>WPIO01000077.1:530000-940000 GCA_009760855.2 Cristatella mucedo
CGAGCACTTCTAGGTTGCTTCTTTTAACCTCTGACGATCAGATCCTCTGAACTCGGAGCGGCTGCGAATTCAAAGCAATTTGCCACCTTCTTCCGGCGGCGGTGGGCTGCTCACTCTCTTTCGTCGCTGAGGTCTTGACGAGCACCAACCGGAAGTTGCCCGCTTCTCGGCGCTGGGTGGACACGCTCGCTGGCGCGCGCTGGAATCGCCGGGCGCGGCAGCTGATCGCGCGAAGGTCGAAACGATTGCGAGGGCGGCTCGTCCATCCGGTAGTCCCAATGGGGGAGCCCGAGTCCGCTGGCCCCCCCTTTCTCCGTCTGTCTGTTCGTCTCTCATTGGCCGCGCTGGTGGAGCTAATCGTACTCAAATATTGCCAGAAAATAGGAATCGATGCGTGGAGATTTTTTACGCCACCGACGTATTGCCTAAACGTCGGCGTGGCGACGCTGACGAGCGCGTAAATAGCCAGCGAGCTGGGCATCGGACGGTCGCGGATCGGTCGCGCCTCGCTTATCGCCGGATCGCACGTGCGCTACGAGCACGCCCGGCGGACGGCAGATAGAGGCTATCGGCATTGGACTATTTACTTTTGCATATTGATGGGCAAACGCTACGCTGTCGTGTCATCTGTCATCTGCGAAAAGCGAACCGCTGATCTATGGATTCGCCCGCCGTCGGCGGCCCGTCATAAATAGCGATCAGGAGAGTACGCTCTCGCAGGTTCGGCTCGGTAATAGCGCTCAGGTTACGTACGGTAAAGAGTCGCTTTCTGGAGGCCGTTTCGCAAGAGCGCGATCAATGACCGCCGTAACAGCGAGCAGCACTGACAGAGTCATTCACTGCGAGCTCAATAAAGACTCGGGCAGGACATAGCCTCTCCGTTCGTGCAGGTTTACCCTCTCTTAGGACTCACCTAACTCTCCCTCTGCTTCCTCTACATCCTTCTCCTCATTCCCACCCTATTCCTCCTCCTCTTCCTCCTTCTCCTTTTTCTTCTCCTCTATCTCCTCCTTCTTCTCTTTCACCACGTCCTCATCCTCCGCTTTCTACTTCTTCTTCTCATCCTACTCCTCCTCTTTCTCCCCTTCCTTCTCATCCTACTCTTCCTTTTTCTCCCCTTCCTTCTCATCCTACTCCTCCTTTTTCTCCCCTTCCTTCTCATCCTACTCCTCCTCTTTCTCCCCTTCCTTCTCATCCTACTCCTCCTTTTTCTCTTCTTCTCCTTGTTGCAGTAGTGCCAGCTACCGCTCAGCAACGTGCGGTGGCTGTCGCAGCCCTGGGATGTTGTCCGAACGAGCCCCCCCCCCGCATGCGGCGACTCTCCAAACCTTCTGGCATTAACCCAACAGACCAACCAGGATGCAGTCCGCCCGTTTGCCTGCTGCTGATACTAATCAGCAGTGGCCCCGCCGCCCCCTCCCCGATGCACCCAAGTACCGTACACTAGGTACAGTCAGGCCGGCCGCCCTACGACGGGCACAAGCACGCTCTCCGGAGCTACTACTTGCCGCTCTGTCCCGCGACTTACAACCTATTAATTTTTAAAGTGTATTTCTTAGCGCTATTTCTCTCTACGAACGTAACACTCCTCATCCTCTGCCTCTTTCTACTCCTCCGCATACTCATCCTCTTCTTCGTCCTCCCCTTTCTCGTCATCGGACTCCTACTCCTCCTCCTCCTCGTCCCCCCCTACCGTCCTCCGGAGTCCCGAACCTGTAACCTTGTCGCTCCGCGTCCGCATCGCTATCTTTTCTCTACGCTCTGCGTCGCCCGCTCTCTCACACCGTGCGTGCGTGCCGCTAGCGGCATGAAACCGCTCGACGTTTGACCTAATATAATTAATTTATTTAATATGATTAATTTATATAGCGCCCCAAGAGAACTTAATCCCTATTCAGGCGCTTCACATGTGCCTCGGGGCTCGAGCCCACGACCTCAGTCAGACCTTGGTCGGGGCGAGCACCTTAGCCGGTAGAACAAACCAGCTCGGCAACGTCTCTTCTCTCGACTCCGTGGGGGCGGGGCGCAAGGTCCGCGCGCGCCACTCGCTATCTCGCTGTCTCGGCTGGCCAGGCCGGCGGGCTGCACCACCCTTGGAAGTCTCGCTTCGCCTCGCCACCCCGGCGCCGGCCGCGAGCCGCCGAATACGACGAATATGACGACGACTGGCGGTCGGTCGGTCGGGCGAGCTGCCGCCGCCGCCGCAGCCGCTGCCTCGCTTGAGGCCGGTGCTCGCTTTGTGGGCAACGCCGACGGAGGACAGATGGAAAAGAGCAGCTTGCGCGGCGGTCGCTGGATCGCCGAATGGATCCAACCTAGAGTACCGCCGCGGGTCGACGAAAGAGCGAGGGGGAGGGACAGAGAGGAAGGAATCAATTCGCCTGCTTCGCACAGCAAACGTGTAGTTTTCTTCGTGGGATTCGTCTTCATAATTTCTGCTCGCGAGCATTTTCGCACAGTTTGTGAACACTAGAATCCGGCAGTTTCCTGGCTGCGGACCAAGGCCACCTACCCCCTGCATTCACTCGGCTGATAGTAGGCGGCTGGCAGGTGCCCTGGGGAGCGGGCAGGGGGCGGAGGTCACTGCCGTACCGGAAGTCCCGGCCGATAGCTGGCAACACGCGGTCGCAAGGCCCCGGGCGAGTGCCGAGTTTCGGATTTCGTTCGCGCGTCAAGTGCGCTGAACGGGTTCAAATGAAGGTCAGCGCTCCAGCTAGAAAAAGAAACGCTGTCGACGGCTGACGCAGCCAGTTCGGGCTGAGAGCGTATGTATTTTTACTGGGCTTGCACCGCCAAGAGCTCGCCGAAACGACGTCACTGACAGGTGCGATGGGGAGCCAGGGGGGGTTGGCGGAAGTCACAGCCGTACAGAGCTCGCGCTGGGGGCAGACGATGGCGGTGCTGTTGCTCAGGGGGGCGGCGGGGGGGGGAGGGTGAGGGCAGCCGTGCTGGGGGGTGGGTAATAATAATAATAATAATAATAATTCACTTGATAAAGCGCCCTCAGAGAACTTAATCCCTCTCTCTAGGCGCTTTACATTTGCTGCAAAGTGAAATGCAATTGAATGGTAAGTAAAATCATGCTTGAAAAACAAACGAAATGAATAATATGGTTAGGGGTGACATGCACATGGTCAGCATGCGAATGTGGTTAGTGGCAGCATGCACAGTATCAGCACGCATAAGCACATCAAGGACGAATCACAGGGACCCGCTAAATGCTGTCCTAAATAGGTGTGTTTTTAGGTTTCTTTTAAATGTGGTCAGGTCGGGGGATGTTCTGACGCAGGTCGGGAGAGAGTTCCAGGCTTTGGGAGCATACGAACTAAATGCACGGTCTCCAAAGGATTTAAGGTTTGTATGAGGTATTTCTAGACTGTTGGATTCCGAAAAGCGGGTGGTACGATGCTTGGCCTGATGGGGTAGTATATCTGAAAGATAGACTGGAGCCATAGCATGAAGGGACCTAAAAGTGAGCGACAAAACCTTGAAGTCAATCCGTTGCTTGACTGGTAGCCAGTGCAGGTCGGCGAGAAGTGGAGTAATGTGGCAACTGCGAAGCTCACGACAGACAAGTCTAGCTGCAGAGTTTTGCACCAGCTGCAATCGCCTGATCGCACAAGCTGGTAGGCCAGTAAGCAGTGAGTTGCAGAAGTCGAGACGGGATGTCACGAATGCATGGACCAACTTAGATGTGGTATCTTTATCTAAACAAGCCCGAATTTTAGCAATGTTATGAAGCTGAAAATAGGCGGATTTGACTGTGGAGCTGATATGGTCGTCTAACGAGAGGTCGCTTTGGAATATGACACCTAGATTTCGAGCTGATTCAACTGGAGATATGCTGGAAGAGCCAATTTTGAGCGTCAGCCTTTCCAATCTCTGGATCACACTGGGTTTGCCCATAACTAGTAAGTTAGTTTTATCATCGTTAAGTTTTAGAAAATTTGCTGCCATTCGTGTGCGGATGTCATCAATGCATGCAGCTAGTGAGTTGAGAGAATTTGAGGTGCTCGAAGGCTGGGAGGGATCAAAGCAAATGTACAAGGTATGGGGGTTGCGAGTGGGCTGCCGGCGAGCTGTGAGCTGCGCCTGCCGATGCCTCGACCCGTACGAGTGCCGCCGTTCCTTCCCCCCTCCTCGCACTGCTCACCGATTCTCGAAGCTGCGGCACGAGGAGCGCGGCGTCGGCGTCTCGGCCAGGCCGCCGGCGGAGCAGGCGGCCGTCGCCGCGGGGGGGGGGGGCCGTGCCGACGGCTAAATCGGCGAGCTCTTAATTCAGAAGCTGGCCTGGCCGCACCTTAGCTGCGATGAGCGAACGAGCCGGAAGACGCAGCCGCTCTTCTGCGGCCGCGTCTCTGTCGCGGAGGCGGCTGCCGCCGGCGATTGGGAATCGCTTCCTCGCGACCAGTCGCGGCAACGCGGCGGCTGGCTGGGATGCGCAGGGATGCGCTCGTCGCAGCCCAGCGCTCTCTGCTGCCCTGCCGGTAAAAAAAGGCTCAGCCGCAATGACTCGACGGACGGCCGGCCGGCCGGCCATCGAGACGGTCGCTTAAAGACTGACTCCTCCGGTCAGGATCTTCATTTCTGTCCGCTCCACTCACTGAGAGATTGTCAGCCGGCTTTGTCACGCGTAATTAAATAACGCGCCAATAAAAAAGGCCTGCCCGTCACTATTTAATAATTCAACGAACATGTGAATTTCAATTTCAACTACGAGAATGCAAAATGTGGCTACGTATGCAAATTGGTAACGCATCTCCCCTGTACCATTGCGATACTACTTTAACTAAAACATATGGGAAAACGCAAGCATGACAGCTGCGACTGGAGTTTATGAGGTGGACTCACTCACGAACTACCATTCAAAAGCCAGAAATTGTATATGAGGGAAAGAGAGCCATAAAGTCAGCTATCCCAGGATCTTGGCGGCAGCAGGAGAGAGAGAGAGAGCGAGAGAGAAAGAGAGAGAGAGAGAGAGAGAGAGGAAGAGAGAGAGAGAGAGAGAGAGAGAGAGAGAGAGAGAGAGAGAGAGAGAGAGAGAGAGAGAGAGAGAGAGAGAGAGAGAGAGAGAGCTGTAAAGAAAATACTGCATATCCAGGTTCCACTTTCCCAAATGCGGCCGAGGGGAGAAAGGCAGACTTTTCCAACCGGAAATGGCAGATAAATGGAGTATAATTAAAGAGCGATGGTGGATAATGTTTGAGGGCTACATCGAGAAAGCAATTTTGGCAGTTTAACCAAAAATCTACATCTAATCAGTTCTTAACCTTTTTGAGTGTTCACTATTGTACATTCCAGAATAAAGACATGTTAATTGTGATTTACGTGCTGCAATTTTTACTAAATGCTAAGCACAAGATTTGACTTTGTCAGTTTTCTCAGCGGATTTCAAGTTAGGCACTGTCCGGATTACACAACCAGAGTTTGTAGGGAGTAATAGACATACTTCTGAGGCATAGGTAATTTGAAACTAACATTTACTGACCAGGGAAAAATGTGTTACATATTGTTATCTAAGCAATACCAAACATTGTTGTTAAAAATGTAACTAAAACTATGCATTCCTAATTATGGAGCTAGGGTGTTCGCCTAATCGAAGATAATTTTAGAACCGGACATGCATATTCCTGGCAGAGGCTACCGGGAGATATGCTGCTGACCGAATCCATTTTGATGATTAGGCTTTCTAGTTTTTAATGGGCACTACGATTAATCGATACTAGTAAGTTAGCTTTATCGTAAATCAATTTGAGAAAGTTCGCTGCCCTTCTAGTGGGGCGGCTATCGGCAAAACGAGCTGCAATTGTGTTGAGAGAGTTTGAGGTGCTGGAAGGGGGGACGAAATAATTCTATATTCTGCTCGGTTATTATTTCGGACAGAGCGATTGTATAAATTTTGAAAATCAGTTAACTTAGAGTAGATAACCGGGGGGGGGGTATTCCTTATTTTAAAGGGTCGCCGCACGACTCTTGGCCTTTGACGCATATGCTTTTAAATTGTTCACTAAGATGTGATACAATGCTATTGCTGGACGATGGCAGTGACATCCAGATAATAAAATATGCGCGAAAGAAGGAATTAATGGCCCAAGAAGCTGAGGAGAGATCCATCAAACCTAGCAAAGGGACTTAGCCAAAATGAACGTTCAGATTCGTTTAAGATGTGGTTTTTTCAAGTTAATACTCATACTTTGGGCATGAAAAAATTTGCACTAGAAATCTCCGAGTAGCTTAAATCCTTCACTCTTTTCAGCTGATTTTACTCTAAACCGAAGAGTTCCGGCTCCCACGTATCAGTGAGTTAGAAAGCTACTTCGAACCACGGAGATTGATTAAGTCTTAAGGAAGTTTGACGTTTCGGAGAGAACTTTTCGGCGTCGGGCGCTGCTGCAGCACGTGCTATTTGGCTCCCGAATGTTTCGACCGTCGTATCAGTTCATAAGAAATAGATACTTCTATTTGGAAAATAAGGGTAATTGCGTAAATGTAGGTACAAGACAAACAGCAGTTCGTGTTTTCTTATCAGGATTCGAGGAGAGCCCGTTAGTAGGACCCCTGGCTTGTAGCAAGCACTGACTCATGTTAGGTGAGCCAGCAAAGCTCGCAGGAGCACAACTCACAAGCTCACTGGGGCATAGGGAAAGCCGAGCCGAATGATACCTCCACAGATGAGTCTTTAGCTGAGACTTTAATGACGCAAAGTCATCGCAGGCGGTGACTGATAAGCGGAAGCGGACTCTGGACTGTCTGTACATAAGGACTGAAGGCTCAACTGCCAAAATGCTTTAATTTAATTGGACGAACGGCTAGACGACTGGAAGCCCAGGAGCGAGCGGTGCGACAGAGCACGTGATCAGAGGAGCGAGAGAGGTCGTACAGGCTGGTGCATTCGAGTGAGCCTTAAGCCAGGCAGAGCATCTCAGGGTCGTCGATTCGATGCTTGGTAGGGAGTCAGTGAAGCTCTCAGAGAAGCAGTTCACTGCTGCGGCAGCTACGCGGTTGACGACAGAGCAGACGACAGAGCAGACGACAGAGCTAACGGAGCCGCTGCTTGTGGCACCAGTTGCGAGCGGTCGAGGCAAGGAGTCCTGATTAGAGAGATAATCTAGAAAAAGAAAAAGAAAATACTAGCTGATTTAACAGCCCTTTTTTATAGCGACAGAAGAGCCTTGACGGCTATCACCACAGCTGGAACTGGCGATATTGAATCCCCAACCGCAGGATTCGAACCCACCACCTCGGGACCGAGGTCGTGAAAAGCAGCAGCCTTAACTAGTGTGCCGTCACGGCTCATCAGATCTTGAGGCATGTCGCTAGCGCGTGAACTAATTTGAAGGTCAACTCGTGAAGAGATTTGGCGGTCGTAATCGTGGCTTAGCAGGCCCTGATTTTGGCAGTTTTTCCTTAGCTGAAAGTAAGCTGACTTGACAGCGGAGCAGTCGACGTGCTCATCCGGGAGAGGGTTTTTCGAGCGGCGCACCGGAGCGTCAGGCTCGCCCAAAAAGCGGGCGAGCAGCAACTGTTAGAGGGACCGGGCAGCTTTTCCACCCCTTTATCGAGGAAAGTGGTTTTGACCCGCATGCCTCAAGGTCGCTGCTTTAGTCCCGCACCGAAATCCCGCCAGCCCCTCAAAACGCTTCTCCGGAGCGTCTACTCGCGCGCCGCTTTTCAGTGGCTCGTGGCCTGCTTTCGTCCGCCACGCCGGCGCCTAGTGCACTTCGCCGCTTTTAGACGCAAATGTTAACGACCTTTGCACACCCGTCGCGCCTCAATTCCAGTCGCAGCCTAGCGCCGCCGCCCTTTCCATGCGAGCGTCGGCTCCGCGCGCTCTTTCGGAGATGGCGCTCAGGATCGGACTCAAAAGCTGCGTCAAAGGCCCCGCGTTCCGCCGCCGTTACCGCAGAGCGAGCTTGCGGGCGACCTGCGCGGCGGGGGCAGCGCGTGCGACGGACTCGTCCCTTAGTCGAGTCTGAGAAGAGTGATATCATTCTACGTCTGTACACCTGGGACCGGCCCGCCGCCGCACCGATTGCGCGAGGCTAAGGGACGCGACGCGACGCGTCGCGACGCGACGCCTGCAGGGGTCAGAGAGGGCGATTTCTGCCGCCACCTGCGAAGCGCCAGCGAAATTCGGAGCGGGGCTGGGCGGGCCAGCGGCGTCGGGAAACGAGTGAGAGGACCGCCCGAGCGGCGCCAGTACAGACGTGGCCGAGCGGCATCGCTTGAGGTGCCGCCCGCAGCCGCTGTGCGGAGCCGTCCGTGGGCGGCGCCTCCAAGCCGCTCAGCGGCCGCTCCGCTTTCCTGGTCCTGGGGCAGCGGACGGGGGGGGGAGGGGTTGGGGGGCTCGCGAAACACGGCCGGCTCCAGTCGCGGAGCGGGACGCGGAGGCGCTCGATCAGGAGGCGCTACATGGTGCGGCGGAAATGCATTCGGCCATCGATGACGCGTCGAAACGTAATCGAGACATGCCAAAGTGGACAGACTCCCACCTCGCTGGCTGACGTGGACAGAGAGAGGAAGGCTAATCGCAGACCCAATTTCCTTCCGGCAACGGTGGCAGGAAAGGGTGCTGTCTGAGTGTAATTAATTTCGGCCAGCACCGCTGGCGACGTCCACGCCCGGCGCGATGCTCTGACGAGCTGCCCGCGGCGGCAGCAGCAGCAGCTGAGGCAAACGATGCCCGCTGGAGACAGAGGACATGTCTGTTTCCCGGCACCGCTCGTCCGACGCTCGACGCAATCGGATCGAATTGAGAGAGAGAGAGAGAGAGAGAGAGAGAGAGAGAGAGAGAGAGAGAGAGAGAGAGAGAGAGAGAGAGAGAGAGAGAGAGAGAGAGGGGGGGGGAAATCATCCGACCGCGGCTGCAGCAGAAGCGCCGCTCGACGTGAGCTCGCTCCGCGCTCACCTAAGCTGCCGGACCTTGCGGCGGCGGTGTCGCACTCGGCACCAATCGAGCGAAACACCGGCGGCGATCGGTGGCGGCGCGGCGATCGACGCCGGTCCGCAGGCAATCGGTTGCCGGCGGTGTCGGCAGCGGCGGCAGAATGCGAGACGCGCGAGGCGCACGGAGCGGGCGGCAGAGGGACGCTCGCTCCGCGCGCTAACGAGTGCGCCTCTCGGTGGCCAATCGATAAAGTGCATAAGCGGCGCGAAGCCTAAATCAAGCGAATTCAATATCCTGCAGGAGGAAAAATTAAAGCTGCCCGCCGCCGCAGCCGCTGCCACAGCTCGATTAAGTTAACGCAATGAGCGTGCGTGAGGGGCTCGCTCGTTCGCGCACCTGCCGATCCCTCGATTGTCTCTTTCGCTTCTGATCCTCACGCCTTGCCCGCCCCCGCATTGTCGCGAACGATCTCGGATGAAGCACCAATCCGAGTTCCACCCCTGTCAGCCCCCCTGGCGAGAAACGCTAATACCCGCGCTCGCTTGGTCGCGGCGACGCGCGATTATTGCCGCCCGGTAAATATTCGGTCGCCGCCGCAGCTGTCGCCGACGACCGCGGCGACGCTCCACGCACGGCGATTGAGAGCAGAAATCAATGAGCCCGTGCCGGCGCGCGTGCGAGCCCCTACGACACCCTCCTCGCTAGGTAACAGAGCGGGCGTCGCGAGGAACGGATAGCGGGCGTCGCTAGGAGCGGAGAGCAGAGAGAGAGAGAGAGAGAGAGAGAGAGAGAGCTAGAGAGCGGAGAGCACACGCCGTCCCGCTTCTCCGCCGGGGGCAGCGCGACCGACGGCGCTCAGCGACTGACTGCCCTGCATTTCGGCGGCGGCTGAGCGAAGCTCGGCGACGAAGCGGCTGCCGAGCTTCGCTCAATGCACGATGCACGCTCGCGGCCGCGGCCTGGAGGAAGCTGACGTAGCCAGCTAGCTAGCTAGCTAGCTAGCTAGGCGCGCTGCAGGAGGCTGGTCGATCCGACGCTGTGCTGGCTGCCAGTCAACACAGTCTCTGCAAAATTCCAGCTTCGGAGGGTACTCTGCTAGCGGCTTCTTCGGAATAGCACAACAATAGCGAGAGAGCGATAGAGTGAGAGAGAGAGAGAGAGAGAGGGGGAGAGAGAGGGGAGAAAGAGAGGAACGGAGTGACAGAAAGACATGCAGACAGACAGACAGACAGGCAGATAGATAGACAGACAGACAGACACACATACACAGACAGAGCGAGAGCGAGAGCGAGAGCGAGAGAGAGAGAGAGAGGGAGAGAGAGAGAGAGAGAGGGAGACGCTGAGCGAATGGCAGCGTACCGCTCACTTGACGTCTGCGACTTTTTTCCACATCGAGAAAACAAGTTGGAGGTGGTGCCAAGGACCTACTTTACCTGAGAAAGCGCCTACCCACGTCGAAAGAGCGCGCGCGGTCTGTCCGGCGTATACGCACACAGTTTGCACGGCTCTCCCGTCTCCCGCATCCGCTCGACCGCCTTTTTTCGATCATCCTGCAAAGTTCTTCGATGCCTATGATTTTCCGCGGCCGCTGTCGCAGCACTGCGCTTACAGATATGCGTATTTACAGCTCAGTCAGACAGAACCGCATGATTTGTGATTGCCGACGTTCGGCAAGCTGCTCTTCCACTTCTCCTTCTATCTCTGCTTGTCTCCCTCTCTCTTTCTCTCTCTCTCTACAATACACACACACACACTCACGCACACACACAGACACACACACAGACACATACACACACACGCACGCACACACATACATATATATATATATATATTTATTTATTTATCAATCTCTTCCTCTCCCTCGCATTTGTCTCTTCTTTTTCTCTGCTTGTATTTCCTCTTTCATCTATTTCTTTGTCTTTCCCCCTTTTTCTTTTTTATCTGTCTCTCACCCTCTCTCCTTATTTCCTCTCACTCGGTTGCTTCCCTTCTCCCTCTTCCTCTTCCTCCTCTTTCGCCCTCTCTTCTGTCTTTCACTTTCTCTGTCTCTCTTTTTCACTATCCCTCTCCCTCGCTCTTTCTCTGTATCACCAGCATTCCCTGTCTCACCATCGTTCTCCCTCCACATCTCTCCCACCTCACGCTCTCGCTCTAATCGAACGCAGCAGTTGGCGGTGCTGTTCTTGAGGCTGGCATGTAGACTCGTTGGCAGCCATTATCCGCGGACACGTTGACAGCTGCCGAAAGCCTCCGCTTAGGTTGGCTTGGTCCGTCTGTATCGCCTTGGTTTGTAAGCGACAGTGGCCACGACACACGCCGGTACATGAGCAGTTGCCTCACAGCAAGGAATTATCGCTGGGCGCAATGCGTCCATCGCGAGCCATTGCTAGCGAGGTGAGGCCCGTCAGACCTTACGCGCCTACGCGCGTGCGCACAGGCGCGGCAGCCAGCACCAAAGTCAACCAAGGTCACACAAGGTCATTCGAGCTCTCGGCGCTATTGGTTCACTGTGGCGAGTGCGCCACCCACTTGGCGCACACGGCTTGGGGGGGGACTGCAGAACCGGAAGCTCCGGGTGCGGCATAGCGCGGGATAGAGGGCAGGGGGGGGGGGGGGGGAAATACGCATCCGGAGGAAATGCCGCTTCCGCAACTTCCGGTTTACACATAGTTGAAGAAATCCATTGGAACACCTCTATCTGGCTTCCGGTGGGTCCGACGCGCTGGTAAATCTACTATAGGACCTTTATATATATATATATATATATATATATATATATATATATGCACATTTATATATATATGTGTGTGTGTGTGTGTGTGTGTGTGTGTGTGTGTGTGTGTGTGTGTGTGTGTGTGTGTGAGTGAGTGAGTCTGTGTATGTGTGTGGATGCTCGCGAAACGGCGGCGATCCGCGACCTCTCCGTTTCCTCGCGAGACTTCTCATCCGGTCCGAGAAAAGTGGCGCAAGTTCGCGGAGCAAACTCATTACCTAGACCAACGCTTTCGGCCCGACCCGGGAGTGGGCCTTTGGACCGGAGCGACGTCGCGGCGCTCACAGGGCGCTCGGGGCTCGACGGAAGCCGACGGATGCGTAGCGGTCGCGTTAAAATGCAACCCAGGCAGCGACGGCAGCGGCAGCGGCGGGATGCGGAGCGAGGCGAGAGGCCGCCGCTGCGCTCTCCGTCGCTACGCGACGATCCGTCGCCACGCGAGCTGCCGACTTCGCGCGGCTCCTGGTGAGACTAGCGCCACTCGGCCCGAAAGACGCACCGGTCAGTTGTAGACGCGCGCCGCCGCGTTTAGCTCGCGCGGCGCCGCGGCTTACCTCGCGGCGGCCTCGATCCTTGCCGCTCTCGCTAGAAACGGCTCGGCGCGGTGGGCGCAGCCGGACGCGGTGCTGGTGCAGCAGCGATCGTCGCGGACGTCAGTGCAGCGCGGCTATTGACGAGGACTGCAGATAGCGAGCGAGTCATCGGCCATCGCGCACCCGCGCGCTTATCTCATTCAGATACCGGTGCCGCCGCCGCAACGACGGCGCTGCTGGTTAACGTGCCTCGGCGCAGACGCCCCCAGGCCGCCGCCCCAATCATCGGCAACCTGAGCTAACTGAGAGCGGCGGCGGAGGCGGGGGGGGGGAGGGCGGGGGAGGTAACAGCGACTTTCGGCAGTCCCTGGCAACCCACATATAATTAAGCGGAAATCGGACCGGAAATCGCCAGCGCGAAGCTGGAATTCCGAGTGTGAACATTTTACCCGCCGAGTTTCCGCCCGTTGCGCTCGCGCGCGCTCGTGCGAACGGTCGGCAAAGACGCTGGCCGCTTCCGCAATTCACTTCCGTCCGGCCCGGATCCGCGAGAAATAGCCTCCGCGAAGCTGCAGCTCGGATTGCATGTTGCAGTGCTCGCTATTCCTCCCGCGTAACCGCAGAGTTTTGGCGTCCTTCGCTCGCGAGCTCTCAACCAAATGGACAGCGAAGACACAGGCCGCGACCTCAATGTACCGCGATCTAAGCGGTTTAAGCCGCCGAAAATCCACGGGAAATAGGCTTCGGGAAGCTCCAGCTTAAATTGCATCTTGCACAGCACTTCCTTTCGAGTCCATTCGAAAACTTAATTTGCTGCCGTTGCGCACTCGCTTTCTCATGCGACAGCAGCGACGCAGGCCAGCATGCATGGGCGCGCAGCCCAATGGACCAAAATGCCAGCATGGACGCGCGATGCACTGCACTGCACTGCAAAGCGAAAACCAAACCTTTGGTGAGAAGCTTCATTGTTGATTAAATTTTGGGGCAAACCCCTTTTTACAGTGTATTCACACCGCTTCACGACAATGGGCAGAGGCATGCTCGTGCTATGCATGCACTGCAACTAACTGCAATGCCTGGGCCAGTGCTAATATCTAATGGAGTTCACGGGGATTCCAGCAGAAATAGGCCCCGCGCGAAGCTCAAATTATAGTTACATAATGAAGCACACAGTTTTAAATGTGTACCCGCATAACTTCAAGCCACTGTGCATGCTCAATCTCGGGCAATGCACTGCAATCGACTGGAATGGTCTGGGCCAAAACTGAAATCCACTCTAATCCGAGGCAAATCCACCTGAAATTGCTACGCGAAGCCCCAATTTAAATCGCAAAAAATACTAAACTCCTTTTGAAATGCACGCGCAAAATTGTGCACCGTTGCGTACGCATGTTCTCAGACAATGCACTAGGATATGCAAATATGACCTGGGCCAATACGCAATCAACCGCAATGCATGGGCGTTCCGCTGCAAAACGACCAGTAATCTAGAAGCTATCACTCTCATTGCATTTTACTCGGACCTCCATGTAAAGTGCATTCACACAATTTCTTGACAAGTGATTTAAAATTGACAACGGTTGTTTCTCTTATTCTGGCTGCTGAGAATGGCGCTTATAACTATCAACCTTTCGCTGGAGTAGCAATGCAAGGATGAATAGAGTTTTAGAAATTAATAAAATAATTAGAATGCAATTTGTTTCTTTCAATAAAAGTGTTGAGGAATGGTTAGAGAAAGGATCTAGTTGGAGTTTAGTTGGTATTAATGCTTTATACGCAAAGTTTACTTATTTTATACACCGTTTTGGAGGAAGTTATCTGCCAATCCCTGTTGGATAAGAAAATAAAAGATCTACTGTTAATATAAAGATTGAATCAAATAAATGTTGTGCTTTATGGTGGGTTTTAAGATTTCTTAATTGGAGAACAATTATCCAGAATCATGTGCAGATTTCAATATTTGGGTGTTGATCTCATTTATTACCAAAATTAGAAGAGTTACTTAATGTAAGACTAATTTATCCTTCTCGAGCATTAAGTGTTAGTGATATTCTTATCTTTGCAGAATTATTGAATATTTCAATAAACATTTTCGAATATGATAATAACAGTCAAAGCCCTTTGATAGTAGTTGATGAAGAAAAGGAGAAGCACTTAGATCTTATACTATTTGGTAATAAAGAGAAGACTAACCCACATTATGTTATTATTAGAAATTTTAATGGTTTGTGCAGAAGTTCAAAAGGTCATGGTACTCAATTAAGTTGTAAAATATGTTTATGTAGATTTTATTCATAAGACATATTAGATTCTCATATTGAAGCTTGCAAGAAAGGAAACGATGGAAAGTCAAGAACAAAAATGCCAAAAGCAAAAGATAGAAAAGATAGAACTGGTAATCTTTGTAATTTTGGAGAATATTCAAAAACATTGTGGTATCCTTATGTTGCTTATGCAGATTTTGAAGGCTTGCTTATTAATGTAAGAAAGACTGACAAAGAAGATACTAGCATACCACAAGGTTCTTTTCAAAAACACATACCTTACTCAGGTGCATATACAATTATTGATTAATGGAAACACAAGAATTTTTGAATTTTTTAACGGAGCAAGTAATGTTAGAGAGTTACTTCAGTGTTTTCTAGATGAAGTTGATTCTATTAGGAAAGAGTTGAAAGAGATTCTTCCTAAATATGAGAAATTTGATTACAATACTATGACAAAAGATGAGAATAGAGACTTTAATTCTGCTACTACTTGTTATGTTTGTAATTTAGATTTAAGCAAAGTTAAAGTTATAGATCATTGTCATCTTAAGGTACATACTGTGGAGCAGCACATGCTAATTGTAATCTAAATGTTAATATCATTGCTGACAGATTTAAATTACCTGTTTTTATTCATAATTTAAAAGGCTGCGATGCTCATTTATTAGTACAAGAGTTTCACGATCAAAGATTAAAAAAGAATGTGATAGCAAACAATATGGAGAAATATATCAATATAGAAATAGGTTCATTGAGTTTTAGAGATTGGCTTCAAATATTCAATAAAGGTTTGGCAGATTTAGTTAAGAATGTTGTTAAGTCTGGTAAAACTTAGGAACATACTAGAAAATACTTTTCTATGTTAACTGAAGAAGAATTTTAGTTGTGAACAGAACAGAAAATTTTCCTTATGAGTATGTCAATTCATTCTCAAAGTTGAAAGAAAAAGAATTACCAGATAGAAAAAGTTTGTATAGCACTTTAGATGATGACTGCATTAAAGAAAAAGAATATGGAAGGGCACTAAAAGTTTGGAATTTAATGGGGAAAATAGATCTAACTAAAGAAGATCCTTTAAAAAAGTACAGTTATGTTTATCTTACTATGGATGTTCTGATATTAGCTGACGTATTTCAACATTTTAGACATTTGTCAAAGAGAATTGGTGGTCTAGACCCAGCCAACTTCTTTACTGCTCCTGGTTTAGCTTGGTGTGCTGGTTTGAGATGTTTTCAAAAGTTAGATTAGATTTATAAACAAGTTTTGAACATTTTGACTTCTTAGCGCTATCCGAGGAGGAATAACACAAGTCTCTTTTCGTTATGTTAAAGCCAATAATGAAATGGCTTCTAATTTTGATGAGACAAAGATAAGAGTTGGTTACTTTATGTATATGCTGATTCTCTTTATGCAACAGCAATGACACAATTCTTACCAACAAATAATTTTAGATTCTTGGATCGGAAACATATTGATTCTTTTACAAAAAATATTAGCAATACAAGAAAGCTCAGACATTGGTTATGCTTTTGAGGTCGATATCTTTTGCCCAAAAGAATTACACGATATTTATTCTGATTATTCTCTTTTACCTTTTACGAGGAAAGTTGAGACAAAGAATTATTGAAAATATCAAGAGAGTACTTTAGTGAAAGATGAGAAGAAGAAATTAATTGATTATGAAAGTAAGGTAGAGAAACTAATTGTTGATTTAGAACCAAAGGTAAAATATGTTATTCATTATAGAAATCTGCAGATTGTTGTGGAAAGGGGCTATGTAGTAACTAAAATTCATAGGATAATGAGTTTTTCTCAGAGCTATTCGCTTAGTGGTTATATTCTTAATAATGTTTCAAAATGGAAGGAAGTAAAGAATGATTTTAAAAAGGAATATTATAAGTTAAAGAGTAATGCATTCTTTGGTAAAACAATAGAAAATTTTAGAGAACAGGTTAATATAGAGTTGTTTGATTTAAAGTTTGAAGATGATATTATTTTATCTGATAAAAGAGCTACGAGTGCAAGATTTAAAGACAGAAGATTATTCAATCAAGATTTAATTGGAGTCGAAGCAAAAAGCAGAGATTTGTCTTAATATACAAATCCATTTAGGATTTGCTATTCTAGAAATATCAAAATAAATAATGTAAGATTTTTATTATGATACTATGAAAAATTACTATGCAGACAAAATAACAGTCGCTTACACAGATACAGATTCATTAGTTATGAAAATAAAATACATATAATATTTACGAAGATGTTGAAAATTATTTATAATATCTAGATCTATCTCGTTATCTGACAAACCAAGAAATATGGAAGTCAGAAGGGTTCGAGAAGATGAAGGAAAATAAGGAAAGCCTAGGAAAATCTAAAGATGAAATCTCAGAAAAGTATACCATTGACCCACTAACAAAAGATTGTATTAGAGATGAAAAAGGAATTATGTTAGAAAAATCTGTTGTACTTGACGAAGGGATTTTCTTAAGACCAAAACTTTATTCTATCCAGATAGCAACAGCAATAAAGGATGGAATAAAAGTTTAGTCATCAGCAAAGAAAGCAAAGGGTACTAAAAAAGGAGTTCTAAAGAAAAACTTGTCTCATTCTGATTACCTTGGTTGTCTTAAGACTGGTTTTGATGTATAAATACTCAATCTAGATTACAAACAAGAAATCATCAAATTTATACTGTCACACAGTCTAAGAAAGCACTATCCGCTTTTGACTCAAAAAGATAATAGTTGGACTGCGGGATTTATTCACTTGCCTATTAAATACAAGAGAGTGGTAGAAAGTGCATTAAATGTAATTAAAATATATTTATATACATGCTTAAAATATGAAAAGTGTTAATTACCAAAATCAGAAGTAAAAGTCAAAATTGAAGATGATTTAAGAGAGATAACCAAAGAAATGCACGAGTTAAAAATTGAGAGTGAGTATGAAAAGTCTAAAGAAAAGTTGATACTGAAAGAGGCAGGAATAATTTTGTTTTAAAATAAAAAAATCTACTATCATAAAAATAAGTGAAAATAAAATTGATGAAGAAGAAATTGAAGATGATACCAATTCTGAATATGATACTGACAAAATTGAAGGTGAAACTGATTCTGAAGATGATCCAGATTACAATCCTATAGATGAAGGTTATGAACAAGCATTTTGCTTTGAAGAAGGAGTAGAATATCATTACGAAAACAAAGAAGATGAATTATACAACATTATTATTTATATAGAATGTATGCTTTAAGAATTATTGGCTGTGAGCAATCTAGAGATATGGCACTGAAAATTTGTCTACAAAAACTTAAAGAAGTTGATCAAACAATTGTTAAACATTCACTGGATAAACTTATTCCTGATTTAGATAGTTCATTTAAAAATACCCTTGTTGAAATTTGCGAAACATGTGATAAACTAATGGAAGGAATAGAATGTTAGTATATGCAATAGTTGCAAGTATAGAATCTATTATTGGTACAGTTGGTCTTGATGTAACAATTACTGTAGCTGTTGCTAGTTTTATTAAGAAAATAGTTGACCTAACAATGTATACAGCAATAGCACGACCTATAAACACTCACGATGACAGAATTGGTGCTCCAAGTTTACAAAGTTCTAGATTATATAATGTTATTGAAGATTTAAGGAAATATATTGATTTACTTGATGTTGGCATAAATATTGATCTGTCAGAAAAAGTACAAAACTTGGAAGTGAATAATCGATTAGAATATTTGAAGAAAGACAAGAAACTTGTGGAAGAATCTGGAGTATCCTATACGGACAGTCTTAAGAAAGATATAAAAAAGGTAGAATTGTCTACTATTTGGAGACAGAAAACTTCTGATTGCAATGAAGAATCTGCTATGCTATTAGCGAATACTTTTGCGCAAGGAATGACCCAAGAAGAAACTCATAGTGAAATTCTAAGATTAAGAGATGAACTATAACGAAGATGTAAAAGTTAAAAATCTGAATATCTCACTAGTTTGTAATCTTCTGTCAAACAATAGTTAAAATTGAATCTTGCAAATTGTAAATGTAAACGAATATCTTCTTTATCTCATTGCTACAGCAGTATCTTCTGGATGGTCAACATATCCTAAGCAATATTGATGATTATTAATAGTAATATAATATTCATAATTTTTTGATTTTTTCTTAAAAGAACTCCAACAAAGCCAGAAGTATTCCTTCGAGTAACTCATCTATTTCTCATGTTTTCTGAACTAGTTGCAATTCTTAGATTAATAATGTGAATATCTGATTTAATTTTTTTATTTTTATGATTAATTTGGAATATTGGTATTTCTTCATTCATTAAGAGCCAAGCAAGCCGATGTGATTTGTATTGTTTTCTATCAGTATGAACGATAATATAGCCATCTTTATGTAATTTTCCAGCCCCTGAGCCAATTCTTACTCCACCTCGGCTAACATTTAAGAAAAATCTTCCAGTATCCGGCTCATACTGTAATAATTCAATAACACGGTTTCTAAAAGATTCTTGGTTAATTTTTTAGTATAAAATAGTTTTTATAATCTTTAAATGAAAAATCCATTTACTATAGAAATTGAATGAAAAGAAACAAAGGTAACTCTTTCTGATTATCAAAGAAATCTTTTTGCTAAATCGAAAGAACAAATTTTAACTAGGTTTAAAAAACTAAGATCCAATAGGAACTAGTAGTATTTTTGCAACCAAAACCCAACTTGCAAGAATTAAAAAATGTAAATCAAAAGGCGTTGGAATCCAACTAAATTTTAGTGCTAAACAACTGATAGCAAATAGAAAACACGGTACTGGTCTTGTAGATATTCTAAATAAACTATCTATATGAAACTACCATCTGGAATAAAATCAGAAGAAGTGCCTGGAGGTAAATTTAATAACACTGAAAGATACTCATATGCAGGTTCAGGAACGAGATTCAAGGAAAGAATGGAAGAGGGCTATGAAGGCGTTCATGATCTAGACAGAAGAGCACTAATTCACGACCATGACTACACCCAGGCAGGAAGCATGCCAGAGCCACAAAAAACAGAGATAAGAAACTTATCTGATCTAGTTCTAGCTGAATCAGCAGCACGTCTTGCTCTTGACACAAGGCAACCAAGCTGTGTTGGAGAAGATGCAAAAACTGTTGCAGCTGTAATGGCAGCTAAAGCAAAACTAGGATGAGGAATAGGTGGTGCACTTATTGATTCTTTTGTTACAGATTTCCTAAAAGATAAACTATCAAATCCTCCTGGCTTAATTAAGATAAAAATTATGCAAGAATTCTTGTCAATACAGTTATAGATATTACACGAAAAAAAATATAAAAACTTAACTAGACTAATACTTTACCTTAAAAATTATATAATTCTTTTGTGTTTTCTAAAATTCTGCTGGATTAAATTCAAATCGTTTGACTTCATTGTAAACTTTTACTTGATCAATCTTTAATCTTATATTAAGTCTTGATTCAGAATTATAAGAATCTCTACTAATATAGCATCCATCAAGAACACATGGGACACCAAAATCGTTTTCTAGTTTTTGTATAATCCAAACTGGATTATTAAACTTAATTTGCTTATTTTTTTATCAAAGAAAAAGTTTGTTTTTTTTCCAAAATTAAATCTTACTGCAATAGTGGACCCTTTCTGATAAATCATATCCATGAAAGTCAAGTTGTTCACCAGCACGAGTAACTATATTTTGAAGAAAAGGTTGCATATCTTGTGTGATATAAATTAATGCATTAAGATACAGTTTTAAATCTTTTGTCATCTTTCCTTCAACATGCACACGTGCAGGTTTGCCTTTTGGGATAACGACAGCAGAATCTTTTAGTACAACACATTTATTTTCTTGGTTTTTCATTTCTATACAAAGGAAAATATTTTTTTTTAATTTAAAAATAATAATAATTCGATTACTGTACCAAAATCTGTTGAATCCATTAGTTTTAAGAAAATGAAGCAACTCATTCAACAATCTGTCTGTTTGTATTCCTGTAGTTGGAAAGTTTGAAAACTTGGAACAAGTCCAGAGTAGTCAATTACTTCTGGCAATGGTGGAGCACCAAATGAATCAAAATAAAAACAAGAATCTCCTACTTTTTTAAGTGCTACCCAATGTTAAATTGCTAAATCTGACTTACCTGTTTTGCAAATAAGAGATTCGTTTTCTTTTGTTCATTTTCATGTTCATTTTTGCTGTTTGCTAGTTCATCTCTTGCAAACACTCCACGAAAGTTTTTTATATTTAGTCCTTTTACATAGTCTAATATCTCTAAGTCTCTTAATGGAGAACTTTTTATTCTTTTAACTATTTATAATCTTTCTCAACTCAGAAAGTATTTTTTCTTTTTTCCCACTACCTAATTTTTTTTACCATGGCTTAGAACGCCAGTGCCTAACGTTTTAATTTGAAATAATACTCCACTTGCTACACTCATTAGTTCACTTCTAATTTTAACAAACTTTGATTTCTTATGTTCAAAAATTGTACAAATTGGTTGTATCATTCCTCTAGGTCCTTTTGTACTATCTATTTCAACATATTCTTCGTAAATATTGTCAGTAGGGCGCTTAAATTTCAAGCAATAGATCTCCATTTCTATAAATATAAACAACTTGTTTAGTATAGGAAATGACATTGAGAGTTAGGGCTTTTAATTTCGGACAAGACGTAGACACTGGTCATAAAGAGCCATTACCAAATGTACCCATTAGAACTCTAGTACTTGGTCCTAGTAGATCTGGAGAATCACAGTTAAAAATGGATTGGATTTTCTATGGAATGGTTAATTATGATACTTGTACAGTTATTGCTTTAAGTTTGGACCAAATGTTTGGATTAATGGTATTGATGAAATGCCAGAAGTAAACTCATGCAACAATTTTTAAAATGTTATACTTGATGATTTAATGACAGAAGACCAAACAAAAATATTAGATTATTTTACACGAGGCAGACATAAAGGACTATTTATATTTTGTCTTTCTCAAGGTTTTACTAATATTCGGGACAATGAGAGAAATTAGGAACAATGTAAATATGGTAATAATTTTCAAACAAAACACAACAGATATAGAGTACATTCGTGAAGCATAGACTGGAGATATTGATAAAAGAAAATTCAAAGATTGGGTTAACTCTTGTACAATGAATCGTTTTGGATATTGTGTGATAGACTTGACTAAAACTGAGTCTGAAGGAAGATTTTGGTCTGTTGATAATACTGGAAAGCAATTAATTACTATTTTTAATGTTTAATAGATATACGAAATGATAAATAAAACAATTTATTCAAGAAAAAAGCCATTAGGGGAAGTGTTCAAGAAGCACTTAACTATGAAGCTTACAAAATAAGAAACTTTGAAGATTTAAGAGAAGCAACTAAATTACAGAACGGCAGTGAAATACAAAGACTTGAAGCAGAAATATCGGCAAGAGATACAGCTGAATCTCATCTATCAGCGTGCACTAGACAAATCTACTGATAATTCGGGAAATGTAGTTACTGAAAAACTTAAAAAAGTTAGGCTAAAACTTGCTATACAAATGGAAACAACAAAGGTATTACAGAAAAACAGAGATGATATGAACCAGGCTTTGGAAAATAAAGCTGCACCAGATATGTCTAATACTCTAGAAAAAGCAATTAAAGCTGTTAACTCAGGTGAGTTTAAGAAAGCAATTACAATAGAAAATCAAGCAAAGATATGTGCACCTAATCCATAGGTACGAGAAGCTATTGATAATGTTCAAAAAACTTTAGCTGACGAGTTAGGAACACATTCAACTACTGACATGCCAAAGAAAACAGAAGAAAGAACACAAGATTTAGATAAATCTAATCTACTCGATTTTTTAAAAGGCGCTAACAAAGAATACGTTCCAAATTATGTAAAGAGATTAATAGATGAAATTAATGATGAAAATAAAGATAAAAAATACTGGAAATAGCACTTAAGTTAGGAAATGAAATGAAATATCTAAAGCCAGATGAGAATTTAGGAAAAGCAGCTAATGATATCTATGAATCTGCTACTAATTGCAATACTAGAGAGAAAGATGAAAGAACAACAGAGATACGATACTTTTCAACACGAGATCATAAATAAGAGCTGCTTGATATTGCTAATGAGAAAGGAAAAGGCAGTTTACAACCTAGAATAAAATCTATGATAAACCAGATTAATGAAAAAATCCTTCTCCATTGATGTATAGTATTTACTTAGAACTAAAAAGAAATGAAGGAAAAAGAAGTGTAAAAGCCCAAAAGGTTTTTAACTATATAACACGCTTTTAAAATTAAAAAGGTAAAGGCACTGAAGTAATTCCATTAGTTGTAAAAAATGATCCAGAAGTATTTGATAAAATAGAACTGTGGATTCGTGAGCTTGCTGCTGGAAATACAGGAGTAGTAAATTCAATTAGTGCTGCTGTAGATTACCTTGGGAAATTCTGAAAAATACTATAGTAATATATTGAAAGAATTACTACACTTTTGTATGATATATAGAAATGACAGATCTTGTCAAGATTTCTCAGGAGATATTGAAAAATCTTGAGGCTATTAGAAAGGATAATTCAGCAAGAAAAAAATGGATATGTATTAAATATCACTGGAACTACTAATCCTATTAGAGTACACATTGATGATCTATTATGCTTAGAAATAAAAAGTTCAAGATATGTTTTAAAAATTATATAGGAAAAAATTCTATTAAAAATATAACTAACACTAATAATACTTTTGTGTATAGAGTGGCAGGTGGTTCTGAGCAGACAGTAGCAATTAGACCTGGAATTTACTCTGCTATTTCTGATGATGTAAACATTAGAACTTACATATATGATAAGTAATTCTGTTACACAATCTGGAGCTACTACTGATAAATTTGTATTAGGTATTGATACTGCAACTTCTAACTCCTGGATTACTATGCCTGTTGGTTAAAAATTTCTTGCTAGCAAGTCTAGTATATCAAGTATACATGGTTTCACTGATTCTGCTTACACAGCAGATCCAAAATTTTAAAAAATTGATCCCAATATTACTAACCAAGTAGTTTGTACTCCAAATGTTAAATTTATTTCAGAAAATGAAGTGCTTGCATTAGATCTAAACTTGATGCGTGTAAATTGTAACTTAATTGCTAGTGGAACTAGTTATATAAATGGCGATGAAACACAAGTCCTAAGAATTTTTGCTTACAACTTCTATCCTTTGAAACAAATTGTATATGAACCAAATACTATTGAATATCATCATGTCTCTGGTGATTCTATTTCAGATATACTAATAAATGTTACAGATCAAAATTTAAAATGTTTAGATTTTTGTTCACAACAGACAACAGTTGTTATAGAAATTGCTGGAACATAGTATAAGAATGTCAATAAGATTAACAGGAGCTACTAGTTCTGAAGCAAAAACATTAGTTCCACCTATTCTACTTGTATCAGATTCAGGTTTTAATAAATTTGGATTACGAAGAGTAGAGTTTACTTATACAAACAGAGTAATTTCAAATGTTACTACTGAAGTAAATGATTTGCTTTGGTTCAAAGCAAATCTTAAAGCACGAGTGGCAAGTTCAGTTGCAGTTCCAGCAGGATATTATGATAGCAATAAAATTGTAGCTGCTCTTAATTTTGCTTTGAGTAGATCTGGGGATTTTTATGACTCTTCTAAAAAACTTGGTACTGGAATAAAATTTAGTGCTGATACAGATGATACAATAATAGTGCAAGTAACTTCTGATTAGGTTGTGCTACTTGGAAGTAACGCATCTGGTGTTAGTCATACAATTGGTGATACATTAGGATTCAACTCAAATCAGCAAGGATCTTTTGATCCAGCAATGGTTGGAGGAAACACAGTATGAGACTATAGAAAAGGCTATGTACTTCTCCGTTATTTACACAGCTTGGAATAAAATGCAATTGCCTGGTAATTCTGGAGTAAAATGGACTAGCGTTGATTGTGATTTGGTTAATCATAATACCAATTATGTAGAATTTAAAACAGGATTTTTACAACTATATTCATCATTAAATATTATAGATATTGATGATATTGATCCAGGCAAAAAAATTGATCTTCATATTCTAACATATTGCATTTACAAACACGTGGAGATGTAAAAGTAATAAGCAGTTTTAAAATTAGTCTAACAGGTCAAAATGGAAATCCTGTTAATATTATTTCAGATTTTATGGTTGTAATAGAAATTTCAAAATAATATGTAGAACAATGGGAAGCTATGCTAGAATTGGTCATGGAAGAATACAAGGAGAAAAATTCCATGGATCTGGCGTTCTAAATAAAGTAATTGATGGAATTGGTAAAGCAGCACCGGTATTAAGTGGATTAACAGGTCTTAGTATGAATATTGCTAATAAAGGAATTGAAATGCATCAAGCAAGAAAATTAATCGAATTACAAACTAAGAAAGAGAAAGTTGACCAAGAAATGCTAATAAACGTAGAGAACTAGATAATAAGCTTGATGAAGAAAGAAGGAAAAAAGAACTCGAACACGAGTTAGAAAAACGAAAAAAGAAAGAAGATATAGGATAGAAAGATAAAGGAGATGGATATTGAAATCAAAAGAGCTATGCTAGAAAAACTAAAACCAAAGAAATAAGAAACAAATCTAAAATAGAAGAAGTGGAAGTAGAAGATTATACAGAAGCACTTAAGGAAAATGATCCCAAAAGCTTATAAAGAAATAGAAAGAGTTGTTAAAGAGAGATCTGTTATTCCTGAACGAACAAGACCTGACGGATATGGTGGATATATGAAAAAATAGGAGCAGGCTTATATATCCTGAGTGGAAATCAAATTTTTACTTTTTTATATAGAGAAGAAATGGCTAATGCTCCTGTGGAATCAATATTTGAATAAAGTGATCCAAGTTTTCCTAGTTATAAAATAAGATACTACCAAAACAGAGAATGTTATCAAACAAATGGAAATGAAATGGATAGTATTTCAAATAAACTATTAAAATTTACTGTTCCGGGTGAACAAAAATGTGTTTTGTGTTATCAGATGCTTACCTACTACTTGAAGGACAACTACAAGTTCAGACGGCTGCTGGTGGTGCTTATGCTCCACTTAATAGAAAACTTGCTGCTGGTCTTGTTAACAACGCAGGTGCATGATTATTTAATTCAATGTGAATTAGACTTGGTACAAAAGAAATAGAAAGCCTTTCATTACAACAAGGCCCAGGAACAGTTTTTACACTTATGAGTCTCCTCACTTATCCAAATGACTACAACTGAACAAAAGGACCTGCAACTGTGTGGTAAAAGATGAGGCAAGTTCAATAGATGATTTTTATACTAATAATAATAGTAATAATATTAATCCTCTCGTTTTCTTTACATTAGTCCTCCTGCATCTACAGAAACTACTTCAAACATTGGTTTCCTATGCAGAAGAGGACTTTCAAATGTTTTAGCAGACAATCACGGTACTTTCAATATCTCACTTCCACTTTCAAAATTATCTGGATTCTTTGCAGATGTGAACAAAGTTCTGTATAATATTCCATTTACACTTAAAATGAAACGAGTTGGCGGATTTGATTATGATGCAACTATAACTGCTTCATCAGGATTAGTTGGTAATAATACTAATGCGATTTCAACTAGCGAAGTTGCACCAGCCATTGGTGAAGGACTCTGGTCTAGTTTTAAAATTGCTATGTTAAAAATGTGACTAATGGTTTCATGTATTACTCCTAAAGAAATTACACAAAGTGCTCTTTCAGACATATCAAGTGAGCGATCAAGGAAAATACAACTTAGTTACAGAGTTAGACGCTATGAAAATATGACAAACTAATCACAACCAAGGAACAAAGTATACTTGGGCATTCTGAGTACAGAATACTATCGATAAAGTTAGATGGTTATTAGTAGCTGCGCAGAATTATTGTAAATATAATGATTATGCAGGAAATCTGTGTACGTACAACCACTGTGATATTGAAAATGTAACTGTATTTGTTAATGGTTCAAAACAACATCTGTTGCGAGAAGTAGTTAGCCCAAAGATGGAAAATTCTCAACAGAATATTTAGACTTTACTGAGTATAGAAAACAATATCTTGGATTAAATGAAATTGCTGAACCAGTTGGTGTTACTTTTCCTGAATGGTTATCGCCATATCCAATTCATGTTATTTATTTACAATGCAGTGATGAACCTATAAGAATTACTTCTAAACTTGATGTAACTACTGAATTTAACTCTCTAATCCCTGCTGCTGCTGCCGCTGTTGCTGCGGGTCCTAATAATCCTGCTGCTGCTGCTGCTGCTGCCACTACTCCCGCTACAACTGTTATTGTTCATTACTTAACTATTTGTGAGAATACAGCTGAATTATTTTCTAATAGAACTTTTTTCGCAATTTACTTGCACGAAGGAACATTTTTTTATGATGGACCAGACATATAAAAATCTTTAAACCAGAATATAATGAAAACATTTGATTTTGTACAGGGTTCTGATGAATAAAAAAATCAATGTCATTGAATATGGGTAGATCAGAAGTTTATTCTGTACTTGGTCATGATATGGTATTTGGTGATCAAACAGAAGTTGATATTGATATAATTGCTAACAGAAAACTAAAAAACTATATTGCTAATAATTCTAATATGAAGCTTCCGCCAATACTATTTGGTAAATTATTTGAACCTATTGCTGCTGAATTTTAAGAAATGAAACTTGATGTAAAACTTGAAAGTGCAAATGATTGTTTTACTAGTGATGGTGTGTATAGAAATTCACCAG
This sequence comes from Cristatella mucedo, assembly GCA_009760855.2. NCBI lineage: Eukaryota > Metazoa > Bryozoa > Phylactolaemata > Cristatellidae > Cristatella > Cristatella mucedo. The sequence goes on from WPIO01000077.1 coordinate 557,281, forward strand.
ATGGTATAATTGATGAAGATACTTTAGTAGAAATAAAATGCTTGTAGAGTGAAAATATTATTACAGATTTTATACCTAAACAGTATCACGCTCGATGTCTACTAGGTTTGCATGATTTAAGGCTAACTGAATGTTATTATTATGAATTTAAAATTTGTGTTCCTTGACTAAACTGTGAAGAAGCACTGCTAGATTATATAGCTGCAGGTAATGTTAGAGTGCCAACTAAATGTGAGTTTAATATTCCAATCAGAAGTCCACTTTTCATGCTATTGCTTACAGATGAGAAGTATTTTGACTTTGAGTTTGATATTATAAGCAATTATGGCAGATTTAATAATAAAAAAGAAAAAGTCTATGATATAAAGTATTATATAAAAAGATCCCTTATACAAGTGGTAAAAGAAGAAGATCCTGGTAGATTTGTTAGAATCGTACCAAATGTAACACAAGTATTAGGTAGATCACAAATTTTAATTTCTGAATGTATAGAGGAATCGCAGAGTAGATCTTAGTGGCAATGTTACAAAAATGAATGGTTATCTATTGTCAGATCTTGATGCAAATGGGAATAGAATTATTAACCTTGGTGATCCTGTGAATCCTTCAGATGCTGTCACGAAGAGTTATGCGGATTCTAATAATAATAATAATTATTATAATAATTATAATAATGCACTTGATGAAGTGCCCTCAGAGAACTTAATCTCTTTCTGGGCGCTTTAAATTTGCTGCAAAGGGAAATGCAATTGAATGGTAAGTAAAATCATGCTTGAAAAACAAACGAAATGAATAATATGGTTAGGGGTGACATGCACAGTGTCAGCACACATAAGCACATGAAGGACGAATCACAGGGACCGACTAAATGCTGTCCTAAATAGGTGTTTTTAAGTTCCTTTTAAATGTGGTCAGGTCAGGGGATGCTCTGACGCAGGTCGGGAGGGAGTTCCAGGCTTTGGGAGCATACGAACTAAATGCACGGTCTCCAAAGGATTTAAGGTTTGTACGAGGTATTTGTAGACTGTTGGATTCCGAAAAGCGGGTGGTACTATGCTTGGCCTGATGGGGGAGTATATCTGAGAGATAGGCTGGAGCCAAAGAATGAAGGGACCTAAAAGTGAGCGACAAAACCTTGAAGTCAATCCGTTGCTTGACTGGTAGCCAGTGCAGGTCAGCGAGAAGTGGAGTAATGTGGCAACTGCGACGCTCACAACAGACAAGCCTAGCTGCAGAGTTTTGCACCATCTGTAATCTGATGCAGGGCAGAATAGCAGTCAGGAAAGACCGGGCAATGGCTGCATATTTATGGGGCTTGTTCCGGGCCGCCTCAATCAGAGCATCCTCGCTGCTGTTGAATGTCACCGGCACATCCACAATTACTAAATCGGTTCCGTTGTCAATGACCAGGTCCGGCTTGAGAGCCAGACCACCGGCAAGCGGGAGGGCGCGGCCTGCCGACACGTAGTTGATCTGGGTGGCCGGAAGAGCTCCGATTAGGCGGCCCAGAACAAGGTTTTTGTCGGGCCGTAACTGCATGCAGCATCGGCCGGCAGTGGCTCGGCACGTGGCTAGCGGTCTCTGCCTCCTTGCGGCATAGGCCGCAGCTGGTAACCGTGCCAGGGTATGCCCGACTAATGGCAACAGCCACTGATAGCACGTCCAGGAGCGCTCGGTGCATGAACCGCCAAACTCGGAACGACAGGCCCAAGATCAAGAAGTGACAAATTTGGGTTGCAAATCTGTCCGTGGCCAGGCAGCGGCTGACCCTTGTTGTATGTAAAGTCTCGTTTCAGGTCATTTCCATCTCAAACTTTTCGATGTTCGCTAACGCTCACATCTAAAGGTTTTCGACGAAAATGACCTGAAACTAGCCTTTACATACAAAATGAATTTATTATTTACAGTTTTTTCACTCGTTTGTTAAACAACAGACTTACTTTTTATCTATGTAATAGTAAAAAAACTTGCAATATTTCAAGCATAAACTTCATGCACTATAAGATGTCAGGATTAAATGAATCATCTTTTATACTGAATCATAATCTCTCTCTACAAAAATAAAATGATGGTGTTAAAAAAGTTCTAGATGTTATTGCAGAAGCTTTTTATAGAAGAAAAGTCACTGGATCTTGTTTAGTTGCTTGTTTAATTGTTACAGATTTGTTAAAGAATAAATGTAATAAAAAATAGAAAGAGGTTTAAGTATTTTTAGAAGACAAAAACTTGCTACTGCTAATTTTTGGCTAAATATTAACAACCTAATTATTGATATTGATTCTGATATTCTCATTAATGCAAATCCAAATCTTTTCTTAATTGAAATTCAAGATAAAACAGAATCAATGTGTAATGTTCCAGAAGGGTATGAAATAACTGATGATGACATCATTGATCTAGAGAAATCAACATTTTCTTCTCATATTCGTAAATGTTCATTCCCTCTTAAAGAGATATTATATACAATTAAAAAAGTTTGTTATAGGAAATTGCACAATTAATATAGGACAACAATGTCAGATCTAAGAACAAAATTTGCTAATGCCAAATATGATAGAATATTATTAGACAACTAAAGAATTGCTGGTTGTTTGAATAAATTAGTAAGGGTTAAATACTCTTTTCAATTTAATAATATTTTAATAACTCTTGCAATAACTATATCAAGTGCTTACGTTCCCATGTACGGTGAACTATCTCACGTAATTACTGTTTTAGGTGAAGCTGCAACTATGTTACTTTCAATTGATAGCACTATAGCAATTGATAGCACTATATCCTGCACTATAGCAATTGATAGCACTATATGTGAAATGAAAAGAAGAAAACGTTTTACTCTTCAAACAAATCTTAATTTAGTTTCAAAGATTGTTGATGCTTTAGATGATGATAAGGTGACTAAGGAAGAATATGATGGAATAGTAGTTTAAAAGTTAGATAATACTGAAGAGTTTAAATCTTAATCACTTGCAACTCTTCTCTAACGATACTTCTTTTAACGTCATTTACGAGATAACGAACTGGTTGTTCTTTCAATATCATTATTCTAACAATAATATGTTTAGTCAAACTCCATATTGGATCTGCAGCTCTTTTTTTTCATCTTCTCCTTCACCTGGTTATAGTAAATATCTAACAGTTGTTCCAAGTTCTAATAACCTTCCTCGTTCACCCACTTGTCTACTGTATTTTGGTTTCTTTAGTTTTTCTATTTCTTTTTTATTGCTTTAGCAGGTTTATCACCAGTTGTTCTTGTAATACTAGTACTTAGTTAATCAATAATCTTTGGTAAATTATCAATCCATTCTTTGTTTCTAGAATAATCTCCTGTATTAATGCTTTCTAATTCCTTTTCATATTGTGCAATACATGCTCTCTCTGCTACTGTTCTATTCATTCTCTCAACTGGTGCAACACTTTTTTTACTAGTACCTTCTATTACGTGTGGTTCATGTGTTTTCATTTCTTTCATGAACTCTCCTTTGAACTCTGATCCTGGATCTACTGTTATCTTCTTTGGCCATTTAAAAGGACCTTTACTATAAATATCTATTTTTGATTGTGTTACTTCTATAGATGACTTTGTTTTAAGCGGTCTTTCATCTTTATATCTACTAGCAACATCAATTACACTCAAAGCATATTTGTATCAAGAATCATGCGGCATAGATAAAATATCTGCTTGATGATTTTCATTAGGTTCAACAATATTAAAGAAACCGTTTGGAATTTCTTTAGATATTGGTTTGAATACTTGACTTATATCTGAGTCAGGATTGAAATGACCTTTTTTTCTTTCTTTTAGAGTTTAAAATGACATTCTATAGAGAATGGATATATTTTGTGACATCTGTTTAAATACATTTACTGAGTTGGAATACCTTGAATCAGGTCATCCCTATTGTAAACCAACAAAAAGAAAAAGACCAAAACAAAAATATGAAATTCGCTGTGATATCTGTGATCTTGATATGAATGAAACTGAATTCAATTCTAGTCTTTTACGTAACGATGCAATTGTTATTTGCTCATATTGTAACATAAAAATATATATTCTAATACATAAAGAAAAAAGAAACCAACTAAATTATATTCATTAGTATAGAAGCACTTTAAAAAAGAATGTTCTTCAACTTCATGCATTCATCACTGTTTAGATTATGAAGCTATTTGTGCTATTTCAAAAATATTCCCATTAGTTAAAGGTAAACGCAAAGCAACAAAGTTAAAAGAGTTAGTAGTGTTAGTTGTTCATTTATACTTTTCAGGAGGCTACATAACTAACCAAGAGGTTTACCTTTAAATTTCCAAGATTGTTAATGAAGTAATAATCAGTTGGTAATTTACTGAAATATGCATAATATTTTAAATCTAACCCTCCACTTGGAGAAGTATTGATAGCTCTTATTTCACCAAATACAGTTGGATCACTATTAGGTCTAAGAAATACACAATTTGATGAACCAACAGCCATAACACTTAATAACACTATTGGCGGAGCTGTTTTATTAGTCCATGAATAAGACATTAATAGATTTATAATAGAATTAATAAATTTAGGATTCATTTAGATAGTTATTACGTCTGGTTTTTTTAACTGTTTTATCTACATAATTTTTTGTTGCAACATCACTAGGATTAACAGGATCAGCAACATTTGTTATTGAATTACCACCCATTTGTTGTTGAAGGATAAGCTTTTAGTAAAACATCTCTTTTCATTCCTCCATAAGTAACACAAAAGTCATCATTTAATATTATTGGATTTCCATTACCTAAATTCCAATAAGTAGATGTTATAGCATAACTATTCATGTTTAAATCACCTGTTATTGTATCACCTGGCTTTTTAACATAATTATTTATCTGACTAACATTAACACCATCAATATGATTTACTCCTGCACCAAGATTAGTAATAGGATTACCAGCAAGATTAAGGGATCCTGATGAATTAACAATACAGTTTTTATCAGCATAATACTTTGTTACAGCATCTCCATCATTAAAATGATCACTGATATTAATAATTCTATTTCCATTTGCATTAAGATCTGATAAAAGATATCCATTTATTATTGATACATAATCGGCAGTGTGAATCTTTACATTCATCTATATGGCTATTAATTAAAACTTTAGATCTTTCTAATACTTCTCGAACTATTGGTACTATTCTTGCAAATCCTCCATAAGCTTCTTCTACTACTTGCATTTCTAATTTTTTTATATAATATTTTATATGAAAACCATTACTTTTTTATTGTTAAATCTACCGTATTCACTTATAATATCAAACTCAAAATCAAAGTATTTTTCTTCCTCAAGAAGCATCATAAAAAGGAGTTCTAATTGGCATATCAAAATCATAATTAGTAGGTATTCTAACATTTCCTGCTGCTATGTAGTCTACAGGTATATCATTACAATTCAATCCAGGAACAAAAATCTCAAACTCAGAGTAAAAACATCTACTCAACTTTAAAATATGTAATCCAAGTAAACACTGTGCTAAGTATTGTTTTGGAATAGATTCTTCAACTATGTTTCTACTCCATAAGCTTTTTATTTCTACTAGTGTATCTTCATCAATTATTCCATCAGGAGAATATCTATAAACTCCATCACTAGTAAAACAGTCATTTGCATTCTCTATCTTTCTATTAAGTTTCATTTCTAGAAATTTAGCAGCAATACGTTCAAATACTTTACCAAACAACATTTGAGGAAATCTCATAGGTGAGTTATTAGCAATATATTTTTTATATTTTCTGTTTGCAATTAATTCAATATCACAATCTATTTGGGCACCAAACACCATATCATTCCCGAAGACAGAATAAACTTCAGATCCACCAGTATTCAATGACATAGATTCTTTCCACTCATTAGATCCTTGAATAAAATTTGTTTTTTTTGCATTATATTCTGTTTCTAAATTTATTTAAAATTTTGTTCCATCATAAAGAAATGTTCCTTTACTACAAGTAAAGTTAGATCCATTACCATTTGATGTCAATTCAGCAGTATTCTCACAGATAGTAAGATAGGGAAGGATGATTGTTGTAGAAGGAATTGCAGCAAGAGCAGCAACAGCGCCAACAGCAGGTACAGCAGCAGCAGCAGTAGGAATTTAACTATTGAACTCGACAGTCAAAACAATTAAACTATTGAACTAAACACTTTCGTGCGTCCAACCACAACGAAATCGGGCCAACCTTGTTACCATGTCCAAGCGCTGCTGGGCTCAGGTATTGCGAGCGCTCCTCATCAGACGACGGCGTGCCAAGAAGGCTGGCGACTGCCCGGTCCAGTCTGCGACGGGCGACTTGACGGACGCACGCATCGGGTGAGCACAGCATGCGACAGGATGCGCAGCTCATACGATTAAGGCGTTCGTTCCAAAGCGGATCAGGCCAAGCCCGCCCGCATAGCGAGACGCACACGGGAAATGCACCGATGCAAAGTTCGGCACGCGAAGTGACACAGCTCTATCAGAGCCTTTTTGGCTGGTTACAGAGTGGCCTTAGGCACAAGCCGCACCCGGCAGAGAGAGTTGAGCCGCGGCAGGAGGAAATTCCGCAAGGCGTCCAGCTTTTGCCAAGGGGCAAGAAGACTGGCCTGAAGCCGGTTAATGTCCTTTGCAAGGGAAGGGCAGGCCTGCTCGATTTCCAGCCGTAGGCTGCCCAAGACCCTGCAGAGCTCCAAGGTAGGCCACGGACTCGGTCTCCGGAAGCTCGGGGTCCACCTGTCGTGTAGAGTGATTGAGGTGGGCACGGCCGTTGCATCCTTTCGGGCGACGACAGAGCACTTCGCCGGCCGGAACTGCATTCCCAGCGTCGATGCAGCCTGCTCAACTGGGGACACGAGGGCCTGAAGACCAGAACAAGTGCCTGAGAACAGGGTGGGGTTATTTGCCAAGCTACAGACCGACAGCGAGGTTCCGTCAAGCTGGAAACAGGATTCGTGCAAGTTAGCAGCGAATCTGACAACCAGTTCCATCGCCAGATCAAAGAGGGTCGCCCTGTTGGACGCCGGCAGTCGTAGGGAACGCCACCGACGTCTGGTCGCGCACCCGAAGCTTCAGGAGCGAGCCTGCATAGATGCGTTCAACAAACCTGCAGAAGTTCTCCTCCACTCCGGCACGCCGAAGCATGCTGAGAAGGGATACCTGTGGAATGCTGCCGATGGCATTCTGTTGGTCAAGAAACGCCGAGTTCACAACACCGAGTACCCCGCCGATCTCTGTCCACGCCAAAGGCGCTCTTCACAAGAAAGGACTGCTCTAGGCAGCCCTCCACACGCGGAACGAAGCCCTTTTGTTCTTTTGCTGGGGCAACAGTAGCTCATGGCCACCAGTGAACTTGCACAACCTATATACATATATATATACATACACACACACACACACACACACACACATATATATATATATATGGAATTTAATATCGAGTCATGCTCATGCCAGCTTATGCGTACTTACGCTGAACTAGTCTTCCGCATTATGTACTGCCAAATATGCTAGTTGATTAATAGTTATTATGTTTGTGCGGGCAGTCACGCACAGATCCAGACGGCTCAGGCAGATGCCGTTTATTTAGGAAACGCGGAACCGGGCCGCACAGCCAGCACGCGAGGCTGGAAGTAGCTGCTGCAAGTGGTTCCGGTGTTCTCGCCCCAGCGGCTTCCGCCGAACTGGCCCACTGTAGCGGTACAGCAGACATAACATCTTCTCTTCCCATGAGAAGCCGACTGAGCATCGGTCGGCTTCTGAAAGTATAGCCAATCAAGCCGGAGGCTCAATAAAGCATGCAATGGAAGGTTAGAGAAAATCACAAGAAAGCACGAATTTGTCAGGTACAACAAAATATCCTCACTGGGCTACTGGCTATGTGACACCTGCTCGTAGGTGGCACACCAAACCACGGCCTTTGGCGACTAGCGGGATGCGTAGGCCACCTCCTTTTATCCACCGCTGGGGCACAGCTATCGCCTTTTTCCACAACCAGGGATTGGGGGCGTGCCTCCTCCCCCCTGCCGCACGGGTTTCGAATGTCTGCATCGCATTGACGGCCGCATTTACCTCCTCTGCTCTACTCGTCACAGTAGCAGTCCTGGCAGCACTAACCAGCGTCATAGGAGCGCCGACCGGCGTCGTAGTATTACCGACTAACGTCGTAGCAGCACATCCGACATTGACGTCGAAGCAGAGACCGGCGTAGCAGCACTGACCGTTGTCGATGTCGCAGCTCTGACCGTCGTAGCAGAGCTAGCCGGAGCAGCCGCACTGACCAGTGATGCAGCACTGGCCATAATAATAATAATAATAATAATGCACTTGATAAAGCGCCCTCTGAGAACTCAATCTCTTTATAGGCGCTTTACATTTGCTACAAAGGGAAGGAGGAAGAATCCTCGCGACAAGTGTGTACCCAGGCTGGGTTCGGTTGGCTGGGACCGGACGGCTCTAATGAGGGCTAGGGTCACCGGCTAGGCCGGGGTCGGACCTACGGCATGTGTGGTGACGTGAGGTCACAGGGGCTCTGGGGTAGGAGAAGTTGGCCAAGTCTTGGTCCAGCGGTTAAGGTGCTCGCCCCGACTAAGGTCTGGCTGAGGTCGTGGGCTAGAGCCCTGAGGCATATGTGAAGCGCCTGGATAGAGATTTAGTTCTCTTAGGGCGCTATACAAATGAATTATTATTATTATTATAAGTCAGTCGCGGTGTTGGTGGCTCCCGGTCTCGCCGAGTTATGCACCTGGATTCGTGCAAGCGTGCTCCGGCGATGCTGCCACGCACGCAAGGGAACGAGTACCCAAGGCCCGAGCGGAGCTGGATAGCTCGCTCGTTGCTGAGACTTGTATATTCCGCGTTCCCCGTTTAGCGTGTTCGTGACCCACCCCCCGTGGGTTGGCGTCTTTCGCTGGAAGCTCATGACTGTGGTAGTTGTCGACTCGGACTAGCCAAGCAGTTACTCAGCCAGCCGGTTTTTGGACGGCGTACGCTCGTACTGTTGGATTCGGAGTCGGTACAACGACAGGACTGCAGAAGCCGACTGACCCCAACTAACACGTTTGTTCGCGCTTGCTGCGTCCTCTTGCGCCCCCATAGTGCACTGTGTGTAGGACCCTCCCTGTAGACTTGGTTAGTTCCCCTGTTGTTGTTGGCGCATGCGTTGTTCTAAAGAGGTTTACCCTGACGGCCGCTCGTCTTACCCTAGCTCGGCGGCATGGCGGGCGGCAGAGTGGCCAGAGTATGGCGGGATTTGGCGGGAACTGGCCTTTGACCCCTGGAACTCGGTTACAAGTGCAACGAGGTTCGTTAGCTGGAGTTCGGTCGGTTTATGCGGAGCTACCTTCAGGTTTAACATGGAATACCCCTTAATCGGTAGGATACTTATCAGCATTGCCTTTCGTCAGAAATATGTTTCTCGAGGAACATCCTCGCAGCAAGTGAAGCGTAGTCTGCATACGGCCGCTCCCCGACGCCGGTGGAGCTCTCGTATCAGATCCTGCCGTATTACAGGCAGCTGGTGTTTCAAATTCCATTCTCGTCGCCACTGTTGAGTTTGTGCACGCAGTCGCGCACAGACCAAGACAGTTCAGGCAGATGCCATTAAGGAAACGCGGAACCGGGCCGCACGGCCAGAACTCGGGCCTGGAAGTAAGTTCTCACCCCAGCGGCTTCCGCCAGATGGGTCCGCTGTCGCGGGACAGCAGACATAATAGTGGTCAGCACTTTTAACTAGCTCATGTAGCCTACCAATACATCATACGAACCTTAAAATCCTTAGGAGACCATGCCGTTAGTTCGTATGCACCCAAAGCGTGGAACTCACTACCGGCTGGCATCTCGACGTCCCATGACTACGACGTTTAAAAAGACGTTAAAAACGCATCCATGTATCACTGCATTTGGTGAGTCTATGGGATTCGTCCTTTGTGTGCTTATCGGGCTGACGCTCTGCATGCTGTCGTTAACCATATTTGCATGCTGAGACTATGCATGTCACCTCTAGCGATGTTGACTAAGCTTGTTGACTAAGAGCTTGCTACCACTTAAGAATCGATCGTGCTTCCTTTGCAGCATATGTAAATTGCCTAGAAATAGATTGAGTTCATCGAGGGTGCTATAGGAAAATATTAATAATATTATTAGCTGAACCATTTTGTGACTTCCTTTGCCAATAACACCCGAGAAGCATGTCGATTTTTTAGCGATCTCAATTGGAAACTTCGGCACGGCTTTAATTCTCTTCATCAAATGCTGCGAGCAGAGCGATAAGCTTCTTTTGAAACGCCGCGTTTTGACGCGTTACCATGCTTAATTAGCTAGAGCATGACAGCACTAGAGATTATTAACCGCTTCTGAATTACATGCTTTAGGAACCGGGCGGGTTACAATAGTCTGCTAAACCCAATGCGACGCTATCCGGAACACTGTCAAGAAACCTCTTCCGGCGTCTTTCCGGCAAGTTGTTGCAGGCTCAACGGACAAGCGGCTTCAGCTGCTGCGAGCTTTCCTACAGCTTCCGCTTCTTCGCTCAGTCTCTGCGACCTAGGGTTGCTTGAGAGAATGGCCCTTTCTTTAAGCATCTGCAACGCACCATTCAGCAGCCTCTTCTTCCGGTGTCCCTCCGACTCTTTAATAACGGCAATAACGCCTTCGCCTTTAAGCTACTTTCCTTTCAGAATTCTGATTGGTATTGATGCAAAAAGTGTACTGGCTGCGAAATAAGGTCTGCCATTAATTCGCAGCCATTTAAAAAAACTGTTACACAAAGCATAGAAGCTTACATATAAAAAACCTTAAAAAATATAGCAACCTTCCCGTGCGCCAGCTCAGTCGGTTCTATCGGAAGCGCTCGGGCTACAGCGAAGAGGGCTGTAGTGGAGACAGATCAAGCTTTCTGGAATGCCATGGCAACCCTTTAAGCAACCCCAGTTCTTTGAAGTTGTTTCCAGTATTTCAATGTCCACTTTCAACTATGTGTGTATATGCACAGTAGTACCTGCAAATAAATAATATGCTGCTGGCATGTAATGCGTTCGGTATGACATCTCACCTCTACGATTCTTGTTGACGTCCGCTATCCTCACAGGCATAGAGGTCACAAGACTCGGTGTTTTCTACTCAGCAGCGTCATTCTTCCAACGACCGTGCATATTACCTAAAAGATCAGCTTTTGACCCGAGCCGAATACCCGCTAGAGTCACCTGTTGATGTTTCATAACTAATCTGTAAAAAGAGCGACTGGCTGGGCCGTTGCAGGGGCTCCATGCAGGAGTCTTCGAACGTCAGTGCATTACTGCCATAGCTGAGTGCTGAGCATCTTCGACTGTGCTTGTTGCAAGATATAAATAATTGCCCAGAATACACTCGATACAACAATCCGGGCATCGTCAACGCCCACCCGCTTCATACGAAGCTTCTAGATAGGAGTGGCACTGATTCTGGAGAAACGGCCTTGACCTGAGCTTCCACTGCGAAACTATGCATACAATAACGTAAGGAAAAAGTCAGTGCCTCAAGTAAGGAGGCTCAGCTTTCGGCTGCGCGAAAAATAGACATCCAAATATAATTCTATGTCGGCTTTATTTACATGTAAGTAATGAAAACCACACGATTCGTGCCGAATCGGAACTTCGGAGCAGCAGGCATATTATGGGATCGCTGCCCTCACGGTACCAGCAAGGCCGTAGTTGCAGGGTGGCCTCAACCGGCCAGCACTGTGGGGGGAGTGCGAATGAGAATGACCTGAGCGGTTGGGCACCATCACCCGGCACGCTGAAAAGTAGCGGAAATCGCCGGTAGCAGCTGTCCAGCTGCATTGGCCGTGCGATGTCATCAGCACACGGACGATGACGCCTGTGTTCGAAGCCTCATGAGGCATTGCTTGGGCTCGCCTGCCACGAACGCCTGCCTCGGGTGCACGTTTGGTTCTGAGGGCCGCTCCTCTTCGAAGGGAGAGCGCGAATCTGTCTGCGGCCGCACCAGTTCATCATCCAAGCTGAACACCTGGTCGTCAAATGTAAGTGTAAATGTAAGCGTACATGTAAGTGTAAATGTAAGTTCTATTTGCTGCAAATATAAAGCGCCTAGAGAGAGATTGAGTTCTCTGAGGGCACTTTATCAAGTGCATTATTATTTTTATTATTATTATTATAAGTGCAGCGAAAACTCGTCATCCGAGCTATGCACATGGCTCCAAATGTCTTCGTATGATGAAAGCGAGGTAATTCCGGAAACGAGCACGAGGCTGCATAATATGAATATGAATCGAGCGCTTGTCGGAGAATGGCGGACCGACAAAGCGAGCCGAGCCCAGCGCTTCCGTGAGAAAGGCATCGCCGATCTCCTCAGCTAACGGCGGATTTCTCTTTCCTCAATTCGCAGCGTTCGCTGAAAAGAAAAAGCAACACGGCCTCAGGACTGCTCCCAGAGCGTAGATGGCATCACAGCATCGGTCACTACCGGTCGGCATCGAAGCGTTGCATGCAGTGTCTTCCTCTGCCGCACGATCGCGATGGCACGGCAAACGTACCTCGTCGTCTCAGTCCTTATCGGGTCGTAGTGCACGGCCGTGTTGCGGCCCAGTAGGAGGTGAGCAGCTCGAAATGCGGATGCTGGCAAGTGAAAGCAGCAGTGAAAGCGGATGCTGGCACGACCTGGCATCGACGACATGACAGCCACAGTTCGTTATTGTAACAAACCGGCCCGCATTGCCAGTCTGTTGCACGACGAGGTAATCTGTATTGCAGGAAGGATAAGGTAAAGCAGCCTAGTGGTTTTTTTCTAGACTCACTGCTACCAACTGTTAGACGGGCTCCGATAGCATGCATTTGAAACAGCCACGCCGGCCACGTTGGTTGACAGCCGAGACAGCGCTGTCGAAGCAGCTTCCGATGCCTGCTGCCCGAACGTTATCCTCTCAGCATTCAGCGACCAAAGTGCTGCCTCTAAAGTTCCTTTTCTTGGTAAAGCACTTCCCAGAGGACACCTCTCACATCCTGCAAGAGTTGACGAGACATGTTTTTCTTGCAAGTTCGTTCGTCTCTCTGTAGTCTGTATGGACATGTCCCTCTAGAGGCAGCCGTCATGCTGACTTCCTATGCCATGCAAGCCAAGGTCAGGCTTGGTCTAGACTGCGGCCAAAGGTCAGATACACATTAAACGATTTCTGAATAAAAGTACCAGCGATGACGGTCGCGTTGCACCTACCGGGTGCTGCTTTCAGCGGCCCATGGCACTCGGAGCCTAGGCAGCTTCGAAGGCTGAGCTACCGGAAACGTCCAGCGATGACCAGGGTGACAGGTTCCAGTTATGAGTCACAGCATCGCCATCGTCGCTGCAGCAAACGAGCGATGGAAGCCAGAGAGGAAGAAGTTGAGAGCGAGGCCAGTCTGGTTCAGGAGCAAAGCCTACATTTCCATGGATGGCATACAGCAGATGCCGACTTGGACAGAGCAAGATCCACTCGAGAAGGCAAACCGAGCGTTCGTCGGACAGTTCTCTTGGCTCCAGGTACTAACAGGGGAATAGATGCGATGTCAAGCCGGTGCCGGTCAGTGACGTAACGCCACTGGCCGATCACATCAAGATCGATCGATCGCAGAGCCCAGGTGGTATGCGAACCCGGAGCACACTACTTAGTTGCTTTTATTTCTTTACTTCAGATGGCTGAAGTTCTTAAGCAAAAACGGGCAAATCTAGAAATAAATCCAAGGTCACGACAAAAAGAAAGTTCTTACAGGCTTCAGCTTGTCATTTCATTGCCTGTTTTAGGCTATCGAAATATCTCAGTAACTCCACTTATAAATAATAATCATAGCACATTTGCATGACCACATCAAGAAACCCTGCCCTCGGTTACTAACCAGCTTAACAGGCAGGGAAAACATTCAGGCTACATTCATGGAGCTTGCACCGGTGTTACCACGAAGTTAGCAATTAAAATTGAAAAGGATATGCGTGCCGAGCATACAGCTAAGAATTTGTTTCCGGTCCTCTCCGTTACGAATTAACGAATTACTTGGCGAATTAGTAGCCCAGTCGATTTTGTTTCACATATAGAATAACGAAGTGAAGCTAATGAAAGTAGAACGAAGTAAGCCGGTGAAAACATCTATAATTTAATAATAATAGTTCACTTGATAAAGCGCCCTCAGAGAACTTAATCTCTCTCTAGGCGCTTTACATTTGCTGTAAAGTGAAATTTGCTTAGCCTTATCAAAACAGTAACAATAAAGCTGAGTTATGCGAGCAAATTCTAATCCATGGGAGTGGCAGTGACTACTACAACAAGGCAAACGGTGATACACGTGCACTTCGCAAAACTTGTGAGCACAATTGCTGTCAGCGAAATAGCTCACGCAAGCAGGACTAGTAGGGGGAGATACATACATGACCTGAGTACAACCCCGTCTGGACACCAGCAGTAAAAACATTAACCACCACGAATCACCGACTGAATGTGCTGGCAACGAATGACGTGGCCACTTACAAGTGGTGGCTGGGCCGCATGAATAAAAGTACCAGCGACGACGGTGGCATCAGAGCCAAGAGCCGACCTGGCACTACCCTCAGCCGCCCACGGTGCTTGGGGCCTGAGCGGCTGCCAAGGCTGAGAATTAGGAAACTTCCAGCAATTGCCGGAGTGAAGTAAGATGTCATACTACAGCATTCGACTTGGACGGAGCAAGACCGCTGAGACGAGCCAAGCATTCTTAGGATCGTGATCAACTGACATTTGCTGCCTCCAAAACTTTTTGAAGAAGACGGAGCAAGACCGCTGAGTCGAGCCAAGCATTCTTAGGATCGTGATCAACTGACATTTGCTGCCTCCAAAACTTTTTGAAGAAGACATCAGCTACGCGTTACCTTTCACGAAATTTCCAAAGAAGTGACTGGCTAAGCTAGGGTTAAAATGCAGCACGTTTGCTGCAGCAGAGGTGGAGCCATAACTGCATGTCGGCCCTGCCTCTAGCATGCTCCAGATGCTTCCTATCTATTGCTAAGACCTGTCTGTGACCTCAGAGGGACATCTGCTGCTGGCCGGCTGGCAATACGGCCTTAAGGAATGCAGCGGGAGCAGCAGCGAGATAAGCAAACATGGGAGGCTGAGCAATGAGCGATATGACTACGTCACTGCAATGCATTCTCTGCAGAAAGGACGTGCTACCGTTTGCTTGTACTACTCACAGTTTGTCCAGCTGCTCAGACGAAGCTCTGCTGCTGCTACTACTACTGCTGCGAACCAGTGGACTTAGCATGACAGACGTGTCGCTGTGCCAAGCTCACTTCCCTGGAAGCTGTCCGTGCTCGGAGACCAAATCGCTGTAACTGGCGGCCAAAGGCTGCAGCTGTTGCATCTGCTGCAGCTGAGCAAGGGTCGGCTGCTGCACAGCAGCAAATATCACATACACTGTGAGGCTCACATTGCTTTTGCTCTAATCACTCAAAGCTCGGCCATACTGAAGCTAGATGACGGCAGAGAGCTGAGTGTGGTGGGAAGCTGCAACCTCCGACACGACAGACACTAGAGACATGAACTGAGCTTCCATGGAAAAAGGGCAGGTGGAGTCTCTGTGCTGCAGGCAGCCTCGTGTATGTGGCTGCAATATGGATTCAGAGGGAAAACAGGAGCAGGGTCTGTGTGAGGATGCTCAATGCACAGACATGGGAGCTGCTGCAGCAAGTCTACTCCTAAAGCAGCCACCGACTGCAGCAGCCTGTGAGGCATGAGTGCATGTCACTGGGCTGATGACAGAGGACAGCACTAGCCTTGCTGGTTGACGATGAAGCCTGAGACACTGACTCTGTCTGTTTAGAGTTGATAGTAAAAAAACACGCAGACAGCAGTTAAAAGAAATGCCTGCAAACGTAATGCAAATGTGTACTATTTCGGGATTGCCATTTAACTAAAACTAATGGGACGTCAACAGTTGCTGGGAATGCAAAGGGCTCCATCGAAAAAACCATCTTCAGCATTGCCGGCATCGGTGCAGCAAACTTGAACCAGAAAGGGAAAGAAGTTGAGAGCTGGGCCAGTCTCGTTTCAGAGGCGGAACATGCATTTCAATGGATGGCAAACAGCAGCAACTGACCTGGGCTAAGCAAATGCGCTTGAGAAGGCAACCCGAGCGTTCGTCGAACCGTTCTACTGGCTCCAGGTGCTGCTGGGGGACGGTCGTGACGTCGCGAAGGTGCCGAACGGTGACATAACGCGATTATCGATTGCAGAGCCCAGATGTATTTCGAACCTGGAGCACACTACTTGAACGTAACCCGGAGCTGCTACTTGGTTATTATTTTTTGTAATTTCAGATGGCTGGAGTTATTAGACGAAAACAAACCTACACAGTGCCCTCATGGGCGACGGCTCTTAGTGCTAAGACGGCACCCAGAGTTACCATTATAGACGCGAAAGCATTGACAATCGTTCCGTCACGACGACCGAAGAAGTGTCACAGCTGTTTGGGGACACATGTGCGAAGGCTAAGCAGGCTGTGCTAGACATGACAACCACAGAGGCGACGGCAACTAAAGGGCAGACGGTGCCCAGAAAGGAGAAAGCTTCCAAGAGACAACTGAGCTGAGTAAGTCAACTGAGTCAAGCAACTGCGCCCAGAAAGCTGTGTCATTTTCGGCCAAAGCTGTACCAGCATTTATAGTAGCACCATCTTTCAGCGACCGTATCCGCGGAAATGGTGGTGGGGAACGAACCAACGAATCAAAGCTAGGTCCAGTGATGAGAACAAGAACCGACACCTTTAAACTGCATGGTCAGTAAAATAAAAACCTAAACGACAATTGGATATACGGGCGATTAACGTTAGCTCAGCATCAAGTCACACCCCTTCGCCCCTCTTCTACATGCCCAGTATATCACTATTCTCACCAGCAGGCTTCGAGGAACAGAAAACAAAGCTGATGTACTGTTTGTGCAAGCCTCAAAGCCCGCCTGGGGGCATAGGGCTGATGCCTATTTGCTGGAGGGTAAAAACGCCAACAGGATGGCTAACCATTATATTGCTACAATCAAATTTAACACGGAAGACATGAAAGGCAGTCTCAAAGCAATTTTAGAACTAGACCTAAGCTGGCTTTCTGCAACAGAGAATCGGCTGTCAAGATTGGGTCGCTCTTGTCACTTTCTCCAAAATTTCTTGATTATTTGAAGAGCAGGAAAAACTAAGCTACAATGCTTTGGGCAGTATTCGTGACAGGTTCATAGTCCAGAAGCTCGGTCACTACAACCCCTGCCTGCATTTCCGAGCAAGCATCAGCTCAGGCCTTGGAGGGCAATGCCACGAGGCCAGCCTACTCTAGGAATGCTAGCCATTCTTCCTCTTTCTACCAAGCAGAATCCAGCCAGCAAAGTGCCCCTCTGAAGTACATCTTGGTAAAGTACTTCCCAGAGCACATGTCTCACATCTTGCAAGAGATGACTTGAAATGTTCTTCTTTAAAGTACGTCGCTCTGTAATCAGCATAAACATGTCGTGATATTTAAAGGTAGCTGTCACTTTGACTTCCTAAGCCTTGCAGGCCTAGGCTGAACTGCCTGTGGGCTGCGGCTAAAGGTCAGCAAAACATCGGGGCCAAAGGTCAGAATAGACAGGCTTGTGCCCGACGGGGTAGCCCTGCGGAAGCTGCTGAGAGCCGGGCAACATCCAAAGCTAAAATGTAATGTATCTCCGTCTGTAACTCCACAAAGTCATAAAGACCATGTGGGTGTTACGCAGGAGTTTTGTATAGCGCACTCACAGCCTAAGCGGCTTTCGGTAAGCATTCGGTACGAACGCGGTTCGCAGGGGCATGGCAAGCCAAGAGACGTATTTGACAACTATTGACTAGCATCGGTCAGAGCTCGTCGTGGCTATTCAACGAGCGAGCCTTAGCAAAGCTGCACAGGGTAGCCGCTCAGGCAGCACTTTCAAATGCTACAACAGTCCATCTCATGGCCGATTGTTTAAATCAAAACCAAAAAGGGATCAACGCAGCAGTCACCGAAGCAGCTCATGGCAGCAGCCAAAACCACGTCTAGCCTGTATTTATAAGACCGGCAAATATTCATCAGTTTCACGATGCCACTGCTGATCTCTCAGCTTCAGACATTTCAAGAGCAAATCCCGTTATGGACGACAATCGGTCAAGCCTTGGCCTCTCGATGACTGAGCGGCAGTCGATTTGAAGCATCAACTACCTTGCTGTAGGAGGAAGGAAATGACTGGCACTGGGGATCGCACGTGCATGTGACATAGGTGCTGAGATCCCATCGAGCTTGAGCTGATGGCACTTCAAGAACCCCAAAGGATCACTACCTAATTATTAAAAAAATAACTAAAGTTTAATATTTCAGATGGTTTTAGCAATAATCATGGCAGGGTGCATCTAACTATACCACTCGTAAATGCGTGGTAAATTCAAGCATAGACCTCTGGGGAGGGGCTCCCTTCGGCACAGAGTAAGGAAGGGGTGGAAAGGGTGTGGTCAGGCACCTAAGATGGAGAGGTAGACAGGTGCACCAGGCAGAATCACGACGTGATTACCGGCTGGATGTAACCTTGCAAAGAAAGGGTAACCTTGAGCTCGAGAGGCAGTACCTAGAGTAAAAACAATGCATTCTTGCACGTTTCACTGACAGTAGGGTCGGGCAGGATATATAAGGCGGATTAACTTAGGAAATGTCAGGTTGTGGACTCAGCTAAGAGGCTCTCAGAGCTGCAACCCTTTGATTTAAGCTGTGCTTAGACCACAGACACAGTTAACCTGATTTTACATTATTTCCTCTTGTAGTGAGAAATTTTGCATTATAAAGGCACAATATATGTTTTTTTACATTGCAGATATGAAACGAATACTGTTACAGCCGTAACTGGTGGAGAGAATTTTATACGACCGGTGGATGACACACTTGACAACCTGTCATCCCTATGTGTAGAGGGACGATCAGCCCTGGTAACCTGTTCACACCCTAGTAAGCACTGGGCATCGTCGCAAAAAACCTTTGGGTGATGGTGTATTCAGGATCAACAGTTGGGACAAATTTTCACGGGTTAGGGGTTTCAGCAACAGGTGCCGACTCAAATCTGCAGGGTGCCGGGCTCAGCTGCTGCTGCATGAATAGATGCTTCCTAAAACCAGGCTGACGTACTGTTTGTGCAAGCCTCAATGCTCAGCTGGGGGACTAGGTCTAGGCTGAAGCCAATTTGCTGAAGGCTTACAGATGCGAAGAGGCATTTTCTTGCTACAGTCCGTTTCACATCGAAGGATTACCACAAGCAGTCTCAGAGCAGCTTTTAGACCTAGACGTATATTATCACTGTGCTGCCGCATGCTGGCAGTAATGCTTTGCTCCTGCTTAATAAGAATGATAATAATATCAATGCATTTGTTAAAGTGCGTAAGAGAACTCAGTCGCATTTTCAGGGCTTTACAATGCTGCCAAGGAAGCACGATCGAATGGTTAGTGGTCGCCTGCTGAATAAACAAAAATGTTATGGCTAGAGGTGACAAGCACAAGGTCAGCATGCGAGTCACTTTCTCCAGACTTTCTTTATTATTTGCAGTTGGAAAAACTAACCTGCAATGCTTGGAAAAAATTCGTAGAGGATCGTAATCCAGGGGCACCGACACTGAAGCCCACACCTGCCCTTCCCAGCAAGGATCACCTCAGGCCTGGGAGGGCAATGCCACGAGTCCAACCTACTCTAGGAATGAATGCTAGCTATTCTTCCTCTATTTACCAAGAAGCATTCAGTGAGCAAAGAGACCCATCTGAAGTTATTCATCTTCGTAAAATACTTCCCAGAGGACATGTCTAACATCCCTCAAGAGTTGAGGCCTGTTTTTCTTGCAAGTTCGTCACTCTGTAATCGGCATACACATGTCATGCCCTCTAAAGGCAGCTGTCATTTTGACTTTCTAGGCCATGCAGGCCAAGGTCGAACTCGGTGTGGGCTTCGGCCAAAGGTCAGCAAAAAGTCAAGGCCAAAGGTCGGAATAGGCAGGCTTGACCAGTACGAGGTGCCGCTGCCGAAGCTGCTGAGAGCCGGGTAACAGGGAAAGCCTAGACACGGTAGGCTTGGGCTTATCCAACCAAGAGACGTGTTTAAAAACTGCGTAGTAATTTGGGGGCAACATTACTTTGCTGTAGGGGAAAGGAAATTCACGGCAGTGCATTGTATATGCAGTGCATCTTCATGGAACTTGAGCCGACGGCACTTCGAGAAGCCCAAAGGCTCATGTGTCGGAAAGACATTTTCAAACTAGAGGATGTGCTATTAATTTTTTTTGGTATGCTTTGAAGAGGTAAATAAACTAGCCTTGAACATTTTTTACACACACCCTCTAGTATAATATAATAATAAGCTTATTTACGCTTAGACCAAAAATGGCTGTGGCGGACAAGTCATTTGTTTGTACATTTTCGCACTGTTGGTTGATTAACAGGCCGTGCGGCGAATGGGTAAGGAAATGCACTACAATCATTAAGAAAAACTAAAATTTAGCCTACCAGTTGGTTTTAGCAATAATCGTGGCAGGGTGCATCCTACTACAGCACTCGTGGATCTGTGGTCTACTTAAGTAGCGACCGCTGGAGAGGGGCTCCTGTCTCCTGCACCGACTCAGGGGGTTTGAAGGGGCTATGGTCAGGCACCTAAGATGGAGAGTTTTACAGGTGCACCGGGCAGAACCACGACATGCCTGCCGGTGGGTCGTAACCCTGCGAAGAAAGGTAACCTTGAACTCGGGAGACAGTACTTTGAGTAAAAACAATGCATTCTTTCACGTTTCACTGACAGTTGGGTCGGGCAGGACACATAAGGCCGCTTAACGTGGGAAAAAGTCTGATTCGTGGTCTCAGCTAAGGGGCGCTTAGAGCTGCAACTCTTCAATTGAAGATGTGCTAAGACCACAGACACACTTAACCTGATTGTACATTTTCTTTCCTGTTGCGATAAATTTTGCATTCTAATGGCACTAGCAATGCGTTTTACACTGCAGTTATGAAACGAATACTGCTACAGCCGTTCGTGGTGGAGAGAGTTTGATTTGACCGGTGGATGACACAGCTGACAACCTGCATCACTATGTGTAGAGGGACGATCCGCCCTGTCAACCTGTTCAGACATTAATAAGTACAGGGCATCATCACAAAAAACCTTTGGGTGATGGCGCATTTAGGATCAATATTTGAGACAAATTTTCACGGGTTAGGGGTTTCAGCCGCAACAGATGCCGACATAAATCTGCAGGGTGACGGGTTCAGCTCCTGCTGCATAAATTGACCACATTGGGTTTAGGATTGGAAACTATACAAGTGTTTTCGTCTTATGTACTAGCACGTTTAGAGTATAAACTCGCATCAGTAGCTACGTCGTATACTCGCACCTGTAGCTAAGTTGCACATTTAGATTTCGCATATACTAGCACGTGCAGCTTGCTCAGATACTAGTACCAGTTGCCAGCTGATGTATTGGCACCTGTACCCTGTTCACATTAGCACTAGGAGCTAGCTTACATACCAGCACCTGAAGCTTGCTCTCACACTTGCACGTGCAGCAACAAAACCTACCATCGCCTACTGACTAATCGCATACTAGTACCTGGAGTTGGTTCACATACTAGCTCTTGTAGCTGGCGGTACATGTGCACCTGTAGCCAATTTAGAAAGCTAGCAGAAGTGGAACCCAAGCGGTGGCTAGTAATATGCATATAATTATGCCATGGTAAGCCGAGAACAAGTAGAAAATCAGGTTCAATAGGACATGCCGTAAAACGGCAGCCTGCTCATATATTAGGGACCCAGCTAGTCTGCCTATATAGTATACTTACTTTATAAGTGACTCTTGAACCAATCGCTTTGCATGCTAACGAGAGTAACGGTAGATGTAGTTCATGTAGTACCCCACAAGCATGACAAGGTAACAAATTGTATTTGTCTTAGCAAAGACATGGAACAAAAACAGGTTATGATTTGAACAAGTCAAACCCTAAATGAAATGGTAATGCTCTAAAACAAATTGGTTTGCTCCTAACAAATCTTAACATGTAACCCAAGGGTAGACAACACTAGCTTATTAATGTAAGTACATGACAGCTCGGGTTGCAAGCTTTCCAAAAGAATTGCTTACAAGGCAGGAATCCCTGTCGAGTTTATATCAGCAAGTAACTACTAAACGGAGTAGTCTCAAGTTTTTACTTTCCAAAAGCAGGCGCTTGGCATCTTCAGCAGCTGCAGCTTTTTTGCATCGCCTTGGCTGGTCAGTGTGTGTTACGGATGTGAAACCGGAAATATATCTTGCAAGCGAAAGGAATTAATCACAATATGATCAGCGCCTTGGACTCACACTGATGAGTTTGACCTCCGGTTCCTGTGGAGTGCAACAATAAAGTTAGGAATTCGGTCGAGCTCTTGGCTACTGATCAAGCAATAGCAAGATGCAAGCGAAGCTTAATACGAGAGAAGCCTGACTGACGTGTATGGCATTCATAGCACCGTCGCGGAAAACAGCTCGATCGATTGTCGAGCCACTGCCGGCCGATCGCTTGTCGCGACCAAATTCTAGTAGTAACCAGCCAGGCCGATGCCTTATTGAATGCCACGACATACTCACCGACTGGTGCACCGATGATGGCTCACCGACTGTCTTCGCTGAGCCCCACGAGATGCCCTTGCCGAAGCTGTCAAGAGCCGGGCAACAGCCAAAGTGTGAACACAGTAGGCTGGGGCTTGGCAAGCCAAGAGACATATTTGACAACTATGGACTAGCATCGATCAGAGCTCGTCGACGCTTTGCAACGAGGCCGCCCAGTTAGCGCTTTCAAATGCTACAACAGTCAATCTCATGGCCGACCGTTCAAATCACAAACCAAAAAGTGTGTGGCTCACGGCAGCGGCACACGGCAGCAGCCAAAGCCAAGTACACCAGTAGCCAGCCCCACGTACCAGACCGGCAAGTAGGCAGTAGTTTCACGTTGCCACTGCTGACCTCTTGCTTCCAGACATTTCCGGAGCGAAGCCCGTGATGGATGACAATCGGTCAGGCCCTGGCCCCTCGATGACTGAGTGGCAGGCGATAACGAAGCATCTGTTGTATGGGGAAGGATATGACTGGCGCCGGCAATCGCGCATGCGTGTGACGTAGGCGCTGCACCGTCGCACCGAGCTTGAGCCGATAGCACTTCGAGAAGCCCAAAAGTGCACTATCTATTTCTTGGAAAAATAAAACTTAATACATCAGATGGTTTTACCAGTAATCACGGCATGGTGCATCTGGCTACAGCACTCGTGAGGCGTGGTCAGTTCAAGCAGAGACCGCCGGGGAGGGGCTGTTTCCGGCACTAAGTCGGGTGGGGGTGGAGGGGTGTGGTCAGGCAGCTAAGGTGGAGAGGTAGACAGGTGCGCCGGGCGGAATCGCAATGTGCCTGCCGGTGGTTCGTGACCCTGCGAAGTAAGGGTAACCTTGAACCCGGCAAACAGCACCCAGAGGGAAAAAATGCATTCTCTCACATTGTGCTGACAGTAGGGTCGGGCAGGAGAGCTAAGATAACTGAACCTAGGATAAGACGAGTTCACCGGACTCCGGGAAAGTTCGCGAAAAGCTGCAGCTCTTCAATCTAAGATGTGCTTAGACGACGGGTATGGTAAGCCCGATTGTACATTTTTTTAGTCTTGAAGCTATACATTTCGTATTTTAATGACACAAGCGATGATTTTGGAACTGCAGATAGTAAGCGAATACTTCTAGCGCTGTCAGTGGTGGAGGGAGGTTGAGAGGACCGGCGGAGCTCAAACAGCAAGCGAGGAGAAGAGCTGCCTTCTGTGATGACAAGCAGGGAATCTGGTAAGCTGGTTACTTCCCTAGCTGGTGCACTAAGCTTATGGGCGGTGTGTCAAGTAGGGATTGATGAGAGAACTGTCTTCTGGGATGAGAAAGGCTCCCGCAGCGATTAGGATGAGTGACGCAACAAGCCAGATTGAACTGGTTTAGTTCATTTAACAGCTTTATTTAAATAGCAGGAGAAGAGCCTCTCTGGCAGTTGTTCCTACGATCAGTGGGAAATTTGTGACAGTCTGCAGCTGAACTCAAGACCTGGGTCCTGTAAATGTTGTGTGATCTAAAAGTTGTGTGATGTAAAAGTTATGTGACGTAAATGTTGCTCAGGGTGCGAAGTATACAGAAGTTGGTCAAGCAAGTTAGAAATAAATTGAACTTTATTAGTGCGTCAGGTTAAAGTTGTCTCCTTCCTCGCGATTGAGGTTTGGATGGCTCCGACCGTAGAAAAAGATCTGCATGCCATTGTGTGGGAAAGTCTGTTGTTTTCTATAAGTGCCTCTGGAATATATTTAGAGAGCAGGTGCTTTCGGATAGTCGCCTGGCTATGTGATACAATGCCAATCTGGTCTTATCTCCTTTGTTAAGTCGTGAACATTTCTGGCCTTTGCTGAAATAGTAGCTGAAGTGTTTTACACTTGTATGGTGAATAAGAAAATAGTGAATATGGCCTGCCTTAAGGTCTGCGAATATAGCTGGTATTCTTACCATTCAGCGAGACGTAGTAGCCCACTAGGTAAGGCAGTTGCTTTTTACGACCTGGCTCCCGAGGTCCTCGGTTCGAATCCTGCACCGGGCGATCTTTTATCGCCGTTGCAAGCGGTGGTGATAGCCGTAAAAGCTCTTCTGTAGCTATACAAAAGAGGCTGCTAAATCAAATAGTATTTATTTGTGTATTTATTTATCATCAGCCAGCTACTCACCAAAGTTATACCGGCCTGAGTTGATACATTGTTATCAAAGCCCGTTCACTTTGCTCAACCCTCCTTCATCCTATGAAACCGTTACAGAACCGCCGACTGACGTCTTTGACAATCCGTAGCCATAGCCAGCCATATGCGGATGCCAGCCAGATGCATGGCAATGCACAAAGGGGCTGTAGGTAGTAGGCAATGCTTAGGACTAGCACATGAGCGTGTCTCTGGTTAAAGATTCAATGTGTATGCGTGTGCATGTGTGCGTATGTGTGTTCGTTTGTGTGTGTTCGTTTGTGTGTGTGTGTGTGTGTGTGTGTGTGTGTGTGTGTGTGTGTGTGTGTGTGTGTGTGTGTGTGTGTGTGTGTGTGTGTGTGTGTGTGTGTGTGTGTGTGTGTGTGTGTGTGACCAACCGCAAGTTCGGCAGCTGTCGTTTCATCATCCGAAAGAACAATTAAACTTGCAGTTAGGCTTCATCCATCCCAAAAGTAGCTACTTGCAGCAGTGCGAATGAGTGGAATCAATTATAAAGCTGAGTAATGCCTTTGTCGCAGTTGTGATGCTTATCACTCAGTGTCGTCCGGACCTATCATGATGCTTTTTCTGGGCATTTAGTGTAGTGCCTTCTGGAGATAAACATAACAAAAACACATTTTTATAGTGCTCCGAGAAAGCTCAACTATTTCTAGGCACTTTAAATATTCTGCTAAGTAAGCCTGTATGTTTGCTTAGTGAAAACACATAACGTGTCAGCACGCATAAGCACACAAAGAAAAATTCACACAGAACGTGAAAATCCTATAGGACCGTTGTTAGCTTCTGTTCAAATGCCCGTCGTGTCTTCAGCCGGGATTGAGCTCCAGACTTTATATGAATAATAATAATAATACATTTAATATAGTTCCCTCAGACAACTCAATCATTCGTGGCACTTTAAATTTGCTGCAGATTAAGCACGGTCGAATGGTTAGTGGTTGCATGCTCAAAGACAACAAGCATAACATGGTTAGGGCGGTTAAGGTGCTCGCCCCGACCAAAGTCTGACTGAGGTCGTGGGCTCGAGCCCCGAAGCATATGTGAAGCGCCTGAATAGAGATTAAGTTCTCTTGGGGCGCTATATAAATGAATTATATTTTTTTAGGGGTAACATGCACTGGCTCAGCATGCAAATATGGTTAGTGGCAGCATACACAGTGTCAGCATGCATAAGCTCGTAAAGGACGAATCACGTGGAATACTAAATGCTGTGATAAATAGATGCGGTTTTAATTTCTTTTTAAAGTGTGGTCAAGTCAGGGCATATCATGACTCAAGTAGGAAGTGAGTTCCAGGCTGAGGGAGCATACGAATTACAGGCACGGTCTCCAAGGAATTTGAGGTTCATACGAGGTATAGCTAAACAATTTTAGTCAGAAGTGGTACGATGCCTAGCCTTGCTCAGGGGTAGTTCTAATAGGTTGTCTGGAGACAGAGAATAAGGGACCTACACGTAAGTGACAGATCCTGGAAGTTGATGTGTTGCTTGACTGGTAGCCAGTACAGGTCGGCGAGAATTAGTGTGATGTGGCAACTGCGACGCTCACGACAGACATGCATAGCTTCGGAGTTTTGCACCAGCTGTAACCGCCTGATTGCACAGGTCGGTAGACCAGCAAGGAGTGAGCTACAAAAGTCAAGATGGGATGTCACAAATGCATGGACCAATGTAGATGTGGTGTCCTTGTATAAGTAAGCCCATATTTGAGCTACGTTAATTAGCAATAAATAAGCAGACTGTGAAGCTGATGTAGTCGTCTAATGAAAGGTCACCTTGGAATAGTACACCTAGATTTCATGCAGATTCAACAGGAGATAGGCTGGCAGAGTTAATATTGAGATATAGGTTTTGCAATTTCTGAACCACACTTGCTTTGCCCATAACTAGTACATTGGTTTAATCATCATTCAATTTAAGACTGTTTGCTGCCATCCATTTGCTGATGTCATGAATATATGCAGCAAGGGAATTAAGAGAACTCGAGGTGCTCGAAGGCTGGGAGATGCAAATGAATATTCTATATAGGAGTAGCAACGAGACTCAACTAGCATGCTTAAAGTTATTTGCATTAACACTATCGTATATTATATTACTTCTATTTGTTAATTGTGGTATTCTTTCTTTTTGTAATATTTATTGCTTTCCTTTTACTGCAGAGCTTCGGGAAGGTATATATCTTTGTGACTAATATTAGTGTCAAATAGCTGATCAATACGTTGCCATAACGACTTAATCTAAAATAAAAAATAATAGCAGCTTATTTTTGTTACTCCCCTAAGAGACCTTAGTCTCTATCCTAGGTTTGTACAACATGCAGCAAGATAATTCATTTCCAATGGTTAGTAACATGCCTGGTGTCAAGCATGCAAAAGCAAGCACCCATAATGCATAGGCTAGCATGCTAAAGCAAACATATAGACGCTGTTAATAAACAAGTTCTTTGGGGCAAAGGCAAAGCTGACGGCACAGATGCGTCTTTAGCTGAGACTTTAAAGATGCAAGGTTTGAATGGCGTGACCGTATTCGAAGAGAGTTTCGCTCTTTCGTTGCATACGAGTTACGTTTCATGGTTTCAATTTAGTTCGAGGATCGACTTGATGACCGGATGCTGAGGAGCGTTCGATGCTAGATCACGCGTGGAAGCATGGAGGTCGGATAGGAAGGCTGGTAGTAGAGTAAAGCGACAAGTAAACATGACTGTGACCACCTCAATATACTCGAGTAAAGCTGCGTTTACACGGTAGACTTTCCTACAGGTTTTGGACAGAGTTCCCACAGATTTGGGCTACTACTTCATCATTTCGTCACAACATTTGGGGGAGGAGCCAAGTTTTCGGACTCATCGGAAGGAGAATCTGTCTCGACTGTTTGGCTCCTTGTTAGTCCACCCGACTAATAAAAACTCCGGGGCTCATCACAGGCACCCCACGGCCAAAATAAAAATTGCTGACGTTCGTAGGCTCGAGTTGTACTGAGGCGTTCGGAGCAAGTCCTTGAATGTAAGATGCTTATGCATTGTAACCAATGTTTCAGCCTTTTCTACATTTGCATCTCAGAATGAAAAAACGAGCGCGACTATGGGTTGCTGAACTAAAACGGCCGATCCTTTTCCACGCGGTGGCAATGCTGCAAGAGTATAGCACTTGGTTATGCTTTCCTGCCGTCTGCTGATTCCTGGCGTGCTTGGGGCACACGTCTTTCATGCACAGTCTTTAGCGACGTGTCTCTATTCAGAGCACTTTGACACAGGTCACTGCCATGCATCTGTATGGACTAGCGATGAGCCAAAAACGAGTCGTTGGTACCAAGCGCCTCTTCGTGTCTCAGCTGGGCGACATAGGCAGCTAGAATCCCCGGCTTTGCTGGAGCTGGAAAGGCTCGGTCGTAACAATTGCTCAGCCCAACAAGTAACCTTGAACCGACTCGCCGGGTAAGTTCCTCAGTCAAGTGGGCCCTGCTACTCTCTCTCTCTGTCTCTCTTTCTCTCTATCGCTGACCGGTCAGTGGACGAACGCCAGCAGCAGGCTTCCAGGCCTTGAAGTTACGAAACTATCGGTCTGGTAAGCTTCGCGACTAGAAGGTCCTAAAATATCGGCCACTCCCAGAGGCTACGAGGGGCTTCGTTTTCCGATTGTGCGACAACGCTGGTCCAACAGCTACCGCCAAGCAGTCTAGCGGCTTACTTCCACAAATCTGTCTACCGTCAAATGTAGGAGAGAGCCCTTTTCACTGACGAGCTGTCCTGCACATGGACAACGCATGCGGTTCAAAGTGCCAGTTTTCTTACGGACACCAATGGTCCTCGATTTTGGCAGAAGCCGAAACGACCGTGCGAGCCATTAGGGGCAGGGATTATTCGAGCCCTATCGCCGTGACTAATTTAACAGAATAACTGTGCCGGCTGCTTGCAGACGTTACCACCAATCATTTGGTAATGCTTACTATACAGCATCTGTAAGGTGCCTAGAAAGAGATACAGTTCTTTGAGGACACTAGACCAATGTATTATTGTGATTTGTATCATTAATTGTATAATGGCCTACAGCGTTTGAGCACATTTCCACATCTCGAGTATTACGGGATAAGTCACGAATGAACTAAGTAAGAAATAGCCGTCGAATAAGAGACCCGTATATGGTTGATTTCTTGAAACGGCTACACCAGTCTTAGGCACTAGCAAAACCATTGATTGAAATATTTATTTAACAAAATGAAAGAGCCGCGAGTATGCCAACTGCTGTGCCGCAGGCGATTTCTGAGAACTCTGCCGTGAGCTGCAGCATGCAAGCAAGGCAGTCAGGTGGCCGATGGCGGCTTCCACTAAGATGGAAAGGGGTCTCTGCGTAGGCGAGTGCTTGCAGCTCAGTGTAAGAACTGGGAGAGATCAAGTTGCTGTTGGGCTGGGCCAACAGTTTGGGCTCGGACGTTTGGACTTGCAAACAAGTGCAATAGCTCAAGAGGCTAGGCTGCACCTTGTTCAATGTCTTTCAATCGCCGCTCCGACTGCCTTCGGTACGCATCTAATTCCTTGTCCTTTTGGGCTCGAAGAGAATCGATGGCTGCTTCAGCAAATTGTGGATCTCGTGCCGGATCATTGACACTGCCGCTGGCAACCCAGCCGCCAGAAGCCTTGGCTGCATCCTGTGGAAATGCCGTGGTGTATGCTTTCTTCCATAACTCCACCGGTGTCCTGTGAAGAGTTTAACAGAACCAAAGGCTCATATGAGGCAAAATATCTTATATATGCCTAACGCTGCTCCGATCCAATACAAAAGCCCCAGAGGCGTTAAGCAGTAATTGGCTAAGCTATGCTGAGTACTGTATGCAATCTACAAGCACAAAGTTTCTGAAGATTGTATTAGCAAACTTGGTCGGTTAAAACTAATATACATCTTACATTTGGAGGCAAACAGGTTACTATATGTCTTTGTGTGAATGTTAAAATTCATTGCCTTCTTTTTTGTCAACTTTCGTAAATACGTTTTTGGCCTTTGCTAGTTAACTGAATTTAGTAATAAGGCTGCATTTTAGATTATAAAGATCTTATGTGTTGCTCTAAGCCGAGATAGATTCAGCTCCGAGATCCCATGCACATTTACTATCACTTGCTATTCATTTGAGAATGACATCCTCTCTGAATAAACTCAATCGAAACCGATCAAATAAACAAATTTTTAGTGCACGTCTGTCTCTTTAGTGTGTTTGCCAAAGTACAACCTTAGATATGGTTGTATGCACCAACTGTATATTCAGCAATACCCAAAAGCAGTAACATTACCTTATCAATGATACTGGCAATCCTACTGGCTAAGTATGGCTCTACAAGATGATGATTCCAGAGAAAAACTACTTCATTCCACTGACAGATAGCACACCCTAGCTCGTATTAGCTAGGAGAGCCAAGCTAATGCCATCTCCATAACAGAAAGCATGTATTTTTAGTGCTGACAATCGCTCATGCAGCCGTGTGGCTCGCTATAATAATATAATAATATAAATAATGCACTTGATAAAGCGCCCTCAGAGAACTTAATCTCTTTCTGAGCGCTTTACATTTGCTGCAAAGGGAAATGCGATTGAATGATAAGTAAGACCATGCTTGAAAAACAAACAAAATGAATAACATGGTTAGGGGTGACATGCACAGGGTCAGCATGCGAATGTGGTTAGTGGCAGCATGCACAGTATCAGCACGCATAAGCACATCAAGGACAAATCACAGAGACCTACTAAATGCTGTCCTAAATAGATGTGTTTTTAAGTTCCTTTTAAATGTGGTCGGGTCAGGGGATGTTCTGACGCAGGTCGGGAGGGAGTTCCAGGCTTTGGGAGCATACGAGCTAAATGCACGGTCTCCAAAGGATTTAAGGTTTGTACGAGGTATTTCTAGACTGTTGGATTCCGAAAAGCGGGTGGTACGATGCTTGACCTGATGGTGTAGTATATCTAAGAGATAGGCTGGAGCCATAGAATGAAGGGACCTAAAAGTGAGCGACAAAACCTTGAAGTCAATCCGTTGCTTGACTGGTAGCCAGTGCAGGTCGGCGAGAAGTGAAGTAATGTGGCAACTGCGACGCTCACAACAGACAAGTCTAGCTGCAGAGTTTTGCAGCAGCTGCAATCGCCTGATCGCACATGCTGGTAGGCCAGTAAGCAGTGAGTTGCAGAAGTCGAGACGGGATGTCACGAATGAGAAGCATGATGCAACAGTACCAAAACAGTACATTATTTGCTAAACTACTACCCACAGGATAATGCAGTGTTGCTACGCAACTCTATAAGTGGCCTTCGCTGTGTCTTCACGGTGCAAACCAGTCCAATCAGGTAAAGCTACCAGCATGCCTCCGCGAAGCCAATATCATATCATATTGTGATTTCATTGCTACTAGTGGCACACTGCCATTACTAGTAGCTCTTATTCACTGGGAGCAATTGCACCACTTGCTCGGTGCTTGGGTCAAGCTTTACCTTGCACTACCTTTTCCAAGGTCACCATCAGTCACTGGAGGAGCACCTACAGAATTAAAAGCACTTGTCAGTTCTGTCCGATGTGCCGATGAGAGCACATGAAAAACAGACTGCATGAAGGGTGAAACTTTACCAATTGCTTGCATCGAGTCCAGACCAGCAGGAATCTGCAGTGGTTTGTTGTGCTCCAGTTGCATTACCTTACTAAAAACAAAAAAGGGCGAGTATTAGCACGACAGATTCGCCATGACTTATTCACTTACATCCGGGTACGATAATGAAACATACGGGCTCAGCGTGGGATCTCAGTTTCGTGGGATCTCAGCGTTGTTGAAACAAGAGAGTTTCCATGATTTTTGCCAAATAGGCACGGAGGCGCCCGGAGACAGTGGCAGGTCAGCACTTACACGGTGAGACATCTTTTCTATGATAAGGTTAAGTAAAAATAAAAATCAGCTGATCAACAGCCTCATTAATATAGTGCCAGTAAAGCCTTAGCAGCTGTCACTACCATTTTCAGCAGGCAATAACAAATTGCATGCTGTATGACTCAAACACACTACCTAGACCTAACCCCATCCCCAGACATTGGAACCTTATAAAACCTTATATGGCTAGGACCCAGAGGCGAAGGAAAGCCGATTGCAGGAAACGATGACTCGGTATATGCTGTTCTCCATATTGCTAGTTTAGCTTTCTTCGTTACCGAGGTGAGCATGTACACTATGCTTTCCTGAAGCTCCACTAATGACACCCATACTTGCAGTGGACTGGAGCAGCTGCAGTGGAAAGCGGCTGAATGAAGCATTCCAACGACAGGCGTTCGGGCGCCTCACCACAGTGGCTACCAACGTTTCGCAGCAAACGAGCTCCCACATCAGTTCTCACGGCGAAAATGATGCGGCTTTCCAAGCAGCTTGTTGCCGCTCGTGAATTGCACAGAATCGTAAGCAGATAAAAGCACCAACGATCGCGATAGCGAACTCAAAGCAAGCACACCAGGAATACTTTTTGCTGGACGATCTATGGACGAAACTTAGGGGGTTAACAATAGCGATCACTATTCGCAGGGCAAAATTAATTCACTGGTGCTCTTACCTCAACGGTGTACTGAACAGAAACGTGCTGATAAGGGATTTCACTTTGCTGATCAACGGCTCCTGCTTGGCCGAGAAGAACTGTAACATACAATACCGGCATTGCATGGGAACCAATAAAGAAATTGGCGCACATTAGAAAAATGTGACTGCATAATAACTCCAAACTCTATCTTCCTTTAAGCGGACAATCACAACGAGCAACGGAAAATGTGCTATAATATATTATGAGTAGTAGAATGTCATGAAATCACTTTTACTTGTCTGTCGTGAGCGTCGCAGTTGCCACATCACACCACTTCTCGCCGACCTGCACTGGCTACCAGTCAAGCAATGCATCGACTTCAAGGTTCTTTCACTCACTTTCAGGTCCTTTCCTTCTCTGGCTCCAGCCTGCCTATCAGATCTACTGCCCCACCAGGCTAAGCATCATACCGCCCACTTTTCGGAAACTATCTGTTTTACCGGTGAGCCGTAATGGCACACTAGATAAGGCAGTTGTTTTTCATGACCTTGGTCCCGAGGTCGCGGGTTCTAATCCTGCAGTGGGCAATCCTTAAAAGTGCCACCACAAGCGGTGGTGATAGCCATCAAGGTTCTTCTGTCGCTATACAAAAGAGGCTGTTAAATCAGCTAGTATTTATTTATTTATTTTACCAACACTTCGTACAAACCTCAAATCCTTTGGAGACTGTGCATTTAGTTTGTACGCTCCCAAAGCCTGGAACTCACTCCCAACTTGCATCACGACATCCCCTGACTGGACCACATTTAAAAAGAAATTAAAAGCGCACGTATTTAGCACAGCACTTAGTGGGTCCATATGATTCGCTTTTTATGAGCTAATGCCTGCTGACACTGTGCATGCTGCTACTAACCGCACTTGCATGCTGATCCTGTGCATGTCACCCCTAACCATGTTATTCTTGTTTTTATTGAGCATGATACTACCAACCATTCAACCGTGCTTCCTTTGAAGCAATGTAAAGCGCCCAGAAAAAGATTGAGTTCTCTGAGGGTGCTTCATCAAGTGTGTTATTATTATTATTATTTACTATTTAGCATGCTCTGTTTGCAGTTGCAACGACCCAAGGCAGACTGAACGAAAAAATCAAGCACATTCTACATTATAGGAAAACCGTATAACATAGCTATTTAAGATTTTCTTAAGGTCAAACTATGATCCAGTTGGAAAAGTGTGAGTTAAGCAATGCAACTCTGGCCCAATTTCCCGAGTTTTTGAACTGCATCAGTGATTTATAATTTAGATCAGGCTTTTATAATTATTTGCTTATTGAGCTGATTTAAGGTTGCATGTCATAACTCATACATACCTACATGTTTAATGTGTAATGTCATCAGAATTACTTAAGTTAATACAAATTATGTCATGAGAAGGTTTATGTAATGCCTGTTAAAAGACTTTTGGCATGTCACACTCTGCAACAGTTGGCCGGCCAGGTACAGCTGCTCAAAAGATTTGAGTAAGTGCCAAGTAATTGCCAGCAGTTCTAACGAATCTGGCAATGTCAACATACAAGTTGCAGTTGCTCATGCTACTATTATCAGCAGAGCATGACTTCAGCAAACGTTCTATGCTTGATGCATGAGTCGAAGATAGAACAATAATTATATTATATTCAAGCTCCGTGCAATATAAACGAGCCCTCACTACAAAACCACAACTCTGAAGTACTACTATTCTACGGCCCCACTAATACAGTGAATTGGGGAGGGGAAGTATCAACGGACGAGACCTTTCGCGGAGGGATTGCGTACTTTCTAACGGAGACCGAGCAGCAGGCCAAGCAATTGCAGTGGCTAAACAAGACACGGTCAGCGCGAGAAGACAGATTCACGCAGAAGCTAAAGGCCGAGGCTAGACCAAGGCCTAGACCGCCTTAACGTGGCAGTTACAAGACCGAGAGGCACTAGCAATACGTACCAGTAAATGTGCACCGTACGTGTGCGCCAGGAAACGCAGTGTCTTACAGATTATTTTTCGCTTCTCGGATTCCATGTCCTATAATCAAAGTTGGGAAAAATTCACGGACTCAGCGAGAGAAGATATCAAGAGTGCTTGAATTGCTTGGCTCCTTGCGAATTAGTGAGGCAATTCGCATGGTGCCCAGCACCTGAGCCAGACAAGGGCGCAGAGGCCACAGCTATCCAAACTTCCCGTTTTCTAGCACTCACATTTGCAAGTACCCGTGTAAATGGGGCTGATGATTCAGATACAGTATTATTTTTGTTTTTACGTTTTTTCAAAGCATCCGAGGCAAGTCTCTGTTCAGGAGACAATGCCGACAGAGGCTTAGTAAAGAGGAAGAAAGTAGTGTGTGTCATTAGTGGACAGAACATTTGATCGATTAAGCAGAGCTGCTGACAGTAATGCGACTCCCTTCGCCCTATCACATAAAGGTAAACGAAGCTCTGTACAGCCAGCACAAATGCATCGACACATTGCAGCTGCATCT
The DNA here is from genome assembly GCA_009760855.2 of Cristatella mucedo. Classification (NCBI taxonomy): domain Eukaryota; kingdom Metazoa; phylum Bryozoa; class Phylactolaemata; family Cristatellidae; genus Cristatella; species Cristatella mucedo. The sequence continues at coordinate 592,117 of WPIO01000077.1, forward strand.
CGGGAAAGTTCCTGACTGTGATTAAGCTAGAAGCCGTGCTCCATCTTTGGCACCCACTCTAAATATATATATATATATATATATATATATATATATATATATATATATATATATGTATATATATATATATATATATATATATATATATGTATATATATATATAGAGAGAGAGAGAGAGAGAGAGAGAGACTGCACTGATGCAGGTACGGTCGTGGCTGTGTAAGCATTTTTGTGTTGACCAAGCGTTCAAAGGGCATCTCATGCTTTTCTCAGCAAATATGGTCGTTTGAACGCCGAAGCACGAAAACGGAAACAGTTGTGTATGCAGGTCTCCCTCGGCTGTAGTTCAGCAATGCCATCATCCCCCCAGACTAAAGTGGAGTAGTGTTGCAGATCAGGCGGACATCGTACGTTATAGCAGGCAGTTCTGGCTATGGCTTCTACCACGGAAGTGATGCAAGAAGAGAGCCAATCAAGTGAGTGCAGCAATATAAAGCCACCTATGAGCTCGTCTTCTGCTGCTGCTGCTCGAAGAAAGTGCACCCACCGATTGTGCTGGGCAAAGCTTTAACGAGCGGCTCGACCCTCCGGATTGTGCATGTGTGCAATCGAAGCGACCGACTGGTTTCAAATGAGTTGCAAGGCTGCATACCTGGAATATGTCGTACTTGCAGCCCACAATTGCAATCGGTATTGGAAATGGCTCCATCATATCCTTGTCCTGCAAATATTGGAAACGTTGGTTTGCAAAATCTATGCAAATGCCAGCAACCAAATCGTTTTGCCGGCCAGCTAGTTCAAACGGAGAAGCACAGCTCCGTAGGCAGAACATGCACTCAGTCTCAATTTGCACACTCCCCCCCCCCAGCGAGGCAGTCTGCAAATCAATTCAGCCGCATTCAGGCAGGCTGCGCCGTAGAGGCACCAGCGAGAAAGCAGCCCACAGTTATCGTGGCTCGGGTTTTAGTTACGACGTTAATGCCACAAAATGCCACACCCACTTTTTAAAAACAGGGGCAATGGAGCGACTGTTCAATGAAAAGTTCATTGCCAATCCGATTAATTGCACAAGTTATGCACGGTGAGCAAAACTGTTGCTGTGCCACAGACGCGGACGACGCTCTAAGAATGAGAGTACCTGACTAGATAGGAGCTAGTCGAAAGTAAGCAAACAGCTCATTTCGTCTAGCCACGGTAGTTCCACGTGATGGTCGACCGCTCGTCACTGTCACAATTGATAGGCGGCTCTGGGTCGTCTGCCTCGTCCGGAAGCCTGGGCTCAAGTCTTAAAGGCACCACATGGTTCTTCCTGCATTCCTTCTTTCCTGTCATGTGCGCAGGTTCAGCAAGGATTAAGACAACGTCACCCCTCTGGCAAATCCTTTCTTCCTCACGTCAGCCTCAGTCTCACCTGATATTAGTCCGAACGGCTCGGAGAGTGTACTCGGCCAGTAAATGCACAGCCACACGAGCACATGAACCTATCTATACCTCGAGAAGAGTCAACATTCCATGCTCCTGCCACGGCAGCAGTCTGTACAAGTCACAGCACCACACTAGCAGCCAGTGTCGGCTGGCTAGTCATACGGAACTGGTTTCGACACATGCACGGTGCTGCATTGCACTTGTTAAATCGTTCGTCCTTCGGTGAATGCCATCCCAGAAACCTGCCAGCGCATCACTAAAGTGAGGGGGAGAGAAGGGGCGACATCGGTCATTAAATATAGCCGTCGGTGCGACCGCAACCGTGGGCCGGTCGCGTGGCCACACAAAGCCTCGATCGGACAAGCCCCCTGCGGAGGGTGGCAGGTAGACAGCTTGGGAGGTTTTGCTAGGCTTGTCAGACGACCAGCTGCCAGCAGGAAAACCCACCACTCACAAGCACGTCTGACAGGGCAGTCGGCGAAAAAAGAGACCAACGATCCGTGACAGCCAATGCCCTCTGGTCCATGGGTGACTGACAACATAAAGTGCTACTGCTTACCACGTGATCGCCACCGAGGCGGTCCCAGGCAGCCTTCTTGACCTTTTTTCTGAACTCGGGGTCAACTTTACTTGCTTCAGCCATAACACCATCTACCCTGTCCTTCAGGGCCGCCAGCAAGGTCTCCAGCGTAGTCCACAGCTCGTTTGGCAAGCTCAGGTCGACAGCAATGATCATGCCCAGGCTCCTTGAAGAGACAACTACGACTAAGTTCAGCCATAGCGGACACAGGCAACTGGCCGGCAATGCAGCCCCGACGATCACATCTAGGCACAAAACAACGGCTGCACATCGCATCAAGATAAAACAAAGCATGCCATACTAGGCACGTGATCGTGCAGCATGCTGCTGCAAGAATGGAGTGATCGATAAGGTGGTACACCAAAGCCAGGTCGTGCAGAACATCGTGAAGCATGCACATCAACTGTTGCAGACACCCACGTTTCATTTGATTCGTTCTTCCTTAACGAAAAGTGGGAAGAGAGAGTGAGAAAGTTCTTCTAGTATATCTTATTCACCGGCTACACAAGATTTTTTTCTTGAGATCAGGCTTAAATTTCGAAAACAATCAATTAAATTTTGGAAATGCACCCAGCTTAAGTCAACTTCATGGCTCTACTCATAAGACCTCAGAACTAGAGACAGTGACACTACATCGAAGTTGATCTATGCATTTGTGACATCCAGCTTTGGCTTACATAACTCACGATGCAGGTCATCTGTCATCTGCAATTAGGAAGTTACATTTAGTACAATACTCTTAAGCCAGGCTTGTCTGCCGTGAACGTCATAATTGCCACTCCTTATACCACTCCTCACCGACCTGTACGGCTCTCCCTATCAAGTAATGTATCGTCATCAAGGTTTTTTAGCTCAATTTTAGGCCATTGCATTCCCTTGCTCCAGCCTATCTATCCGAACTACTTCCCAATCAGGTCTGGTATCGCACCACTCAGTCCTCTGACTCAAGGCGTTTAGCTGTGCCTTGAACCAAACTCAATCCTATTAACTAATAAAAAACTTAATTATCTAACCTTTAGTAAGTATGCTAACAAATCTTGGAACTCATCCCACCCCGACATACTTAACAACATCCCCTGACTTGACGACATTTAAACAGAAGCCAAAACGCAAATATTCCTCACACCAATGGTAAGGTCCTTTGGATGCTTGGATATGCTGACACTGTGCATCTTACCACTAACCATATTGTGCATGTTGACCCTGTGCATATTACCACTAACCTTATTATGCATGTCAACACTGTTTGTGATACCACTAACCATATGGTCATGCTTCTTGCACAGCAAATGTAAAGCACCCAGAAAGAGATTAAGTTCTTTAGGGTTTTATATAAATGTATTATATTATTACTATTGCTTAAAATGGTGCAAAAAAGTGGTATTCCAAGTGCGATGACTCTGAGGGAGCCCAGATTTTACTTACCTATTGGGCACTGATCTTAAGCATGCCACACTATCGGTGATAGAGTTGTTTACAATGGGTATCCTAATCTAGGGTATCCTAAACTGACTCTTTTGCCTCACCAAGAATTAGTCCTGATCTGAACCCCGTAGAAAATCTCTGTTCGTGTCACCTCAAGGTATGTCTTTCATTTAAGGCTATATGTCAGTTTTTAGCAAGAAGTTGAACCAGAGTTCAGCAGGAGGATCTTCCATGTCATCATTCATACAGGAAGTGATTATAAATCATGGTGGTGCTACTTAATATTAGCCTAAGCGGTGTGCAGTTAAATAATGAAGCATAGCATGTTTATCGATCCCTATATGCATGGGAAGGAAAGCATCCTGAAAGCAGCAAATGATTTAGTTGAGAAAGCTTTCAAATTTCCGGTAAATATGGGGTTGCTTTAACTTATGATGGTACCCATATACAGTATATATGCATATATATATATATATATATGTGTGTGTGTGTGTGTGTGTGTGTGTGTGTGTGTGTGTGTGTGTGTGTGTGTGTGTGTGTGTGTGTGTGTGCGCGTGCGTGTATAGTTATGCAATCATCGACATTGACAGCTCAAGCGAGCTTCAGTCGGACCGTTCTCATGGAAGTGCCGAGACGATGCTATCCTCTCCTGCTCTGCTCTGTTTCTCTATGCTCATCTAGAGGTTCGCTGATGCCTACATGCAGACATCTTAATCACCTTCTCACCGACACGTTTGCAAAGTAAAGACATGCACAGCGTTCTTCGATTGCATGGGAAAAAATCGTGCACCCGTGCAAGCCAGCGGGTGCGTCTGCACATGCTGATTAACTCACAAATAACATAAGCTGCTCACACGCATGAGCGCATGCCAAGCTTGCACCCGCAAACGCGCACCCATGTACCTGTACAAAAACACCCACACTAACACACACACACACACACACCCACAAGTCATGCAAACACACATGCATAAATGCACCTTTTATGGTTGTTGTACATACAGACACACACACACACACACACACACACACACACACGCACACACACACACACACACACACACACACACACACACATATACTCACAAGCAGTGTGGCTTCACTATTTTTTAAGTCACTATTTCCCAAAACAGTTGCTACCTGAAACAGGAGGGAATCCATTGAGGGATGGACCTCCAAGGTGATACTTTATGCAATATCAACGTAATGTCCGTGCGCCTCCCACACTCCATCCATATCCATACCAACAGTTAACAAAACTGTACTGCATCAAAGGCAAACACATCTGCTTTCGGTAAGTGTCTGGATGCAATCACTTACATTAACGTTTCAAAGCTGAGTGGTATCTCGACTAGTTTGGCAAGCCACACTCCTCCTCCGAGCTCCCAAATATGTCCGATGTCCTTGGCCTTATAATAATAATAAAATAATGCACTTGATAAAGCGCCCTCAGAGAACTCAATCTCTTTCTAGGCGCTTTACATTTGCTGCAAAGGGAAATGCAATTGAATGGTAAGTAATATCATGCTTGATAAACAAACAACATGAATAACATGGTTAGGGGTGGCATGCACAGGGTCAGCATGCAAATGTGGTTAGTGGCAGCATGCACAGTGTCAGCACGCTTAAGCACATGAAGGACGAATCACAGGAACCCACTTAATGCAGTCCTAAATAGGTGTGTTTTTAAGTTCCTTCTAAATGTGGACAAGTCAGGGGATGTTCTGACGCAAGCCGGGAGGGAGATCCACGTTTTGGGAGCATATGAACTAAATGCACAGTCTCCAAAGGATTTGAGGTTTGTACGAGGTATTGGTAGACTGTTGGATTCCAAAAAGCAGGTGGTACGATGCTCGGCCTGGTGGGGGAGTAGATCTGAGAGATAGGCTGGAGCCAAAGAATGAAGTGACCTAAAAGTGAGCGACAAAACCTTGAAGTCAATCCGTTGCTTGACTGGGACCCAGTGCAGGTCGGCGAGAAGGCCTTAATCAAATGAAAAATGAACTATGTTTAACGATGTGTGCATCGCTAGCTGGACCACGATATGGCTGCACGATATATATTATTATATATATAATTCATTTATATAGCGCCCCAAGAGAACTTAATCTCTATTCAGGCGCTTCACATATGCCTCGGGGCTCGAGCCCACGACCTCAGTCAGACCTTGGTCGGGGCGAGCACCTTAACCGCTAGACCAAACCAGCACGATAACAAAAGCATGCATCGCACACGAGCCTGCATGGCTGTACACATCCGGGTAGGCTCCCACACGGGCACATATGTGCGCACAAATCCATACGCAGACGCACTAATAAACGCTGGCTTACAATTGCCATGTGAGGTACACGGTCAGTCTGAAAAGAACAAAAATTAGGTGGCGATAAATTGAAGTAAAAAAGGCAAAGGTTTGCCAATCAAACGGCATCTTTTATACAGCAGCAGAGCAGCATTTGAGGCTTTCGCCCGCTTGCAGTGAGCGATGAAGGAATTGTCTGCTACCGGACCGGACTAACAACAGCTGCCCCAGTTCGTGAACTTCGAGCACCTTACCGCCGGCCTAAAACCAAAGAACTCTGCCAAGAGAGACAGCGCTAAAGCCACTGAAGGCAGCTATCACAGAGCCTTTGTCTTTGTAAGGGATAGACGCACAGACTGCTACCGAAGAAGAGCCTTAGCCACCATTTGCAGTGGGCAATAAAGGAACGCCCTCCGAAGGACTCGAACCCAGGACCGTAAAGGGCGAGCACCTTAGCCCTGGGCTAAGACTAAAAGCTCCAGTGCCAATAGATCCCAAGAGTATATTAAGTCAAATTGCCACAGCAAAGACTTCACACCGTAGACAGCAGTTCAACCAAACAGGCAGAGAGCAATGAGTACAGTAAGAATACAAATTTAGAGACTTCAAGAGTAATTTGGAGAAAGCCAGATCTTACTGCCTATCACTGCAGTTGAATGTTCGGTGTTGCAATGAGGCTCAAAAGGCAGATGAAGAAGTATTGCACCACCGATCTCTAAATATAGGGAAATCTATATATCGGACTTGGATATAGAAAATAGCCCCCATGTTTATGCATAATGTCTGCCTCTAAGGCTTCAAGGGTGAGCATACCACTCAAATAGGAAGATCGTACCACCCTTGACCCGAGTGTCACAGAAGTACTGCAGACCATCCTGTAAACGATTCGTGTGAATTGACAGAACCACGTTTCACTGCCATCAGGACTTCATATCAACGACCTCGAGAGTCCAGATCCGTGACACTGACCACTGGAGAGACAAAATAAAGCCTACAATTCTGCTGCAGTTTTCCCTGGAGGTGATTATAGGCCCGACTTGCAAAACTTGACTTCAGCACCGTCAAGCTTTTCTCGATCCTCTGCCACTACTTGCCCGGTTTTTTGCAGCTCAATTAATGAATACTGCAAGCTAATAATTTTGGAGTATCTAAATACTAGCATCGCTGTATATTGCACCGAGTCTTTCTGTGTGCTTGGCTCGGCTCAAAGATGAGCAAGATCGCCAAGGTCTTCTATTTTAGTGCCACAGGATGGACTGTGCCGTACAGTGAGCAAGGGCTGTCGCCTCGAACGGCTTTGCTAAAATGCATGAATCTGCTTAAGTTTACAGACCATTTTAAGACGCGCTACTCAAATGGCAACGTCGAGAAATGCCCCATAATAATAATTTTGGCCATTTTGGCATGTTTCAGCTGATCTTCCCATATCTTCTTGTCATTGCTGGCAGAACCATTTTATTAACCTGCAGCAGGTGGCTTATTCAGATTACCTTGAAGTGTATAGTACCTCGTTTTATTTCTCCTCAAGTTTCAAGCTCTACTTCAGGCCTCTAAATGAATAAATTATTGGGGCTTAAGTAGCAGCACAAGATCTGCTGGGCCGTTAAGGTGCTTTTTTAGCATTAAGACATACTGCCTTTGTATGAAGAAAAATCAGCCCTGAGGACATTCAACTAGCTACGGCATTTGCAAGGCTCACTCATTCTTTCCAGCGTCAGTGTTTTTAAGCTCACGGCACACAAAAAGCAAGAAAAACGTTACACTGCATAACGACACGGTCAGGTATCTCACCGCATTAGGGCCTTTTGCCCGCCTGCCAAACGTATATTCCAATGCTGTGGTCGGTTTTGGCGCTTCATCCCTTGCAACAGATACACGGCACACAAAAAGCAAGAAAAACGTTACACTGCATAACGACACGGTCAGGTATCTCACCGCATTAGGGCCTTTTGCCCGCCTGCCAAACGTATATTCCAATGCTGTGGTCGGTTTTGGCGCTTCATCCCTTGCAACAGAAATACAAGCAAGCGTCAGCTGCATAGAGTCATAGGATATCGTGGTTCACCCACCACCGAAGCCGATGTGCACAGTAAGAACAGCAGCGCAACTGCTGCTAAATACATAGATAAACATAATTCATTTGTACAGCACACTAAGATAATTGAATCTCTATCCAGGCGCTTTGCATATACTTCAGGGCTCGAGCCCACGACTTCCATTGTAAAGGTGAGTACCTGGACCTTGGTCGATTCGCTTACTAAAGGCGAGCACCTTGACCCCTGTGCCAAACCAGGGTGGCATTATAGATATGGCAACCAGCCACAAAGACGTAAAAGAAGGTTATGCACTTTCTACGGCTCGTGGCACAGACTTAGCTCCCACTTGATCTTCTTGAAAGAACTACTCCACATTCTGCTACTCAGTTTGTAAAGGGCTTTATCAACCAGCCGGCGACTCCGCGTCCCAGCCTGGACTACCAGCAAAGTGATGTGAGGTGCTAGGCCTGGAGGTGAAGTTTGCAACATACTGGTGTGTAAATATCTCCACATTCCGGGCAAGAGATCAGCAGTGAACAATATTCGAATCAAAGTGGACGGGTCAGAATGCCAGCCGAATGTGTGCATTGCCTTCCAAGTTGCAGAAGCATAGACACAAAAGAATTCAGAGCAGAATTCAGCCGAAGTGAAGTTTCGAACCTCGTGGAGATGTGAAGCAAATTCCAACTTCAAACGTCACCGCGAGTTGAGTGCTCAATATGTCTCGCCTCTCGGACGCTTGCTTGCCACCAGCATGATGAGTCAGAGGCAATTGCAGAGGTGGAGCCAGGGGGTGTGGCATGGGTGGCAGCTGCCACCCCCTTTGGCCTGGTAGATGGGAGCCGACTCTGACACCCGGTCAGGTTGCCAACGGCTGTGCTCGAGCTGCTGCCACTGGCCCCTTGGTGCTTGGCCAGGCTGCATTGGCCATTTCGAAGTCATTTCGGCCAATTTTTGCTTGCTACAGGCGCTGGAGCGAACACCGCTAGACCCCCTTTACAGAGGATGGGGGGAGCTCTGCCCCCCACACCTCAAGCACCACCCTGGTGCTCCAATCCTGGCTTCACCTCTGGGCTATTGTTCATACAACTCAGCCTAAGTATCAGGCAACCGACGTGGCACACTTTGAGCTATTCGTTGCAATCTCACTGATATTCACTTTTTATAAATATTTCTGCCGGTTTCAGCAGATACACCAATTGACTGGGTTGGGTGGGGCACACAGTCACCACACCGTGTAAAGGCAAGAGTTATGGATACTGCCATCGAAAGTTATTGCCGTGCTAATGCAGCAACCACTCTGCTGCAGAAAGAGTTTGGGATTACACGGCAATCCTGAAAAGTTACATCACAGTATTTAGGTAGGTTAAGCCAAAGAAAAGGTGGCAGCTGCATGATGAAATTTGCCTGCGATGCTCGATCTGGTAAACAGCCATAGACTAATAGCTACACCACAGACAATGCTGTGCAGCTAGCAGGGCAACAGCAACTAGCAAGCCACTAAATGTTAAGCGACTTAAACGGAACTTACCGGTCTAAAAACCTCAAAATGATGGATGTCTTTCCCTGAAACAAACCCAGTGAAGAAACGTTTAGCAAAGCAAGTGGACAGATGCCCTCAAAAACAATAGATACTGTGAATTTGTGACAAGATAATAGAAGCTCCTTCTCTCTCTCTCTTTCTCTCTCTCTCTCCTTCTCTGCATGTGTGTGTGTGTCTCCATCTGTCACCCTGCAAAGCCAGAGACTAAACTGGGGTGACACTAGAGAGTTGCAGCTTTGATGCCCATACGGTAGCCAACAGGCTAAATTTCACAAACAAAATAGAAAGTGAGAAGCACTGAAGAGTCAGGAGGGCAGCCGAGAAAGTAGGCAGCATGGAAGCAGCAGCTCAGGACGGCTGGAAAGGATGAGCCAGAGGGGGAAGCAGATGAGATGATGTTACAAATGAGCTACGGCAGTGATTTTTACAGTCTAAGACCTGCACACCAAAAGCTTCTGTCGCTTACGATCTTTAACAGAAAGAACGAAAAAATAAATTGGAATTAGTTCAGCAGTTCAGCAAGCCATTGCGAAGCATGCTATGGCCAGCCTTGTAGGTCAGAGTAAGAACTGTTTGCTGTATCTGTTGATAAACCGAGATCCATTGCTGCTCCTTCAGAAAAGAAGACACTGCTGAATTGTTTAGGTTTGCTAACCATCTTTGTAGCCACATTCATCGCCAGCTGTGGGGTGTAATGGCTTTTTTGCAGCTAAAACTGGATTGAATCTGCCAAAACTGAGTTATAGTAATCCAGCCTAGGCGAATCCAGGTATATAGTAAGATATTTAGCCAGCCACAGCAGTAGGCAGTCCCTAATCTTGGACAGGGATCGAACGTGATGACTGCCTGTGGAAACAGTTTCCTGAATGAAACTTTTAAAAGTCAAGCAGTTGTCAAAGAGGACACTTCAAACCCAACCACATTATGACGGCAGCACGACCGCTTAGAAGAGCTAATTATCCTCCTAGTCTAGCCATTTACTTAAAATATTCTACGAGTAGACATTCAACTGTATCATCCCTTGGCTTAACGAAATCGGCCAACATCCAAGACCGAGTGTCTGCAAGGGATGCACCCAGTTTAGCAGTTACTACAGCTGATGCCGATGGGTTTAAAAAACAAGCACAGCCGGGTACTCTTTCAGTCTCTTTCTGTCTCTTTCTATTCATCTCTGTCTGTCTCTGTCTCTCTGCTCTCTGTCTCTGCTCTCTGCCTCTCTCTCTGTCTCTGTCTCTCTGTCTCTGTCTCTCTGTCTCTCTCTGTCTCTCTCTGTCTCTCTCTCTCTCTCTCTCTCTCTCTCTCTCTCTCTCTCTCTCTCTCTCTCTCTCTCTCTCTCTCTCTCTCTCTCTCTCTCTCTCTCTCTCTCTGTCTTTCTGTCTCTCTCTCTGACTGACTGTTTGTCTGTCAGTCTCTCTGTCTCTAACTGTCTGTCTGTCTGTCTGTCTCTGTCTCTCTCTCTGTCTATCTGTGTCTCTGTCTTTCTAATCTGTCTGTCTTTCTCTGTCTCCGTCTTTCTCTCTCCATCTCTGTCTGTCTGTCTGTCTGTCTGTCTGTCTCTCTCTCTCTCTCTCTCTCTGTGTCTGTCTCTGTCTTTCTGTCTCTCTCTCTCTCTGACTGACTGTTTGTCTGTCTGTCTGTCTGTCTGTCTGTCTGTCTGTCTGTCTGTCTGTCTGTCTGTCTGTCTGTCTGTCTGTCTGTCTGTCTCTCTCTCTCTCTCTCTCTCTCTCTCTCTCTCTCTCTCTCTCTCTCTGACCGTCTCTCTGTCTCTCTCACTGTCTCTGTCTTTCTAATCTGTCTGTCTTTCTCTGTCCCTGTCTTTCTCTCTCCATCTCTGTCTCTCTGTCTCTCTCTCTCTGTCTCTCCCTGTCTCTCTCTGTCTCTCTCTCTCTCTCTCTCTCTCTCTCTCTCTTTCTGACATATGCACACACACACATCGACCTATGCTGCATGTGCATTCATCTCACTACACCAGCTCCACCCTCACTCTGCCCTCTCTCTCTCTCTCTCTCTCTCTCTCTCTCTCTCTCTCTCTCTCCAAATCCCTCTCTCTCCCCTCACACACCCCTCCCTTAGCTATGCTATCTGCTCTCTGCCACTTTCCCTGCATCAGGTTCGAGTTGACCTTGATTCGTTCACACGACCACTCACTGCACAGAGGTGTTGCATCACGAGCATCGAGCTTCAGTGCCATCTATAGGTCAGAGCTCTCTGACCGATACTCACGCAATTCTTGCTGCCGACAAGCAATAGAGATCGCTCCACATCTTCGCTTCCCTGCTTCTCTACAAGTAGATCACCACGCGAGTCTGATCAAAGCACGATGCAACACCGTACAATAAGCATTTTCTTCGGTTCATAGGCATGCAGTGGCTAACCGCCTAGCACAAAGGCAGCTCTGGGGCTACTCGCGAGGCCACGGGCCGGTTTCCAACCATAAGTACCAGCCGCACACGTCCTGTCAGTGCATGCCGATTGCTGGAAGCACTGCTAGCACAGTGGGCCACTCAATCTCTCCGAGCAGATGCAGCTGCTAGTCCAGTGGCAGTTGGCAGGCTATAGCTACGAGAGAGGGTAGAGTGTGTCTGCAAAGCAGAACCGACTATTTGGGTGCGCCGACAATGCAACACGTCTGCTGAGCACAGTCTAGCTGTACCAAGCGATTGCGCCCATACGGTAGAGCAGACCAACAGCACCGGACGACCCCGATAGGCAGGTCAGTTTTTTTTTGGGAGCAGCATACTCTTGCCGATCGACCGAACCTTGCATGGTCTACATCTCTCTGCCTAGTATTAAGTAGGCAGAGAGATCTAGACTGTTTGATGCTTCTTGAGGACAGTTAAACAATTACCATCAAATCGTCCCCCCCGAAGCATGAGACAGCATGCTGTCGCCGAGCTAGCGATCCAGCAGAAGCTGCAGGCTCATCAAGCATGCTGATTCTTTGGCAAAACCAGTAATTGTGCATGTATGATTGAGATGCGATCGCTCCTTTTTGCTCATTTTCGGCCCTTGGGTCTTGGGTCTACGTTTGTATGTTCCTTGTTTGGCGTCCCATAAAAACCTCGTGACTTCCCTTCAACCGCTGGCTGGCAGTGGTTTCAAGATGGCGCTCTGCAGCGCTCGAAGATAAAGAGGCATATTTTCTTTGTCCCACTGTGTGTGTGCTCTAAATAAAGAATGCACAATGAATATGTGGGAAACCAAAGGGGCGCTTTCTGGAAATTCTAGGGCTCCACGAGTGCTGTGCAAAGCAGTCTGGTAGTCACCAAGGTTAGTTACGCACAGATCTGCCACAGGAACGAAGCCACTTTGCAGGTGCCATTTTCTGAGAATGGGCAAGTCTCGATCGTGGTCCCAAAATGGCCAAAGGTTCTCAAAAAAGAATGTGCAATGATGCCGGAGACTGCTGAACAATACCCGTGTCTGGGACTGAAGGCATTATCTTGCAAGCAAAGCACGATGCTACCAATGCGACAGCACGTCCTTATTAGGCAGTGCCTCAGAGAAAGTGCCTCAGATGATTCTATCAAATAGGTCAGCGACGTGAGCACACGGCAACGAAGCTTGCAGAAGCACGTGTTCTAATATAACGTCAATGACGTGAGCAAATGGCAGCAAAGCCTGCAGATGCCAGTATTCCAATATAACAAAAACATACAAGCAGTGGCTGCTGAATTTAATGTGATACCGTGCTAAACAATGGACGATTTACCGCTGCACTGCAATGCTGAAAAAAGTAAAAACAAACGGGCTCAATGGTGGTAGAACTCTTCACACCAAGTTAAAAACCTACAGTATTCTACAGAGCCCATGCTATAGAGGTGTTTACCCAGAAAGGTCAACAAGACTCTTAAAATGGTTAGCTGATTTAACAGTCATTTAAATAGTGGCAGATGCACTTTTATGGCTATCACCACAGCTTGCAGTCGGCGGTTAAGAATAGCCCACTGCAGGACTCAAACCTACGACCTGGGTCGTGAGGAGAGAGCACCCTACCGCCTGGGCTAAGACGCAGGTGCAAGAGGTGTCAAGTTGCAACAGGGGATGGGGACGGATTATATTGGATGCGATAAAGGTAAAGCAATAGGGACTAATCTTTACTAGAACTACAAAGCTTAGATTAAGTAAGCTCTCTTTGCTAATTCAAGATTCGGTAACCAGTAGGTATATATAGGTCAGAGCAAGTTTCGCCTGCCTCTTTTCTTGAATTCGAACGGACAATCGCTTATTCTGTTGTTACACAGACCTCGATATCTGCTTCACTAGAGGCGATTCTATGCACGATATCTTTTCTAGCAATGTGTTCCCGTGTTCCATCCAACCATCAAGAATTCTGATATTATTTATCTTTTCACTTATTGCAAGCGATATGAATCATGCTGAAGCAGTACACAGTTTGTAAATGTCGCCTGGCTATTTGCAGACATCACACGGGAGGGGGCCAACTGCATGGGGGGGACTCTGCACAGAAAGACAATGCCACCTCCATTACGACTGATAACTTCTATAGTTTCTCTAGGAGCACCTACTACCGAACTATGTGATCAAGGATCAACCACAGAAACACATGGTCAAGTCCTCTCCCAAATGTAAAATCCACTGCAATCCGTGTGAAGGTAGTTCAAATGTAACCAGCTAATTTCAGCCGAAAACTGGAAAATTAGGTTCCAACGCATGCTCCCAGTAGCCTCCAGAGCAGCAGTTATACCATTCCATAGGATGAAGTCAATCTTAGCTCCTCCTCGTGCTATGCCACATCTAAGCAGTACCTGCTAGTATCGGCTATAAATCTGGCAGCGATCAGAGGCACGGGCGTAGCAAGCGTGCGCCAGGGATCTTGGGATGCCGAGGATCGCGGATCTTGCTTGACTAGCCAGCAAAAACGGAAATCGTGACTTCTTCCAGAAACGCAGCAGTGCTAGCTGCTGGCGTAAGACAGTGCAGCCACCTGCCTCTGCCATGCTGCAGCTAAATGTAAAAGCAGCCGTCGAGAAAACGGCAGCCGAAGATAGCTTTCCAAAATGGCAATACTAGCCGTTTTCCGAAACAAGCGTTAAGTACTGTCCCTATAAATTGAGAATATAAAAAATCACAGAGGGCCGCCGCCGTAGAACTAAGAGCAAAAGAAAATTCCCTTGCGCTGGTTAATATGTCGATCGCACGACCTCTGGTATTCGCGGCTAGTTCTCTAGCGATTGGGCGACTCAAACTAGGAGTCTTTGAGCAGTACGGTCGGCCACGGGTGACGCTCGACCTGCTCCAGTTGCCTCGACAACGGCGAATCGCGCGTATCGAGCTTTCGGCATGGTTACGCAGAAGCACGCGTACAAATGCGAAACTCCAGTTACAAAGCATAGCCAAATTTGCTCAAGCTCACGATGCGGCGCCAGCTGAAACAGACGTTCATTGAGCAGGCGCGCAGGCTAAGAAACAAAACCTAACGCCGCGTGCGCCCAACGTCAAGACACGCGTCCAGTGCACGCCGAAGCACGCGCCTCTGCCTCACATCCGCCCGCTACCTACCGCGTTCGTTTTGCAGTCCTATCGCCATCTCCCATATAGTGTCGTTGCTGCAAGTATGAGTCTATTGCTAAGCGTCGCGATGTCGCCGCGCACGGCGCTGGAGCGCTGGCATCGGGAAATCTCGTTCACCAACCTTTTCGCCATAGTGTAAGGTCTTCTGGGTCGGGCGGCACGCTTCTAGTAGGAACGGGCTGGGAGGGCCCGGTTCCCAGGCGAGGAGGAACGCGCAGAAAGCACGCGGTATCTGCTGGCTTTTTAACTGATTGGTTGCGTTAACCGGGCCGTCCAGGCAGTACACATTTGCAGCACAATGCATGGGAAAATGATTATTTTAACCAAAATTTCCATTTTTTTCTGGCAAGTTATTTTAATTTAATAGAAAGCGATTTTACATTCCTCGGATAGACATTCAGTCGTCAACGTCACAAGGGACACACCCCGGATGCAAGTCAGCCCCCTTATTGATCTCCTGGGGTACATCGACGAATTCGTCAACTGATCTCGCCCGTCGCGCTGGTCTACCCGGAGAATGGCTAGCGACCCGAATGAACAGAAAGGGCTGCAGCTGGTGGCTGAAGCCGAAAAGAAGTTAAAGGGCAGTTCCGGCTTCTTGCAGACTTTGTTTGGCCGGTATGTGTTGGCCACGAAGCACTTCTTGCCCGGCTCTCTCTCTCTCTCTCTCTCTCTCTCTCTCTCTCTCTCTCTCTCTCTCTCTCTCTCTCTCTCTCTCTCTCTCTCTCTCTGGCTCTCTCCCCCTCTCACTCACTGACCTAGCTAGTGGTTGAATCGATGGAACCGGTTGGCGCCGTGGCGGCGAGCTCATGCAGTTTCACCTGAACATTATTGGCGTAAGCGTGACGTCGATGCTCGAAGGCCGTCTTTTCAGGCGGCATGTGGGCTCGGCGTGACGATAACAACGCTCGGCTCGTATGCAACGCTCTCCTATTGCACAGGGGCGCGAGACCCCTTCGGCATTCCGTTGTTGCTCGCATCATCGACCGGGCTGGAAAATTAGTGACGCCTCCAGTCCGTTTACGCGGCCGCCTGTGCGCAGGCAGGCTGGCTGGCTGGCACGGTCGGCATCTCCAGGTCTGCCAGGGTCCCGGGAGCTTGTACTGTCGTGAGCCAGCCACACGGATCGAATGCAGGGAAGAGCTTGCGCTCAATGCGTGCTCGCGTCTGCTTGTGTAGGTCCGGAAGGCAGCAGCACACAGCTGGGTCGTCTCCGGTTCTTGAGCGGCAGCTATCTCGCCAGCTGCTACTCCACAGGTCCAGTGCAGTAAGGGCTGTGCGTGTCAGTGCCGTCAAGCCGGATCGTTCCGTTCTCGTGCTAGGGTGAGATGAGAGAGAGAGGGCGCGCCGCCCAATGCGAAAGCATTACTCCCTCCTGCCGCTACTGGGCAGACCACGAGCACCACTGGGCACACTACCAGCACATTAAAGTCGGGCCTCGGCTGCTTGCCATTGGCTCCTGACCAACGCTAGTCTAATAGTCCAATTTTGCGAAGATCCTTTGCCTGCTTCCAATCAGCTGCCTTACGTTGTCGGTGCAAAGCAGAAGCAGCTTTGGGCCACCTTGCTGCACTGCTCCGGGTGCAGAGCTCAGCTGGTCGGGCGCAGCGGTCCCTGCGGATAGCTGCGAAGGACCGTCATCGCCCACTTTGCAAAGCCAGTGCAGGACGTAGGCGTGCGCAACCGGCTTTCGAGCACACTCGACGGGCGTTCATCGCCAGAAGGTGCTGAGAGATCTCAGCCAAGTGACCACCCCCAGCCAGTGCCCTCATTCGATCTGGCTGGAAGCGATCGGCCCCAGGCTGCCCGGCGGGTCCTCCGACCGCCGGTGGCTGCGGCCCCACTGACCGAGATGACCGTCGCTGTCGACTGCGCTTGCCGATTAGCGTGCTCTCGGTGGTACTTTCGACGAAGAATTTGTTACTGCGCTTGCTGTCGGGCCGTGCGCTTGCAAGGGATTTCACAGTGGTCCTATTTAGGACAGCATTTAGTGGGTCCCTGTGATTCGTCCTTGATGTGCTTATGCGTGCTGACACTGTGCATGCTGCCACTATTCACATCTGCATGCTGACCCTGTGCATGTCACCCCTAACCATATTATTCATTTCGTTTGTTTTTCAAGCATGATTTTACTTACCATTCAATTGCACTTCACTTTACAGCAAATGTAAGGCGCCTAGAGAGAGATTAAGTTCTCTGACGGCGCTTTATCAAGTGAATTATTATTATTATTATTATTATTAGTGGTCATGCGGCCGCCCCCACACCCTTCGGCAGGCACGGGCAATGCCTGAACACCTCAGGAATGGAGATCACTCCTGGAGTAATGCAGCCGCTCCCGCCCGGCAGTTGAAGGCTCACAGTGATCGCCCGCCATTCAGTGCCGGCTTATGGGGCTACTAGGAGATGCCGCGCACATGCACACACCTACGCACATGCACACACCTACGCACACCCACAGAGAGCGCCAGCTGCTTGTGCAAGGTCAGGCTCTCTGCTATCTTCACTGGGGGGAAGTGCACGGTTTTTGCTGATCCTGCATCGAACGTTTGCGCGGAAATCGAACCTTCGCTTGCTGCTCTTGCGCAACTGCAGCTGGGGAGGCTGCAGAGCTTGTGGCTTGCTGCACATAGCACGAGCAGGAAGCACGCTACCCGCTTTAGTACGCGATCTCTCTCTCTGGCGTCTGCTGACGTTCAGTGTGGACGCTGGTGGCATGCTGTTGCCCCGTGGGCATGCCATCGCCCTGCGTATTGCAGTGCTGCTGCCGTGCTGCCTCCTGCTCTTTCGAGCTCGTGCCTAGCTTGCGGCGTAGAACTGGTGCAGCACCGACAGTCGTGCCTGCTTTGCATGCAAGCAGCCAGCTCTACGCAAGGCGCAGCTTTGCTAGCACCGACTGCTCCGCCCCCACAGGCTGAGTGGGGCCGTGGCTGTGCTTCGCAGCTACCGATTGATGCTTTTCGGGCTTTCGATCGTCGCCAAATGATGCGAACCAGTAGCCTGTGGTAGCTTTGCTACCTGGATCGAGCGCTTGCGTGTGAAACCGTAGGCTTGTCAAGCCTCGTCGTCGACTTGGCTTGCCGGGTCAATGCGATGCCCATGAGAGATACGCAGCCCCCCATCGGCGGCCATGCTTCATTCTTGGTCGCCCAGTTCTCCGTGGCGACGTTCTGCCATTTGCTGTTGTTTCCATATCGTTTCAATGGAATTGTGTGTGTGTGTGTGTGTGTGTGTCTGTGTGTGTGTGTGTGTGTGTGTGTGTCTGTGTGTGTGTGCGTGTGTGTCTGTGAGTGTGTGTGTTTGCTCGCTCGTGTTTATGCGTTCGTGCTTGCATGTGCGTTTGAGATAGCCGATGCGGTCTGTCAGTGTAAACTCCCCTTCTTTTTTGCTGCCCTTGCTGCAACCAAGATCTTTACCGTTTCGTCTAGGGGTACGCAGAAGCTGGAAGATGCTTGCGACTTGTATGGTCGCGCGGCTAACAGTTTCAAAATGGCAAAGAACTGGGCAGGTATGTATGCATCATGTCACGGCCTGGTTATCGGCTGCATTCTCTCATCTTCTGGTGCCATTGCTGGGCTCCGGTAGTTGTTGCGCCGTCGTCGGTGCACTGCGGTCGCCTTTGGGTTACACTCGTGACTAAGCTCACCGTCCTGCCCCGGTGCAGCCGCAGGTAATGCGTTCTGTCAGTGTTCGGAGCTGCAGCTGAAGATGGATAGCCGCCACGATGCCGCCACTAGCTACGTGGATGCCGCCAACTGCTACCGGAAGACGGACCCTCGCGTGGCCGTGTCCTGCCTGGAGAAGGCGATCGAGATATACACCGACATGGGTAGATTCACGATTGCCGCAAAGCACCACATGACAATTGCCGAGATATACGAATCCGATGTGGTCGACATTGAACAGGTAGATGCACAGCTGTGCACCAGTTTGTGCATGTATGTGGGATTATTGTTGCAGCAGGCTCGTAAAAAAACGGTAGATTTCCCAATTCAATGGCCTCATTCATATAGCAGCTTGAGATCACCTGCTCGAAGCAGGCAATACAGGATCGTTTGCTGCAGGAATCGAATCAATCACTTAGATTGTGCAGTGAGATGATCACCTCACCGGTAGGTCAAGGCTAGGGTAACTCGAGAGCTTTGTTGGGTGGGGCTTGAATCTAGCTGTGAGTGGGCCTGGTCTGAAGTCGGTGGAAGCGTAACATCGAACGACCATTTCCCAGTCCTGGTAGGACTAGTAGCTTGGCAAAGCTCAAGCTGACGTGCTTCTTTTCAAGTGCTCCCTATTTACTTAAAAAACCGAGTGGCTGGCTGCAAATGGTCTAACAGACAGGTGCTATAGATAAGAAAGGAAATTATTATCATGAACCGGCAGTACTCATTAGGAAGGTAGTGGCCTCTGACAGTATGCAATGGTAGCGTGTATAGCGTTGAAAGATGTTTCATCAACAAGATGCCTAGGCAACACGCTCACTTTGGTTAGTATTGGTGAGTCATGCCTATTTCACGGGACAGGGAACTCGTATTAAAAAAATTAAGATTTTAACAACGCCATAGCCGAAGTGCTTCGGAGTGGCTCTGTTTCTCTCTCTCTCTCTCTCTCTCTCTCTCTCTCTCTCTCTCTCTCTCTCTCTCTCTCTCTCTCTCTCTCTCTCTCTCTCTCTCTCTCTCTCTCTCTCCCTCTCTCTCTCTCTCTCTCACCTGTCTCCCTCTGTTCTATCTCTCAAGTGCACTGAACTCGGAGCTGATGCTGAGGAGGGTTACGTTTGAAGCAGTCCCTTCTCCTCGGTCGAGACAGAACTTGAAGCTGTGAAGGCTGTGCATACCCCAAATAAAAGTTGGGACCTCGGTCCCGAGGTCGTGGGTTCGAATCCTGTGGTGGGCGATCCTTTATTGCTGCTGCAAATGGTAGTGATAGCTGTAAAGGCTCTTCTGTCGCTATACAAGAGGCAGTTAAATCTGTTAGTATTTTTAATTTTTATCTCCCATTGCTTGGAAAGTCGAGTTGCCTCCTTGAGAGACTTAAATTGCACACTGTAGGCTTGCAGGTTTACTTAATCCCATCAACCTATATAATTTTGAATGTGAATACCTGAGTGAATCTGAAAAATGTGAATCACTAATGACACGCTTATGTTTTACCCATTGCTAGTCTCATAGTACTATTTGCAATAGTACAGCTATGATGAGTGTCATGTAAAAAATATCACTGGAGATAAATTACTAGGCTGCACATGTAGCTAGAACAATCACTCTCATAGTTGAAAGTGAACATTGACTTGTGCATTGAGGTATGAAGAGGGATGAGCAGGCTTTTGATCAGCGCCTATTTAATTAGGCATGCAAATGCTGTGGGGATTAGCTCTCAATTGACCGATTAAAATGAAGGACCCATCTGGGACAGTCAGTCTTAGCAAGGCTCTACCGGTCGGTGAGTCCTTGCGGCTGCGCTTTAGCGCAGCCATATTCTTACTAACTTATGTCCCTCAAAACTCACCGGAAATCTTCGTGTTGCATTGCAATGTGGGCCTGAATGTGAGCTGACCCAGCGGTAAGCCCATCCAAGCTGATGAGCCCTACCTACTGTCGGTCAAGGACTCCATACCACGACCTGGGTCGTGAAGTGCTCGAATCTTACCCTCAGTCTCTTTCTGTTTTTAACCTCGTCATAAATGAGGCCTTTGCTGAGCTTTGACAGCGCCAAGCTCGTGGGATCGTTTCTTTAGTCTCATCTTCCTGTCGGAGAGTTTGTCATATGCGACGTTGCTGTTGAGTTTCGGCAGCGTGGCACTGAGTGGCCCCTTTGTTGCTAGTTTTCTCCCCCCCCCCCAGTTCGTGTTTTCGATAGGCACGCTTATATTCTGCTCACGTTGCTCCTTTTTGTTACCAATTCATGGCTGTGAAAACTCCCCTATCCAACATGGTTGGCGGAAACCACATATATTATATCAAAATTGCACCCATGAAAATATGCCCCTGTTAAGAATCACTGGAAGATTCTGTATAGTTCTGTGTAGTGTAGATCAGTGGTTCTCAACCTTACTAATGCCGAGAACCTCATATACAGTTTCTCATGTTGTGGTGACCCCCAACCATAAAATTATTGTGTGCGAAATGTGTAAATCCGTGTTTTCCTATGGTCTCATGTGACCCCTGTGAAAGGGTCATTCGACCCTCAAAGGGGTCGCCACCCACAGGATGAGAACCGCTGGTGTAGATGAAGATTTGGGGTTGAGCAGTGATGGGCGCTAAAAGTTGTTAGGTTTCGTCATTCGTATTGCTTCGAGTATAATAACGCCCGGGTGGGAAAAAAGAAAGTTGCATTCCATTACAGCGGTAGTACATCTGAAAGAGCAGCAGACGAATTGCTTTAGTAACTATACTGACTTAGTGCCATCAATGTCGTTAGAGGAAAGCAACCAGTGTTCTTGCCATGACAGAGGTATAGCGTGTGTAATCTGTTACTAAAAGGATTCGCTGTCAAAATGATGCTGTGCTTAAACATCTCAGCTGGGTATTAAACAGAAATAGTGCGCTTGTGAACCGCAAGACAAACCCCTGATTGGAAAAGCTCTGTGCCGGTGGTGCTCATTCGATGGAGTTGAAATTTCACCCAAAGTGATTGATGAATTGTTCTTGCCGAGCAAATGACAGGCGCCAGACTTATTTAGCTGCGCAGCCAGCTTGAATGAGAGTAAGCCTGCAGGGAGATGTGTGGCTTGGCATTAGCAAAGTCGGCTTACTATGCGGAGGTAGAGAGTACAGCTGAAGCGTCTTACTTCAGCTCGACGACTGCATTAGAACCAGGTGGAGTGGCCTGCGTTTAAGTACTAGCTGCTCTCCACAGCTGGTGAGGGCTGCGATAATAGACCACTTAAAACAAAGCTAAAGCGATTGTGATTTGGCTTTACTTAGATGACAGCCTTTCCAGGAGGACGAGCTGCTTTTCTTGAGCTGTGGCCACAAGCTCTGTGCTGTTCGCAGAACTGCGTGTGGGCAGGATTGTAACGATGAAGCAGTTTATCTGGCACGTGCTGCACCAATCGTATGCTGGGACATCTTAAACGTACCTTGCGTGTTCACTGGGTCATTTGATAATAAATCCTATCGACGAGACAGCTTTTCATGTTTATGCATTCATTCGGAAAATGGTGCTGCATATTCCTCACACTTTAGGCATCCATTTGCAAGATCACCGAGCCACTACCGATTGTGTCCTGTCCTCAAACTTCAGATTTTGAGTGCAAGCTTCCAGGAACAGTGCCCCAGAAAAATAGCCGCTCCTAATTTTGCCAACTCCGCATAACGAGCATGTCGTCAAGAGGTGGAAGCCTTGAAGCCTTGGATCTATTTTAAATGAGCGTCCTTCCTACAGTCAGTAGAGTCCTGCTCAGAGGCACCAAGCTCAGTACTTCTTCATTGCTTAGAACCGTCTGCTTAGAACCATGTGCAGCAGATGATGTCGTGTCTGATGGTGCTGTACTTATTATTGACTTGCAGCTGCCTGCTGTGAGCACGGTCTGTCTCTGCAAAGCTAAAACTTTTCCTGAGCATGCCTGCAAAGTCTGTATTCAATTCGTACTTGGTGTGACCGCGCAGAGTTGCATGGCAGAGTCCAGAGTGTGTACCTTGCAGATGAAATGAAGTCGCGCCCAAGGAAGAAGGGAAGGCAGGAAGTGCAATCAGACAGAAGAGTGACTTGGTGCATTCCTTTGGCTTGGATCAGAATCTTGGCCCGATCTTGCAGAAAGGATGTGGTACTCTTGTTTTTGGCAAATAAGGGACTGAAATTCCCCTCCGCCGCCGCCGCACTGGTGTGTTGTCAGCATCGTCAGCAACCACACAGCTATGGGAAAGCTGACAGTCGGGTGATTCTCTTTCTGTCAATTCGACAGCTGATCGTAAGAAGGTTGTGGTTAGAACACTCGACAAAGATGTTGTTATCGTGGATGGTGTAGCAGTGGTGACGCAGGAACGAGATGAGCCAAAGACAGCCGTGCTATTCCAAAGCAACTTGTCAGTAGATGAGCACATTGACTCCTCCACTGTCCAGTCAGCCTACTGTCAGCTAGGGAGAACCGCCAATGTGAGGAACTGCTTAGACAAGAGTGCAGCACCCAAACTAGTCTACCCGTTTCGTGACATCGCCATTTAGATGACTGCAATTCTCTTTATTCACGATTCAATGGCAGTGCCCTTTATCGCCTCGACCTCTGATGCAAAACTCAACTGCTCTTGTGGCCTGTCGTCGATGGCATAGTTGCCACATCACGCAACTTCTGTCTGAGACTTACTGGCTCCTTATCGATCGTCGAACCTGGCCCTCGGCATCCAGTCAGCTCGCCGTCCTTTACGCCTAATTTACATCTATGTGTTATTGGGTCGATACGTGACTTCGGGGTTAGTAATCACCCATCAGAAGTGTGGAGCTCGACTCCGGCTTTGCTCACTACCTATGCAATGACTTTGCATCATTTAAGTCTCAGCGCAGAGACTGGTCTGTTTTCTGCTCATCTTTCTTTTGCCCCAATGCACTTGCCTTTTTGTTCCCGCGTACTTTTGCATGCTTACCTGTGCACGTTTGAGTTCAAAAAGGTCCTACTAACCCGTGGCCATGCATGTCCTCTTGTGTGTTTTTGCATGCTGGCTTCAGCACGATACCTGTTAGCTTTTGCACGCTTGTCCAATCATGAGACCATGAATGTCATTCCTAAATTTGTTGTTATTGATTCTTTTGCAGGGAGTTGTAAAACACGTTGATATTTAGATTTATTTCTTGTTCAACTGATAGTGTGCTTTTCTTGTGTCAGTTGAGTTGTACTAAGCTTTGTAAAAAATATAATCGACGTGGCGATAGCCCTATTTGATAACTTCATAAAACTTGGCTTCGAGTTTGAATTTTCACAATGTTGTATTTCGAGAAGTACTTGGCATACCAAGATTAACAGTCATGCCAAATTGTAAGCATGTAAATTGCACAATTCTGGACCGGAGCTCTCCCATCACTGAAGCTGCACGTTAATTGCATGCTCTCGGTAGTGCTCAAAACATTTGGTGCACCTCATTTCTGGAAAACCTGCTGATGCATGCCACTGCCTGGCGGCTGCCCCTAGAAGGAAACCTGGTGGCCGCCTGGGAGAAGCTACTGCGAGTTGGGAGCGAGTCGTAAGGGGAGATCGCTCTGTGCTGATTTCGGTTTTCCTGGGTTGTATCTTTCATACATGCCATGCTAGCTGATGTTAAGAAAACAACTTTTGTGTGTGTGTGTGTGTGTGTGTGTGTGTGTGTGTGCGCGCGCGCGCGTGCGTTCTGATGAACTCTAAAGCCACCCATGCACGTCGATCTGCTAGCTGGCTAGCAGCTCCGGCTTCCTGGCTAGATGGTGTAGAATCATGCATCAGCCGGCATTGCTTGCTGGTGCAGTGCTGTGCACGTGACGGTCAAGCTTGCAATCGCTTATACGGCATCGGTGCCAAATGCCCCTGGGTCTTTGCCTCGGGAGGTAAGGTGCTCACTCTTCATGACCCGAGTCGTGGGTTCGATTCTTGCAGTAGGCAATCTTTTGACACCCACTGGGAGCGGTGGTTATAGAGGCTATCGCTTTTCTGCCGCTTTACAAATGAGGCTGTTAAATCAGCTAAACTTAAATTATCATTATTAAAATGATCCATGCGATTGCAAGCTTGCTGGGCTAGCACTGGGCATGCTTGTCCTGCTGCGGAGCCGTCTCTGTCTGGCCGGTGCTGTTTTTATAATGTTTGTTCTTTGCTGCATGCCGTGCTGCCTACTATTGCACACCGTAGGCGATAAGGAACTACGAGCGTTCGGCCGACTACTATCGAGGCGAAGAGTCCAACAGTTTGGCAAACAAGTGCCTGCTTCGGGTAGCGCAGCTCGTAGTGCAGGTCGAACCGCCGCAGTACGTCAAAGCAGTGGACATATTCGAACAGGTATGGTACTGCTGCTGCTACTGCTGCTGCTACGTCTTCTTTGCTGTGGCTTGTTGTCCATCGTGTTCGTCGACCGTAAGTTGGTCTTGCTTGTAGTGATCCGAAGCTCTCTAAGCGGTCTAATTTCGTGCCACTGCTGCCTCGTTTGTCAGTTGACATGGTGGTGCCAGCTTGGCAATTGCCTGTCCAATCTGCTGCTTGGGTCACGTACAGACGCCGACTTTCCTCCTAGTTAAGACGTTTATACGACACAACAGATTTAGTCCTACCCACGACAGATTCGATGGCGACTTAGTCCTGCCCATAGCCCGTACTCAAATCCAGGGGGCTGGTATGAAATGAAAGACACCAAGCCAACACAGGCAGAAGTTGAGTTTGTCTCTTCAGTCATTGCAG
The DNA here is from genome assembly GCA_009760855.2 of Cristatella mucedo. Lineage (NCBI taxonomy): Eukaryota > Metazoa > Bryozoa > Phylactolaemata > Cristatellidae > Cristatella > Cristatella mucedo. The sequence goes on from WPIO01000077.1 coordinate 617,308, forward strand.
AGTAGTATGAGAAGAATATAGATAAAAGGAAGATACGCATGTTAACAGGGAAAGTCAAGAAAATACCTATGAAATGTGGCCGACAATCGAATATATGTTTATGGTACTTCTCGAAAGACAAATATGTTAAATAGTTATTAATTGTTACTTCGGTTGGGTAAATATGTATGTATGTATCTCCGTCAGTAACTCCACAAAGTCATAAAGACCATGTGGGTGTTACGCAGGAGAGTTTTGTATAGCGCACTCACAGCCTAAGCGGTTTTCGGTACTCATTCGGTAGCCAATAGACTTCGTCTCACGCAACAAAGAGAAAGTGGGAAGCATAGCAGAGTCAGGAGAGCAGTTGAGGTAGTGAGTAGCATAGAAGTAGCAGTTCAGGACCGCTGAAAAAGATGTGCCATAGTCGGCAGTTGGAGAGTAGATGTCGTTACGTAAGAATTGTGGAAGCGAGTTCCACAGTCTAGGACCTGCAGAGCTAAAGCTTCTATCGCCAACTGTCTTTAAGCAGAGGAATGGGACAGCTAATTTATTGTCCACACAGGACCTGAGGGCACGAACAGGCTGAAACTGATGCAACAGTTCAGCAAGGTACAAAGGAGCCAAGCCATGGCGGGCCTTGTGGGTCAGCGTAAGAACTTTGCTCTGTATCCTTTGCTCAACCGGCAACCATCCTAGCTCTTTCAGCAGAGGTGACACATGCTCAAACCGCTGGGACTTGAAGACCAGCCTTGCAGCCATATTCATAGTCCGCTGTAGTGGCATAATAGCTTTCTTTGGTAGCCCAGCCAAAAGGGAATTACAATAATCAAGCCGAGACAGAACTAAAGAGCTAGTTAATTTTTTTACAAGCCACTGTGGGAGACAGCTTCTAATCTTGGATAGGGATCGGATGTAAATATGGCTGTATGCGTCATAAACGTCCTGGGGCTTTATTTTCCGTAATCGTGGACACATAGAACCAAATGTATCAAACCGAAATCAAAAATATTCCAGACTTGGGTCAAACAAGCAGAGCTGAACTCGCATTTCAAATTTCACTCAGATACGTGCAGTATTAGCCGAGTGATTGAATTTAAAAGGCACGAACCAATCCCGGAAATGAAGCTGTATAAAAGTCACAAGTATGCACCTCAACAAGCTTCAAGCATATATCACGATCTACCAAGATTCGACAAGTTGGGATACAAGTCGCATATGATGCAGAGATTGGTAAATTTTTTATTTGTAGATTTTTTGCTTCCGGTTTAGATCCTGATTAGACGTGGCTTGCATAACCGATTTTTCTTTCGTGCGGAAGTCGTCAGAACTTCTGATCCCAGTTCAAACATATTTGTCTTTCGAAAGGTACCATAAACACATATTTGATTGTCGGAAAAATTGTATAAGTATTGTCTTGACATTCCTCGTTAAAAAAGCTCTTTCGGGAAAGGGAGCGACACCAAGTAATGTGCACCGCTGCAGGTGGGCAGGTGTGTAGTGCTAAGGACTGTGCAACGTTACGGCTTTGTTGGTGGATTTGATAAACTGACGCACGAAGTACACTATGTAGAAAAAGCTGAAGCATCGGTTACAGCTCGTAAGCATCCCATATTCAGGGACGTGCTCTGGACGCCTCAATATTACTCGAGCCTTCGAACGTCAGCCATTTTTATTTTGGCCGTGGGGTGTATGTAATGAGCCCCTGAGTTTTGATTGGTCGGCTGGACCAACAAGGAGCCAAACAAGTTGACTGATTCTCTTTCTGGTGAGTCTGCGAACTTGGCTCCACTCCCCCAATCTTGTGACGAATGACGACGTAGTAGCCCACATCTGTGGGAGCTTTGTCCAAAATCTATGGGAAAGTCTGCCCTGTAAACTCAGCTTTAAGCGAGCACCTGTCTGATTGGTCAGCCTGGTGCCTACTTGTTCCTGTTTCTTGCCTTGTTTGGGGGCAGCTGAACTGCTACCGGCTGTAGCATTGTGCATAGCTGGATGATAGTGTCATGCCTAATTACCCAAATGTGCTGACCTACGTTAGGCGCGCAGTGCAGGATCCTCAAACAAGATACAGGTGAGGCATGCTGCTGAAGCACAGAGCATGAGTATAGAGTGAGGGCAGAGAGCAGGAGCCTTTTGAAGTATGATCTTTGTTCAGCTGGAGATTGCTGTCATCAGATATGAGAACGCCATCTCAGAAGAGTGGAACTTTTCTAGGTCTCAAATGTGACGGCACAATGGTCATTTTTCTGCAGTGCATTATTGCTCAGTCATGACCGTGTTTCTGGCTGTTGACTGTCTTTTGAGATTCTCATTTTTGTAGCAGGATTTACAGTGTATGTCGGTTGCTGTTTACAGTTGGCTACATCCGCGATGGATAATTCCCTTCTAAAGTATAGTGCAAAAGAATATTTCTTCAAAGCGGCATTGTGCAGAATGTGCACTGATCATCTAGATGCTTCGATAGCACTGCCGAAGTACGAAGAGATGTACCCTGCTTTTGCCGACTCCCGAGAGTATAAACTGCTCAAGGTGAGTGAGTATGTGTGTATTTGTGTGTGTATGTGTGTGTTGCTTTGTTGGCATGAGTATTGTTGATACACCTCTCGAAGTGTGTGCATTCACCCCAAGAAAGCGTGTGAACTTTTATGTGTGAGCGCCCGCATGTGCACATTTAGTACGTGTTGTCGAACCAAAGCTGCCCATGCTGATTGCTACCTTGTCGTCCATACACTTTGGTATTTGATTAGCAGGGCTGGGGACACAGGCTTAACGGATCACCTTGTCGCCTGCTAGACGTTAGCACCCATCACTTGTTAACCCGATTGGCATGTATATCTCTTTTACCATTTTGCCTGCCTTGCAGTTTTGTCGTTAGTCCAGGGGGGACGCTTAATCGCTTGCTTAGTTAGTTGCTCAGCTCAGTTCTGCTACATGTGAGTGCATCATGCATCCATCCTGCTGAGCTCATGCATACTGGGTTTGCGCACGTGAGATGTGCGGATGAGCTGAAGGAAGAAGAAGAATCTGCCTGAATGGATCTGTCTCGAATCTGTTCTGCAGAAACTCTGCCAAGCTCTCGAAGAATGTGACGTCGATGCATATACAGAAGCGGTGGCCGACTACGATAGCATATCGCGCCTAGACCCGTGGTTGACTTCAGTTATGCTGAAAATTAAAAAGACAATAATGAAAGATGAGGATGAAGAGGGCCTCAAGTGAAGAGCAAGTTATTTACTTGTGTACTGTGCGCTCGATTCAGAACCCGTGATGTGCAGATATCTTTATTCGCCAACGCTTATTTGGCCGTTGTTTCGGAAATGTTGTTGTGAGACAGCAGAATTACCGTGTAACCTTTTGCTGTTATAATAGAGCCATATAATTGATGCAAATTTCATTAAAGCTTTTGTGTCGTCTTGTGCTTGCCAAGGAGAGCAAGGAACCGTGATCAGGTGGCCGACCTCGTCTTACAAAATGCATCTCTTGTATACAGTAAAGGAAGCGAGCTGCTGCAGCTGGTGCCTGTTGCATGTTTCCTGAAACGTCTGCCTTGCGTGTCGCCCCTAGTCAGCTCAATTTACCGTGAGTTGTATACCCAAAATATTGTATGACTGGTATTTCAAGGCTGCTTGCAGTTAACGCGATATAATCACCCAGGACAAAAGCACTTCACCCGAAAAAGACCAAACGACAAACGTGCTGGGGGAAATAATTTTGAGTAGTGCTAGTTTGTTAAGGTACTCATAATTTTTAAAGTATTTTATTAGAGAAAAAATTTCATAGCTCAAGTAGCAACGCGTCCGCTAGAGCAGCAGCAGCAGCTAAAGCAGGCTGCTACGAGGTGGTTATAGAGGCAGCTTGAGCTGCTGCAGCAGCCAGAGCAGAGTGGCAACAGCTACTGCAGCTGAGCTTGTGCTGCAGCGACGGCTGCACTGGCTCCCAGTCAAGCAGCACAACGACTTCAAGGTTCTTGTCGCTCACTTTTAGGTCCTTCATTCTTTGACTCCAGCCTACTTACTACTCCCCCACCCACCTGGCCAAGCATCGAACCACCTGCTTTTCTGAATTGAACTGTTTACCTATACCTCGTACAAACCTCAAATCCTTTGGAGACCGTGCCTTTAGTTCGTGTGCTTCTAAAGTGTAGAACTCACTCCGACCTGTGTCACGACATCTCCTGACTTGTCCACATTAAAAAAAAATTTAAAACGCATCTATTTATGACAGCATTTAGTGGGTCCCCGTGATTCGTCTTTTATGTGCTTATGCATGCTGCCTGTAACCACACTTGCATGCTGACCCTATGCAAGTCACCCCTAACCATGTTATTCTTGTTGTTTATTGAACATGCTACCACTCGATCGTGCTTCCTTTTCAGTAATTGTAAAGCGCCTAGAAAGAGATTGAGCTCTCTGAGGGCGCTTTATCGAATTTATTATTAATATTATTTTAAGCGGTTTTTGACAGGCTCCAGCATTACAGTAATGAGTAAATAGGCATGCTTAGCGAGAATATGGTAAGCAAAAAAGATGAATATGTGCTGCAGTCTAATATATATATATATATATATATATATATATATATATATATATATATATATATATATATATATATATATATTAATCAAACTAGCGATGCTAGTATATATATATATATATGTATATATATATATATATATATATATATGTATATATATGTATATATATATATATATATATATATATATATATATATATATATATGTATATGTATATGTATATATATATATATGTATATATATATATATATATATATATATGTATATATACATATATATATATATATATATATATATATATATATATATATATATATATATATATATATAACTATATATATATATATATATATATATATATATATATATATATATATATATATATATATATATATATATATATATATTAGGCCGCTAGTTACCATACCAGACCATATCAGCTCCACAGTGAAATCCGCCTATTTTCAGCTTCATAACAATGCTAAAATTCGGGCTTGTTTAGATAAAGATACCACGTCCAAGTTAGTTCATGCATTCGTGACATCCCATCTCGACTTCTTCAACTCACTGCTTACTGGCCTACCAGCATGTGCGATCAGGCGATTGCAGCTTGTGCAAAACTCTGCAGCTAGGCTTGTCTGTCGTGAGCTTCGAAGTTGCCACATAACTCCACTTCTCGCCGACCTGCACTGGCTACCAGTCAAGCAACGGATTGACTTCAAGGTTTTGTCGCTCACTTTTAGGTCCCTTCATTTTATGGCTCCAGCCTATCTGTCAGATATACTACCCCATCAGGCCAAGCATCGTACCACCCGCTTCTCGGAATCCAACAGTCTAGAAATACCTCATACAAACCTTAAATCCTTTGGAGACCGTGCATTTAGTTCATATGCTCCCAAAGCCTGGAACTCCCTCCCGACCTTCGTCAAAACATCCCCTGACCTGACCACATTTAAAAGGAACCTAAAAATGCACCTATTTAGGACAGCATTTAGTGGGTCCCTGTGATTCGTCTTTGATGTGCTTATGCGTGCTGATACTGTGCATGCTGCCACTAACCACATTTGCATGCTGACCCTGTGCATGTCACCCCTAACCATATTATTCATCTCGTTTGTTTTTCAAGCATGATTTTACTTACCATTCAATTGCATTTCACTTTACAGCAAATGTAAAGCGCCTAGACAGAGATTGAGTTCTCTGAGGGTGCTTTATCAAGTGAATTATTATTATTATTATTATTAGTTTGATTGCACGTATGCCAGTGTAAAGGCCTTCAGTCAGAGCCAAGATTGCCATATATGGTGGGAAGGCACGATTTGCAACCATTTATTTAGGGGGCCAAGGCTAAAGACTTTCATGTAGGCGGGTTAGAACCGGAATTAATAAAAAAAAAATATTGAGCAAAATCATAATGTTTATTCGACACGAACTCGGCGGTTGTTCATCGAGTAGATTTAAGACATACTTTCATCTTTGACAATCAAGGGGCAGGCGTAGGAAAGAGGGTTGCTGCCCTGCTGCAGGGTGGAATGCCTTCGGGCGCCCTGGCTCCACCTTCAGTGTAACTCCCCCAAACGTCAGAATCTCGAAAAGAAAGGAAAATTACGGTTCCAGCTGATCGGGGTCGTTTTATGTAGACTTGTTCTAGCAGTGTTTTACGATTATTTACTGCTCCTTTTTGTGTCCATGACTTTCTACTTTGGGCTACAATTTATGGCTACTCTCTCGCCCCGAAGGGCGCGTATGTTCCCGGGCGCTGGATCAGCTGTAGCGCTAAAATGGGTGCCTAATACTTCTTGAAAAAATTATTTTTATATAACGTTTAGCGAAGAATTCTCTAGATGCGCTATAAAAAATGCGTGGTATAAAAAGGGGGCGCCATCTGTGTAGTTCGTCCCCGGACGCACAATACCGTAGCAACGCCAGTGAGTGTCGCAATTGCTACACTGCATGAAATCCCAGCAACCTGCACTGGTTCCTTGTCAAGCGGCCATGTCGTCTTGACGATTCCGTGCATCACTTCCAGACTCCTTCATTCTCTTGTTTCGCCCTTCGTTTCCGAATAGGTTCTAAACCAGGCTAGGCATCGTACCGTCTGCACTTCTGACTCAGTTGTTTAGTTGTGCCTCCATCCAATAACCCCAGATCCTTTAGAAAGCGTGCCTTTAGTTCATATACTACCAAATCCCAAATCCAGGAACTCCAGACTATAAAGTCAAGACGTCATTGACATGACAACATTTAATCAGAAACTAAAAGCCCACCTGACACTCACAATATTTACTGTATCGGTGTAAATTATCCTTGGTGTGCCTATGCATCTTGAAACTGCACGTTATAACTAACCAATTGGCAAGCTTTCTTTTCAGCATACGTAATTTCCTTCTCAGCGGTCCTGAGCTGCTACTTCCATGCTACTCACTACCTCAACTGCTCTCCTAACTCTGCTATGCTTCCCACTTTCTCTTTGTTGCGTGAGACGAAGTCTGTTGGCTACCAAATGCGTACCGCAAGCCGCTTAGGCTGTGAGTGCGCTATACAAAACTCTTCTGCGTAACACTCACGTGGTCTTCATGACTTTGTGGAGTTACAGACGGAGATACATTACATTGCAATGCCTAGAAAGAGGACTGGTTCTCTTTGGGCACAATACAAATAACTTGCACATATTATTATCGTCTCGTTATCTTTTTTTACCAATACGCGATATCTGGCATAGTTACGAACCACGCATGAAATATCCTGCTTTAAACCCTTGATTATTAATGAGACATGCCCGACTCAGTTACTGAGATCCCTTTGAAAGCGGAAAACATAAAACTGGGCGCATCAAAGAAATCTTACTTTGCAGTGCGTTCTGGTGATGCTGCAAAATATCCTTCGAAAATTGTGACTGTTTCGGATGCCGAGCTTTGCTTCAGGTCTTGCTAAAATCACATGGTTTGGCGTTTCTTTCACATAGTAAGCAAAGTTGATGGTATGCGCTATTCATACAAATATTACCAACCTGGCCGATACAGTCACTCTCAACGAGCGACGCTCTGCCTCTCGCTTATCGACGCTCCCCTGTCGGTGAGTCGTTTCGGCTGAGCCTTTGCGTAGCTAGACGCTTATGCACGCTGTCGTTGATTTGAAAAATCAACGAATGTCGTGTACCCGCGACTTTGTTTTGTTCCAAACTAGTGTAAAAGATGATTGGCCGCCTAATCCGGAGAGAACCCCTTAAGTGTGGTTGCCTCGGCACCTAAAACAAGCGCACAGTGCGAATGATGCGTACAAGCGAGAGGTGTACCATATCTGCAAATCAATAGATTATTAGTGATTCTGGTGGTGTGGTACGTCGCGTGTTTGCTATGTTATCTATATCTCGGGACGAAGAAAGTGGACGGCAAACTGCATTTGAAATCCGACCAAGGGCATCGATTTCTCGAGTGGCTCTTAATTCCGATTTTCAATCTAAAGTTGCTATAGCTGTGCCGAGTCCACTGGCACTTGCAGCATTCTTTTTTGCAATTGCGATACTATTTGGCTGAATGCAGGGTCTCCAAAAGTTCGTCAGAGGCTCCACCAGACGACCAGAGACTTTTGGCGAAAAACTTTTAATCTGCGACGCAGACAGAACATCTTATTTCGAATAATTTTAGTTAATACATTATTTTGTATGGTCCCCTCCCTAGATTAACGTCGATCGCCACGAAAAGGACGGCACCGCAGGTCAATGACCTGTAGACTGCTAAACAACGGCACCGCAGGTCGTCGTTGTTTAGCAGTCTACAGGTTAAGCAGCCTGCAGGGCTGATTCAGCAAGTTAAATTTTCAAGCAGCGTCCGAACCGGAGGAATCCAGATGCCTTTTTTGTCTAAAGCCGGAAGTCTCAGGCCGGAACTAGAGCTCTCGTAGAGCGCTGCACGTAATGCCTTGCCAGCATCCGTCTAGATCTGGCGGGCGCCCTCTGAAGACGAGGCCGCGAAGCGTCGCAGCTGCGACGCCAAGCAAGCGCTCAGCCAGCCTATCGTCCGTAAAGATTCTTTAGCTTCATTCGAGCAGAGATGGCAGCCTTTTCCTGGAAGTTGACTCCGACAGCGCAAGTCGAAGATGGCCGACCGGAAGGGTTGCTTCCTTTGCAGTAAATGTAAAGCGCCTAGAACGTGACTTGGCTCTCTTAGAGCGCTATAAAAATGTCTCGTTGTGATAATAGTTCTTATTATTTCAGCCTCTATAAGGAAAATTGTCAAGCCTCATTTGAAGGCTAAATATCGCTCGCGCCCCGTCTCGCAAGAATCGGTAGATTGACCTCGGTATAAAAACTTGAAACTGCCAAGTGAAAACGCCGCACGACAAGCTCCCAGCTCCCTAACAGCGACAGCTAAGGTCGCCGGGAGGCTTGGCAGCTGACGGATGGGATGCAAGTGTAAACATAATATTAGCTGATTCATTTTAAAGCCTCGTTTCCATAGCGGCATAAGAGCGTCGGCGTTATCACCGACGCTTGCATTTGGCAATACTGGATCGCTCGCTGCATGATTCGAGCCCACGACTTCGGTCAAGACGAGCGAGCACCTCACTTCCTGGGCTATCGCCGTAGTATCACCCTCACCCCGAAGTATACCCGCGGATAAAGCGGCACACGCTAGATTACACCTGAGTATATTGTTGCCAGCAGCAGCAACACAGGATCGCCCACCGCGGGTTTCGAACCCACGACCTCGGGACGCGGTAGTGAAAAGCAACCGAATTCAACCCATCCAGGCCAAACTCCCCAGCGATATTAATAGAGTTTAGCAATTTACGCATGAATTACTACATTTTTCAGCACTGCATTTAAAACTAAACACGTAGACTTCGATTGCTTCAAGCGAAAAAACTCGTACTAGAAAAAATAACAAACTTCCGCGAAGATCAAAGATTAGTACCGTCCTTCTCAGTAGTGTTTAGACTTAAAAGTTAAAGCACATACCTAACAATCTGTTATGTTCGCTCTACTCTCTACTATACATGTTCAGAGTTTAATACTGATAACAACATCAAAACGATTATGCCTGTATTCAAGATAAAGTGGTCCATGTCCCGTTGTTAAATGCAGATTGAAGCATGTGGGTTAAGTCAACCAATTCATGGTAGTACAGAGTTTTGTGTAGGCGACAATGTCACAACTCAATAGATTCGCTGTATTCATCAGTTACCTCGAGTCTCGGCATCTGTTGCCCAGACTTTATCACTAGAAATGCCACATGTGTTTATATAGCAATTCACATCTTGGTTCAAGTAGTCCTATAGCGTTTTGTCAAAGCAGTCATGTGGTGGACGACTTTCTCTAAGAAAGGACTGGTATTTTTCTGATCCCCCCAAGATCAACGGACTTTTGTGGTCGGCTGTTCTCTGTATAGATAATTGCCATAGAACAATTATATTTAAGAGTTGTACACAGACGTCGTCGATGCCAGAACTTACCGTCGACGATGCGGACAGCAAGTGGCTGCTGATAGCAACGGGTGAATGACCATTAAATGGCCGTCTGTAGCTCCATCTTTTCACTGATTAAGAGCCACCTTTGATGGGGACCCACAGTTTTATACATATTTTTGGTACCTGAGATACGGTCTCATTGCTTCACATTATTTTCGAATTCTGCTGCTTGCACACAGCGGTCCGGCTATCACTGGGCTTTGGCCTTAAGGGATGGAGATTTTGCTTTTGACTAGATACGTTCGAATTAACACGCTCCACCTAACGTTCTATCCCGAAGCGCCTAAATTTTTTGTAAAAGAAAATTAGCTTTCTTTATAGCATACGCAAGACGCCCGAGAGAGGCTTGTGCAGAATGTTTGCTTTATGATTGTTGTTTTTCCTACGATTTGCTGCCTCTCGCAGAGACAGAGTCTGGCCAAGTCTTTTCCTCTATCTCGATCAATCCTCTGCTGATAAAAATGACGTGCTGGTTTTTTTTCTAGAAGGGTTTCTGCTTTAGCCACACTCTGTCTCACTTGGAAAAAGAAGCAGGGAAGCTAGTCAAGGGGTAAATCTTGTCACGTGACAACTTCTAGCACCTTCGCGATAGACCAGTGTCGCAGGCGGCTGCCTATTAACTATCAAAGCCGGCTGGCACCGCGGTTTGTGCGAACAGCGCTGCTAAAAGAAACTGTAGTTTGTGCGCGGTCGATTGAACGTAAACCCCAAGGTGAGCTATGCTGGCTCTCGGCGCCTACGCCAACGGATAAGAAGCCGGTTGCTTGGACGCTATAGGCCTTGCCCTGTATCAGCTATTCAGGTCAAAGGGTGCGGCATATTGATTAGGCGCTGTCTTCAACAGTGGCTTGCAAAACATTTAGCTAGCTCCTTGGTTTTGCCTCGGCTTGATTATTGTAGCTCCCTTTTGGCTGGGCTACCCAAAAAAGCAACTAGGCCACTGCAAATGGCCATGCATGCTATGGCTGCAAGGCTAGTTTTCAAGTCCCAGAGGTTTGAGCACGTGTCTACTTTGCTAAAAGAGCTAGGGTGGCTGCCAGTTGATTAACGGATAGAGAGTAAAGTTCTTACGCTGACCCACAAGGCCCGCTACGGCTTGGCTCCTCCATACCTAGCTGAACTGCTGCACCATTTTCAACCTCCTCAGGTCCTGTGCAGACAATAAGTTAGCGGTTCCATTTCCGATTAAGCACCGTTGGTGACAAAAGCTCAAGCTCTGCAGGTCCTGGACTTTAGAACTCGCTTCCACAATTCTTACGCAACGACAACTACTCTCCTGCTGCCGACTATGGATCATCTTTTTCAGCGGTCCTGAACTGCTACTTCTATGCTACTCACTACCTCAACTGCTCTACTGACTCTGCTATGCTTCCCACTTTCTCTTTGTTGCGTGAGACGAAGTCATTTGGCTACCGAATGCGTACAGAAAGTTGCTCAGGCTGTGAGTGCGCTATACAAAACTGTCCTGCGTAACACCCACGTGGTCTTTGTGGAGTTACAGACGGAGATATATTACGTATTTTTCATTTACTCAGTTGCCATAGCTGTGCGTGCACAAGTACGCAAGTGAATTGTGTCGCAAAAATAAACCAACGGATGAGCCCCAATTCCCCGCATTTGCCGCCGCCGCCCGGCCGCAGGGTTGGCTCAGTGTATTCTCACTTGCAAATGAAACCACGCACTTATAATTTCTTTACGTTTTTAGTTACACAAAGAAGAATGGCATTGACTTCATTAGCTGCGTGAGCATATCAGGAGGAAATGAATGTTAACTTGATGCGGTGAGAGGTAGGAGACCGAGAGAGAGATGCAGAGAGAGCGAGAGAAACAGAGAGGGAGGGGCAGCGAGAGAGACACAAAGATAATTCACCCGATAAGCGCTGCTCACACGCTAGCGAAAGGTGTGATTTCGTTAGTTGCAGCCCACAATTGCTTGCAGTAATTATAATATAAACTGCAGAAAACTCCAGCACATATTTACTTAATAATATTGGCTCTCTGGAGTAATAGATAACTGCAAGCTACAGCGTTAGGGTGAGCGTATGTCAACTAGCCGGGATCTGGCGAATTGGAGCAGACTGCGGCGTACATTTCTTGCACGAGACGCTCCGCTTCGTGAGTGCGTCTTGTAGGCATTTAAGTGTGCTACTTTTAAATGTGTCCAATTAAAGTTCAAAGACTCTGTCAAAAGTACAACTCGTACGCGAGCGGTGGTGCAAGCGTTAAGCCGTAATTCTTCCAAAGGAGGTACAAACCTAATATACCCGCAATCGAATGCAGCGGATCTCTCTAGCGACTGTCTTTCGATCAAATTTCATCTGCAGCACCATGCTAAAAGATGGAGTTGTTTGCGACCGAGATCTGCTTGTACCCAGGCTGGGTTCGGTTGGCTGGGACCGGACGGCTATAATGAGGGTTAGGGTCACTGGCTAGGCCGGGGTCGGACCTACGGCATGGCCGGATGTATGCGGTGACGTGAGTTCACCGGGGCTCTTGGGTACGGGAAGTTGGCCAAGTAAGTCGTGGTGTTGGAGGCTCCCGGTCTCGCCGAGTTATGCATCTGTATTCGTGCAGGCGGGCTCCGGCGATGCTGCCACGCACGCAAGGGAACGAGTACCCAAGGCCCGAGCGGAGCTGGATAGCTCGCTCGTTGCTGAGACTTGTATATTCCGCGTTCCCCGTTTAGCGTGTTCGTGACCCACCCCCCCCGTGGGTTGGCGTCTTTCGCTGGAAGCTCATGACTGTGGTAGTTGTCGACTCGGACTAGCCAAGCAGTTACTCAGCCAGCCGGTTTTTGGACGGCGTACGCTCGTACTGTTGGATTCGGAGTCAGTAAAACGACAGGACTGCAGAAGCCGACTGACCCCAACTAACACGTTTGTTCGTGCTTGCTGCGTCGTCTTGCGCCCCCGTAGTGTACTGTGTATAGGACCCTCCCTGTAGACTTGTTTAGTTCTCCTGTTGTTGTTGGCGCATGCGTTATTATAAAGAGGTTTAACCGGACGGCCGCTCGTCTTACCCTAGCTTGGCGGCATGGCGAGTGGCAGCGTGGCCGGAGTATGGCGGGATTTGGCGGGAACTGGCCTCTGACCCCTGGAACCCGGTTACAAGCTTACCAAAGAAAGCAAAAAAGCTCAACGTGGCCGCCCTTCGACAGGAAGTTGATCTGGTGAGGACAAGCTGCCGGACACCGGCAACGCGTGCGGCGCTCTCGAAAGGAAGTAAACTATACGACACTGCGCTCCCTAAGTCGATTCGCAGTGGGCGTCCTAATCGAACGTGCTGGTCCGACACAGCGAGCTCTTCTCCGACGAAGTCTCTCGAACTTAATTCAGCGAAATCGCTTGCTGCATTGTCACTCTCCCGCATTTTCCCCGCGGTTCAGGGCTCAGCTATGTCAGCCCGGGTTCTGCCAAGAGTTCGTGGCCAGGGCCAGCATCCCGAGTGAGCTCGGCGGCACGGCCCCACTGGGGGGAGGGCACTACACCCCCCCCCCCGCCACAGTTGGGGGGTGCAGTGCTTCGCAGCTGCCTCTTAGCTTTTCTTCGCCAGCTGCTCGGTACGTTGTTAATTAAAAACATAGCACTTAACATAATAAATAATAATAATAATATTCTATATAAAACTAAACGTTGCTTGGATGCCACGTCCGTTTTTGTATTTCATTTTTGCATTGCCCGTCATTTTTTTGCGTAGACGTTTTCGGTGCAATCCTCTTGCAATATTTAGGCATTAGCGGTCTATCGTCCGTGCAGGCTTTTTCACGCGATGTTACGTATAGATATTCCACCACGGATCCATCTAGCTAACGTATGCCGGGAAGATAGCCGGCAACCGCTTGTTCCGAATGAATGCGCCAAAGAAGACGATAGCTCGTCGAGGTGATGCATTCCAGTAAAAATAAGTCTGCTCTTCTGATGAGTAGCTGTCAACTCAAAGGAAATGAAAAAACTTTAGCGGCGGTGGCGTCAGAAGCCCTGTCGCGGCTACCAGCAAATTGTCAAAATTAGTGAATCCTGACTGGAACGTTTTATAACTTTTTAGTTAGTGTGAGAACGGAAATCTGTTTTAACAACCATTATGTTTGTATACAGGAAATTAAGAGCTAGCCCTCTTACAAGCGATCCATAAGAATAGGCCATGGAGAATTTACAGACCTGGCCCACCTTGCTCTAGCACGTTGAGCTCGTACGCATGTGCTAAATTTAGTAGTAGTTTGTCAGAAGCTTATAAGTATTTCTTTTTATAACTTGCAACTTAGTTTTGTTATCTGACAGTGTATTGAGAACGCTAAGTTCGGAATCCCTGCACTTGGTGTCACGTGACTAATATTGTATGCAGGCTAGGTTCGGTTGGCTGTGACAGGATGGCTGTAATGTGGTAAGGGTCACCGGCTAGGCCGGAGTCTGACCTATGGCATATCCGGATGTGTGGTGACGAGAGGTCGCCGGGGCTCTTGGGTAAGGGAAGTTGGCCGAGTAAGTCGTGTTGGAGCCTCCCGGTCTCGCCGAGTTATGCACCTGGATGGCTGCAGACGTGCTCCGGCGATGCGGCCACGCACGCTAGGCAACGAGTGCCCAAGGCCCTAGCGGAGTTGGATAGCACGCTCGTTGTGATTTGTATATTCGGCCTTCCCCGTGTAGCGTGTTCGTGGCCTCCCGCCCCCCCCCCGTTAGTTGGGGTCTTTCGGGGGAAGAAGCTCTCGACTGTCTGTGGTAGACGTCGACTCCAACTTGCCAAGCAGTTACTCAGCCGGATCTTTCACAGAGTACACTCGTACTGTTGGAATGAAGTCGGTACAACGGCAGGACTGCGGAAGCCGACTGACCAACGCGTTTGTTCGCTTGCTGCGTCGTCTTTCGCCCCAATCTGTCTGGGCCACTTTGTATCGGATCCTCCCTGTAGACTTGTTTAGTTCCTCTATTTTTGTTGGCGCATGCGATAATATAAAGAGGTCTAACCCGACAGCCGCTCGTCTTACCTAGCTCAGCGGTATGGCGAGCGGTGGCGTGGCCCGAGTATGACGGGGCTCGGCGGGAATTAGCCACTGACCCCTGGAACTCGGCTAGAATATTATTAATAATAATAAATTTGTATAGCGTCCATGGAGAACTTAATCTCACTATAGGAACTTTCGATTTGTTGCAAATAAAGCATGATCGGGTGGTTAAAGGTAGCATGCTCAGTGACAACATCCATAATATGACTAGAGGTAAAATGCAGCACAGGGTCAGCATGCAAATACGGTTACAGGCAGCATGCACAGTGTCAGCACGCATAAGCACAAAAAGGAAGAATCACATAGACCCACTAGATGCATTTTCGCTTTATTTTACGTATGATCAAGTCAGGGAATGTCATGGCGTCATTCAGGAGTGAGTTCCAGGCTTCGGGAGCATGTCAACTAAAGACGCGGCCTCCCTAAGAATTTGAGGTTCGTATGAGGTATAGGTAATCATTAGATTCAGAAAAACAAATCTTGGCTGATTTTAAAGCCTCGTTTGCATAGCGGCAGAAGAGCCTTATCGGCAATCACCTCCGGTTGCAGCTGGCAACAAGAAATTCCTCAACTGCAGGATTCGAACCCTCAACCTCAATCGGGGAGAGCAAGCACCTTACCTCCTGGGCTGTCATGGCCCAAAAACGAGTGGTACGATGCTTAGCCTGGTTGTGGAGTAGATCTGACAGGTGAGCTCGATCTTAACACATGAGTTAAGGTGCTCACTCTTCACCACCCAGGTTGTCGGTTCAAGTCCTACGGCCATCCTTTAGCGTCCTCTGCAAGCGTAGGTGACAGCAGCGGAGGCTCTTCTGACAATATATATATAAATGAGGCTGTTGTATGAGCCTACCTCTTCTAGGTTGCCCACTAGCGAGTTGCCCTACAGAGCTAGCGAGTTTCGTGTCTGTCTGCCACTTTTCTCTCCAATCGATATTTCTTCGCCTTTCGTCCAAGTAGCCTTTTGAGCAACTTCGATAAATCGCAGTAACTACAGAGCGACGTGGCATTTCTTCAGGAAGTGTATAAGACATATAGGTTTATCAAACCCCTTCTTGAGTGCCAATCATCTCACTCGGGCATAATTCCCACTTAAATTTAATGGCTCAGTAATATTTTAGCTAAACCATTTCAGAGCACAGCTGGTTTGGCCCAGTGGTCAAGGTGCTCGCCCCGACCAAGGTTTGGCAGGGGTCGTGGGCTCGAGACCCAGGGCATATGTGATAGCACCTTCATAGATATTAAGTTCTCTTAGAGCGCTTTACAAATGAATAATATTATTATTGTTAAAGAGAAGCCGTAATCCTGTGAGACTCTTGAGTATGGGTTGGAGACACACTCGCAGATTTGTTCCAGCACCAGCACTCTTTCTATGCACTGTATGAACCTCTCTTCTCAATAATCGCCAAGCAAGCTCTGGGCTTTTATTTCCAGCAAACTGAAAACACGGCACCTGCACTAGCGCGAACATGCACCTGCTTCTTGCGCCTGCATCTTAATCCTTTGATCCTGCTTTTCAGCTCCTCAAATTTTTTCTCAACACACCCGAAGATTATTTTGCCGACATTTGCACTTGGCTGGAACCTATCTTTCTTAATTGAGACAGAGCTAAGAGCAGTCTAGATCAAATAAACGATAACATGAATAACACACACACACATATATATATATATATATATATATATATATATATAGAAGTAAAGATAGTAGCAAAAATATATAGGCCATACTTTTGTTATTTAGAAACTAAATAGCCCAACCCTCAACATTTGTTTGGCCAATAAATAACCTGTAGCTAACGTTCACATATTATTGCATATAACATAAATACATTATATAACATTGTCTATAAATTTTAAAAAATCTAATATATTGCATGTACAGCATATGTAATGTTGCAAAGTCACGGATGATTAGAAAATATTACGCTGTCAATAATTCCACATGTCACTAATGCATAGTGTTGAGCTAGAACATATACGTTACGTTCGCTTATACAGGAATATAGATTAAGTAAATATCCACATACTTTCACTGGACTCATTCAAGATTAAAAAACTGATTCAAGCAATAGTTATCAACTGAACGTCTGAGAGCATTTTGGCAAAAGGTAATGCTGAACATTCGATCACGATCAAGCTTTTTCAGAATTTTCCTTCCGGTAAGCCCGAACCAGCATAAGTTCTGACCAGGGCAGCTACCATAAAATCTAATTTTTCCGTCGTAAAAAAAAGGTTAGCGGAGCCGGTCACGTCCAAACATCCCGGAACAAAAACTAGGGCCTCGCAAACCATACGAAAAACGTCGGCGTGTACGTACAATTCTCTACGAATAAAGACAACGTGAGCTTTTTCACAGTGCTGGTAAGACTCGTGTCACCAATCGTGTGAATCGCGGTATACGCGATATAAGAATCGTGTCACCAATCGTGTGAATCATGGTAGCGTGTAAGAATCGTGGCTCGGGTAAGCAAGAATACCGGTATCGGTAAGAATCGAGAAGTAAGTAAGAATCGTGTCGCAAGTAAGTAAGAGCGGGTCCCAGGTAACAGCATTATCGAACTGTCTAATGCTGCCACTAATCATACTTACATTCTGACCCTGTGCATATCACCCCTAACCATGTTATTCATGTTGTTAACTGACCATGCTACCACTAACCATTCGATTGTGCTTCCTTTGCAGTGAATGTAACCTGCCGAGAAAGATATTGAGTTCTCTGCAGGCGCCATATTACACGCATTATTGCTATTACTAATTATCATTATTATACCATTATGGATAGTCCAAGCGCCGTCTGGGCACCCACAAACAGCTGGGATGACATCTGATTTCTACGTACAGAAAGCCGCTTTGAATTTGAGTGAGTTAAAGAACACTATCCTGCATAGCACGCACTCAGTCTTTGTGGCCTTGCGCTGTGCGGCAGAGAT
This sequence comes from Cristatella mucedo, assembly GCA_009760855.2. Taxonomy (NCBI): domain Eukaryota; kingdom Metazoa; phylum Bryozoa; class Phylactolaemata; family Cristatellidae; genus Cristatella; species Cristatella mucedo. Next base: position 635,224 of record WPIO01000077.1, read on the forward strand.
ACCTTACCTTACGGTGCTAATGGCCCAGCTGGTTTCGTTGGTTAGTCGGAAAAGCCGGTCCATTATACCCGGGGCCGTGCATAGCTATGGCACTTCATTTCGTTAACGTTCAGTCATCCATCGGAACATTGGACCCAGCTACTGGCGTCAAATTTTTATTGAATGGCGGTCATCAAATGTGGTGATCCGACCCATATGTATCGACGAGCCTGTGCCCCATTAAAGTGTCCAGCCGTAGTTATCCTCTCATGCCTAGTGGACTGGCTGTAGTTGTTCTTCCAGCCCCACTAGACTCGCCACTCTTCCGCTCGCATGCAAACCGCTCAGCATTCCCTTTGCTCCGGTGAACTGTTGAGTTCCTGTGTGCTTTACGCTCTTACCTGTGCATTAGTCTGTGGATTTTGATAGCCCGAGGTGACGCTGATTGTGTCTCTAGTAGGTGTGTGGCCTGTATGTCTTCTTAACAAAATAGTTCACTTGTGCATCGCCTTGAAAGAACCGAATCCCTATCCATGCGCTTAGCGTCTGCCAGAGAGGTCGGGCCCGCTTACCTTGACCTTGAAGAGTAAGCATTACGATCGCGGTCATTACAGGCGAGCACCTTAACCCTGGGCCACTAAACTAGGGCTCTCTTGTGTGCTTTCTCATCTCGGCCAGTGCACAAAAATCGTTTGGTTTCGCATCATTGTCGCAATACGATAGCATGCACGCAACTAATTCTTGGTCATTAATCCTGTTTCGAAGAGTTGTAAAGCGCTTGAATAGTACAGATCTATTTCTCTTTAGGTCGATAGATAATTAGCTGTTATTATCATCGTTATTATCGTCATTAATCGCTCTTTCCGCCTCAGCTAAGAAGCGGCGAGGGAGAGAGCCTTGAACAAAACTTGACCTGGTGGCGGACGCTAGATGCTGACGTCACCTGACAGCTTTTCGTTACCCTAGCTAGTCCATGGGGCAGCGCCGTCCGGTCAGGCTCACTCCAGGTATTATTTCGAGCAAACGAGCCAGCTGCCGACCGGAAGCGATCTGTGCGACCGGAAGCGCTGGGTGCTTGAGTGGGTTGGGTGGGCGGTCCATGAGAAAGAACCGAAGTCGGCGGCAGCTGCAAGATGTCGGCGGCTCCCTACTCAGTCTCCAGCACACCCTAACACTCCTTGGCACGTGAGCCATTTCAAAATGAGAGAATCATTGGATGCGCTAAGGCTCGGCAACACTTCCCTGCACAACTCGGCCTCGCCGGCCTTCTGTAATCTCTGACGCGACTTTCTTTGCTCGAGGGGCAGACATCCCAGAAATCCCGGCGCTAGGGTCCCAGTGACAGCTGGAGCCTGCCGGCCAAATACTCTCGGCCGTTTGCACCGGAAGACGTTGGGGGCGTGGACAGCCAAGATGCGTCCTGGAGGCAGGGGTAGCCGACAAGCTGGAGGGGGCATGGGCTACTGGGAACCGTCAGGCGGCGTGCACGGCCGGATGCCTCGGGATGATGTGCCTACCAAAATGTCGATAATGTGCAAAGCGTTCAGCGGCTTTCAGTCCGAGAGCTATTGGAGAGTCTACTTACGAGGCACACAGGCAGGATGAACGTCTGGATCAAAAGCCGAATTTCGGGCACTGAGCGAAAGCTCTGCTGCTGACGTCTTCTTCCGGTCAGGATGTCGATCGCAACGCAAACCTTTGCTAACAAGTTTGGAATCAATTCGAACGAGACGATTCCAATGTTTCATTTCAACTGGAACTTCGGCGTTGTATAACAGTGGCTCCGGCGGCAGCTGTTCTTGCGTGAGTCTCACGGAGACACAGCTGGCGAACGCGAGCGATGAACGAGCCTCTTCCTTAACTACTCTCGACGCGTACACATAGGAGAGCTCGTTCAATCGCAGCTGACGACGCGAAATATAGCATGTATTAGTGGCCAGACACTGCTCTGCCTCATCGGCTTAATTATTGGCCACGGGTGAGGCATGTACATTAGTGTCAAGGCGCTTCGTAAACTGCAGCAGCACAAGCCGCAGGCACACACAACATCGGCTTAGTCGCAGTATGAGTACACGGCTCTAGGTAAAGCGCTAGGGACTCCGCATTGGCTCTCTCTCCCTCCCTCGAGCGAATCCTTCAGCTCCTTGTAGCTGGACTTAGACGAAATGGCCTCACTGCAGAGTGGTCGCGTTGCTCCTGACGTATTCCCTAACGTAAAGTCAACACCGCCTGATATAACAGCCTCGTTTACATATAGCAACAGAAAAGCCTTAGCACATACACCCAGCACTTGAAGTGATCGATAACTGGTGGACTGCTGGCGCTCGACCCCACGACTCGGATCATGTAGTCAGAGCGACGGGACGCCCCAACTTTGAATTGTGAGAAAAAGGACTTCAGTGGTTTACAGACACAAACCAGTTGTTCGTGGGTTAGCACTCGCGTAGATAAAGTGTCGTAACTGTCAGCATTCACGGTGCTCTGTTGGCTATTGCTCACATGCGGTCTGTGCACTGATCACGAGCGACAGTGTCACAGTGCCAGACCCGAGCCCTTTCCCATCAACAGATAGCTCCTTGCCCGGCCAGCTGTAGCCGTCGCAACCGGAATGTGCCTCTAACACGGGCGCCACGGCACCAATGGCAATATCGGGATGTATCGGCTAGCGTCTTCGCACACTCGTTATCTCAGCTATGGATATTTATTTAAAGGACTGGCTTTGAATAAGGATTTTACCGAGAGTCAAATCGTGCACTAGCGACGAAGAACCACAAGATGTAGATAATAAAGAAGCAAATTAACAGCCAAGTCCATTTATTTCAATGTTCTATGCGTCCACAATGTATCTCTAATACACTGCACATCTTTTCCCATGATATTCGTGCGTGTCACCACAATGCTGGCGAGTATCCACCATCGACAAATGGATGAGTGACCGGATCTATATGTGAGTGTTGCTCCATTCGTATAAGCCCCGATAGCAATCGCCTGCCTGCTTCTTGTTTGCCCCGGTGGTGCCCTTCAACCAGCCAACGAACGACTCTTCCTTTTTGTTTTCGACCAGGAACCGACCAAGAATCTTGGAGGCCTAAAACGAATGCTTCCTCTCACTTATCTTCTCTCGCTAGTGATTCAGCGAACAAGAAGTAATGGAGCAGCAGAGCAGCTCGCGATGCTGGCTTCGTCTAAGCGACAAAATGGTTAGACTTTTACGTTGCATGATGGCCACACCAGCTGAGTTTGTGGCTGGGGCCCTCTGCTCTTCGTCGAACTGCTCAGCTGCCATTTTGGGACTGGCAGAGTTAGTTTTCCCGCTGGTGGACTTTTGAATTTACCTCACCTTTGCGGCATAGCCACTGCTCCAAGGACTGGGCAGGAGACATAGGGAGGTCGCCTCGCCCTCACTCGGGCATGCCTCGTTCTCGGCAAGCTTGCTGCTGCCAGCAGCCCTCCGGAGGCTGCAGAAACTAGCCAGTAGCCCGGTATTATTCAAGGGAAGGGGTGGTGGAGTCTGATCATTGAAATGGGTTGAACATTGACCGTGACCGAGCGATTCAATCGCATCCCGCACGCATCCAAAGATCGTGCTACCAAGCACCGAACGAGCACAGACCCAAACTCACAAACTGTGTCCTGCTGCTGTAGTCAAGGTCAGTACAATTTCGAGGTGGGTCTACCCCCAACCTGCCTTGCCTGAGTCTGTGCTTGGAGAGACTGTTTGAATAGGCATACCACTGGTAGCGGTGCCTCTGTTTAAATTTCCCAACGCGATACCACAGCTTTTTCGTAGCCACACTAGCGATCACAAGTTTTGCCAAACCTGGCCTCTCGTCAGTGTGGTCTACGTACGTCAGCCAGCAGCTGTGGAAACTACTGTAAACTGACGGTTAATACTAAAAAATAAATTTTGTTTATTGTTTATCATCAAGCAACTTTATTGTCCTTCTTTTATTGCTCAGGAGGACTGCTGAATGCTGTCTGAGGGCGGACCCTGAAGTAGGCGTATTTGTGGATGCCTTATTAGCAACCGAATAACTCTGCCACAACGACCGGTTGCTGTACCTAATTTCGGTAGCTTAGAAGTATTACTCTGCTCATCTATGGGCTAGTTAAATGATAATAAGGCTAAACCAAATCTGCAAGCAGAGTGTCTGCACTTTTAAATACGGTCAAACTCTCAGCTTATCATTTGCGGACGCATTTAACCCACTCGCTCGTAATCCAGAAATTCTGCCACGCCATCTAAGAGTGCTCGATTAACTAATCCGAGTGCTTACGCTCTACACACTCATTATTTATTTCATAAAAATTAGTAATCATGCGGAGCAATCATTTCCACGAGCTAGCCCCCTCGTCGAGATGGTGGCCGATGAGTGTCAGCATTACGGCAGCCAAAATGTCTGAAGTCAAACGTGACCTACCGAGAAGGGTCATGAGTAGAAGAGCCGTAATTGGAAGAAGAGATGGAGGCAGAGACAGATTCAGGGTTTCCCCTGGGTCTCAGCCCACGGCCAAGGTGCTTGCTTTTCACGACCTGGGTCGTTTGATCGAGTCCTGTGGTCGACGATCTTTTATTGCTACTACAAGTGGTATCGATAGCTGTTAAGGCTCATCTACCATCTATAAATGGGGCTGTTAAATAACCTTTCTTTTTTTTAGGTGGGAGATTGAGGGACAGCTCGGCAACTGGGGTTTCGCAAATCGAGGAATTGGGAGAGGGAGGTACGAGGAAAGGAGAAAGGGTGAGGGCAAGGCTCCACAGGAGGAAGAAGGTAAGAACTAAGGGAGGAATGAGAGAGAGAGAGAGAGAGAGAGAGAGAGAGAGAGAGAGAGAGAGAGAGAGAGAGAGAAAGCCTAACCAATGCTGCTTTTCGATCCTGACACATCTTTCACTCAACGCAAGGCAACCGGTATCAGCCGGTATCCTTACTGAGTCACTGGTTCAAAATGGTGATTTCCAAGCTGTCTATAATTCCTTTTTGCACAGATAGGCAGCAGGCTAGCAGAGGTTTCGCAGCCGAGCTCAGCCATAGAAGATGTGGGCAAGCAGCTCTTAAGCTACGACAGCTCAACGGTACCCAGTTAGATCTCTCAGCTGTGGTGTTTCGACGCCATGCCAACAAACCAACGATCGTGCTGACATGTGCAATGCTCATTCGCCCGAGCTAAACAGTATCGGCTGCTAAGGCTTCCCAAAATGACCCGGCAGACCCATAAATTGACTAGGCCACTGAACGAGCCTAGTGGCACAAAAACAGATTAACTGTGGTGTAGGAAAAAACACCTTTCACGCTTAACAGCATGCTTAAGCTAACTTCCCAGTTGAAAAGAAAACTATCTACTCGAAGGCCTATTACACTAGAAACAGTGCAATCTTCACGAGTAGTACTAAATCAGCGTCTTTTGCCGTGATGCCAGCTATGGACTACAGAAGCAGCACCAGACCAGCGCCCTGTTTCTTCTTAAGTACACGAACCTCTGAGGACAGTTATCATTGAAACCTTAGTTGGAACCAACGAAGCACGTATTGCATGCATTGGCAATGGCCAGAGACTCTGAATCCAAGCTCATCGCTCCATTCGACTATGCTCTCGTCTTCTAGTGAGCTCTTTTCGTAGCCGACTGCCAGCGAGCCACTTTGTGCTTGACCGAAAAAACTGGCTTCTTTTTTTTTAGTTCCGAGCTACCGTGCCTTGTTCATCCAGTGGACGCCGAATCATATTTGTACTAACTAGTATCCCGTTAGCTCCCAGGAAGCTGCGAGCCTGAACCCTCGTATGAGTGATGATAGGATGCCTAAAGTTTCAATCATTGTAAGTCTGTCCTTACAGGTGCAGTGACACGTGGGCGACCTGGTCTTGATCCGCTGTGCACGATACGGGTCGTAGCCATCTTCTTTAGGTTATACCTTAACGATTCGCATTTGTCCATCAATTGCAAAGTTTCCGAGTCGTGTTTGATGCAAAGCCCGTATTTGGCCCTAAGTACAAGCAGGCATGGTCTCGGGCATGCCTAGCGGCATGAGGGTGAGGTTAGGAAATGAGAATAGCATACACACACACACACACACACACACGCGCGAGCACACACAAGCACACACACTCGCGCTCGCGAGCTCGGGTGCACACACGCAAACTCCTGACGGATGCATGCCCAACGACATGCTAGAACTAATTATCGAGGTTATATCTCTGACAGCCAGCAGTCGCAGTAAGTCTCAAAATATCGTATCCGCCAATACATGGGCGTGCCACCTCCGATTCACAACGTACAGGACTCGCAGGCTTCGAGGACCAGTATAGCAAACGCGCTCCGCTTGGGTGCTATCGATCCATTCTCGAGGTGTGAAATCTTTCCGACGAAACAATCAAGGGCTTGACAATCAAGAGGGGAAATAACTGCTACCTCTTGCATGGCTTGCGCCCGAAGCCCGTTTTCTTTACCCTCTCGTGGAGAAAAAAGACCGCACCACAGCGATTTCAGCTTCAGAAGATAGTGGGTTGGCATCCAATCTCATGACAGCCTCACTCTACGCCACGATTAGTCACGATTAGTCGGAGAAATGCCGGCGTGAACACTCGAGGTATCTCGCGGGTGTCAATCCAGCAAAGTGGTGATGAAGCATCAAGCTTGTGCGATCAGACAGCGTGGCATCAGCAGCGACCAGGATACATCGGACCTCTCTGATAAAGCAGGATGCAGGCTACCTAATAACCGACTGTTGTCTTGCCCTCGACATGGCGTAGCCGCCGGTAGTATCGAGGCCTGTGCGACCGGACCACTGGCTAGGGAAGACTGGCGATGGAAGGGGAGAACGACTGAGTGCTGTTGCACTTCAAGATCTAGCAGAATTCGATACTTTGATGCCTTGGCTTCTGCGTGTCGTCGCTTGAGTGCCATCAAAGCCTCAAACTACATTCAGTGACTAAGCCAAAAGCCAGAAGTGCCCACAAAAGCTGCATGCGGTTGGTTTTTTGTGTCTAGCACTTTCAAAGCAAGCCAACGATGACATTTACGATGTGCATCTAATATTATTTTGCAATTCGAACTCCATCGTATTGCATCGGTGTGATAGATATTTAGTGACGCGGGGAGCACGTTTCAGCTAATTGTAATATAATGCAATCCTGCAAAACTCAATTCAAATCTACACGGTGCTGGCTGGGGGGGGGCACAGTCTTACAACAGCTGCTGCACCTTGGCTCGATGTGACCTCCGGTCAAATCCAGGGCATTCGGTAAAGGGCCAAACCGCCTCCGTTCTGGTTTCCTCGGCGATTTCTGGGCACAACCACTAGCCACACCGGACGGCAGTTAGGCTAGCGTGTAGTTGACACTGTCCATTCGGCAAGGCTAATAAGCCAACACAGCGGCAGAGACAAGCAAACTTGGCGAGGTATTTTTTTAAGCCAGCTAAAACTTTAGGTCCCCTTGACTACGCACCTTGTCAAATCCTTGCTCGGTCAGCTTTCTCCCGATGGCGTCGCCAATACCGGGGATTTCGGTTACCGGCTTGTTGCCCATGGGTTCGCTGACGAAGTTTCGGTGCTTCTGCGACGTGCTCGAAGCCATGATCTGAAATGATATTGGACGGCCTTCATTCCAGCAACGCCTAAATGCAACCCGTAGCAGGGCGAGCCATTGAGTCCGGGCCGCTACTGCATCGCTTGACCTAAGCTCTTTCTGTCCTCCTCTCACGCAGGTCCAGAAAAAGGGCGGGCGAGCGAGAAACGTCGCTGGCTACGCGCTAAGACGAGAACCAGGACGATCGTCCCGGCGTATCAATGTGCACAGGAATCGCCAGTGTGCGGTAAGCAACAGCCGACCGCAGGAACCCTAAAATGTGCAGAGTTGAACGCGAGCGCCAACAGTTACTACGGAGCAGTGGTGATATCCAGGTCACCGCCTCCGGTGGAGACAGCGAGTACAGCTCCCGTCACGGCAGAGGCTGGGTGGTACACAGGCGAGCAAGCGTGCGTACCGGTGTAGTAGCCGTCGTGTAGGCTGCTCCGGAGTGCGAAGCGTCAAGAGGAGGGACACAGCGAGGAAGACGTGCGAGCAGTCCGCCGCACAAGCAGCAAGTAACTTGTCTGAGCGCCGGTGAGGTCAGACGACCTGCTGTCCTTAGCAATTAAAACTCGCTTACTCAGCGGAAATGGCCCTGCTGCCACGCTTAACGAGCTGAATTGCAGGGTACCCAGTGTTCGGGCGGAGTGATGAGGGAGGGACTTAGTAGCCGGCGGGGTGGGTGCGGGGCACTCCGAAAGATAGCTCTCGACAAAACATCCCCGACAAGATAGCCTTCACACAACACAGCCCTGGACAAATATGCCCAAACAAATTAAAAGAATATTTTGGCAATCTTCCATATTTCGGTTGGCTCGCAACATCGAACATATTCTATTACCATAAGTAAAATCAAATTTTAAAATTAATTTTTTGAAAATGTTGAAAAGTGGAAACGTATTAAAATATTTTTGTTTTACAAAATTAAAATTAATTCCAGAATATATTAGTAATAGTTCACATTGTTTACTTATTTACGATTGTTTCCACTTGTCGCCATATTTTTTTAATCCTTCCCGTCGATTTGGATCAGTCGATATGGAGAACATAGAATCACAGAAAGAAAAGAAGTTATAAAACGAAGGGTTTCGGTATAAGACAGACAGAAATAATGCTGATGTAAGTACGATTGATGCATTGAGTTGAGCCTGGAGATGCATTGAGTCCAGTTGTCGAGGTCGTACGAAGGTGACCAACAACGACACAACAGTGGTTACAGAACATAATCATCCAGCGGATCTGGCAAAGAACGATGCAGTGAAATCGGTTGCCGAAACGTGAAAAAGAGCTGCAGCAGGTTAGAGGAATCAAGACAGCTAGTTTAACACAGTACTGGTGGAATATCACTGGATGCCGCAAGATACCTTCCAGCATATACAGCATCACAGCGAATAATAGAACGAACGCTGAAACGCACCCAACATCCGCTCGTGAATCCAGTAAGATTTACACACATCGTCATCCTTGGAGCTATGCAAAATAAATTGACAAACACTAATTTAATTTCGTTTTTCAGGACTCCGGGCAAGACGATGCTAATCGTAATCTAATGTTCGGCACCAATGACAACCTTATAATTCTGGAGCAGCATCGTTATTTGTTCACGGATAGAACTACCAAAATCGCACCTACTACGTTGTTTTCAAGTTTTCTCTGTGCATGCACTGATCGAAAGACCTGCGGGTTCCTTTGATCAAGATTCGACTACAAGCTGAACGATAGGCGACATATGTCCTTATTTTTAAGAAGCTTTGCAATTCGGAGCCAGCTTTGAATCCAATAAGTACGATGGCGGATTTTAAGAAAGCATGTCACGATGCTGTGATTCGTGCATTTCCCACACTGCAGCTCGTCTGATAAATTAATTAAATCAATACTAGTTGATTTAACAGCCTCTTTTGTATAGCGACAGAAGAGCTTTTGAGGCTATTACTACCGCTTGCAGTGGCGATACAGGATTGCCCACCTGCAGGATTAGAACCCACGACATCGGGACCGAGGTCGTGTAAAGCAGCCACCTTAACTAGTGCACCATTACGGCTCACCGTGCCTCTTTCATTTAGGACGATGTCTATAGAGCAAAGTTCAAGATTCTCATTTGACCAAAGAGTATAGTGACAACGAAAATATTCGCCCCGACGTCAAAATGTTAGCAGCTCTTGAGGTTCGTTCCAAGTACTGACGTGACTTACGTCTTCGAAATGCTTGTCAACAGTTGCCCGGATGAACTGGATGCTATCGTCGGCTACTGGGAGGACAATTCCATTGGACGACTGAGACGCAACCGTAGAGCAGCACCACTATTTGATATTCGTCTAAGGAATGTCCTGGATCGAGTCACTGATGGTCTGCTTCGCACTAATAACTCCGAGGAGGCATGGCACCGCTCCGTTCAACGGACCATCGATTGCCATCACCCATCTGTATTCAAACTTATCGGACAATTTCGAAAAGAACAGAACAGAGTAGAGATCGAAATAGCACACTGTTTTAAAGCGGGGAACCGACACCCAGAAGCATCGAAGGCGAAGAACGTGCAACTCAACCGGCGTCTTGAAAAGTCTAATCTTAATAAGCTGTTACTCCGCAAACAACCATGCTTACCAATTCTTTATTTATTAGGTATGTATTGCGTGTTGAGTTTTTTGTATTTTACTACACTGTTAGTATGTTTGCATCTCAAAATTATCAGCTTTGTTGCTGCGGTTTTGTCTTGAGCTGTTTTGTGTGCAGGCTATTTTGTCGAGGCCATTTTGTAGGGGCTACATTGTCAAGGGCTTTTTTGTCGGGTCACCCCGGCGGGAAGTGGGATGACATTTCGGAGATGCCACGCCCTCGTCCTCAGGACCTCTACGGACAATAAATTGGCTGTTCTATACCTACTCTTAAAAAACCGTTAGTAACAGAAGCTTTTGCTCTACATGTCGTAGATCATGGAACACGCTTGCAAAATTCTCACGCAATTACACTTGCTTTCTTTTTTGCTGCTTACTATGAAACATCTTCTCTGCTTTTGTGAACTGCTACGTCGACCCTACTGGCTACCTCAACAGCCTGACTTAGCTGAGCTGTGCTTCTCACTTTCTCTGCGCTACGTGAAATGAAGTCGGTTGGCTACCGTAAGCGCACCGAAAGCCACCTAGGCTTTGATTGGCCTACAGATGACTCTCCTTCGAAACACCAACTTAGTCAGTGAGGCTTTGTTGAATTCCAGATGGAAATGCATTACATTTCTGGCTTCGAGCTCGTTTCATTCACCATTGTCATACCGTGGTGCCTGCTGATTTTGCGGTGTGAAAGTTCTCTGTCCTCTCTCAAAAGCAGCCGACAGTAAATGCCGTCTTACTAGCCGTGCCCTTCTGTGGCTCAATTTTCATCTATATTGTAGCGCCCGGCTGGCTTTGGCTGAATTTTAGCGCGAACAAGAGCTGTTCGGCGGCGGGCTAGAGCCCCTTTGTCCTGGAGCAGTGAGCCAGAGAGGAGCGTCAGTGCGGTTAGAGAGGAAGCGCTTAGGAGCAGGCCAGGAAGCTCTGAGACGAGCGGCGGCGATTCGGCCTTTAGAATTGGTCCGATACTCGCGGAAGCTGCTGATAGATGTTGGCTGGCCTGTCAACCCCCGCCTTCCCTCTTTCCAAGAAAGAATCTTCTGGAACCCATTCGCCATTCAAGCTGGACGGAGGTACCCTTCCAGTGGCCTGGGGACGGTAGTAATTCCTTTCTGTAATGGGCCTAGGTGTCCGGGCCCAATACCACTAAGCTCTTGCCCATTGTTCCAGCTAGGTATTTAAGAGTCGAGCGACGCTCGCTCTTGGCCTGGTGTCTTTTTGTCTTTGGTCCGGCTTCGACGCCGTCGCACTCGTTTCTCTGAAAGCGAGGGAGGAGGGCGGGCTGTTCGCCGGCGATTGACGGAACAAGACGAGACAGCGCTAGGAGGATTCGGTGGAACCCCACCGAATACGGTCGTATCGCGCCCGAGCTGGCATTTTGTGTGTTCTTTCGTGTTTTGTGTTTCTTTTGTGTCGTGTGTGTGCGCGCTAGCACGTGCTCTCGGCATAGGGATTTGCCGGCGCGAGCTAGGCGTAGTTGGCGTGTGTGGAGCTCTAGTTCACCGGGTAGGGTTTAGGCTCCGGGTCGCGCTTCAGTGTGGAGAAGTATTTCCTCCGCAGGAGTGCTTGAGTTGGCGTGTGTGGAGTATTCCGGTCGCACTGGTGGAAACCGAGTTCTAGTTCACCGGGTAGGGTTTAGACTCCGGTTCGCACTTCAGTGTGGAGAAGTACTCCCTCCGCTCGAGTGTTTAAGTTGGCGTGTTTGGGGTATTCCCTCGGCACAGGTGGGAACGGATTCCTAGTTCACCGGTTAGGGTTTAGGGTCCGGGTCGCGCTTAGTGTAGAGGAGTATTCCCTCCGCAAGAGTGTTGAACGTGCGAGGAGTGTGGAGATAAAGCTGAACTAGACGCGCAGCGACTTTGTGCGCTTGCGAATAAAGTTCAGTAAAATCCCCAATTTGTGTGTCTTGCTTCCGATTCACGCCGCGGACTCACGACCCCCTTTAGTAACGGTAAGCAGGTCAGCGCCAGAAACGCTCGTTTCGTGGCGGCCAGCCTATGGCGCGGAGGCGCGCACCGAACGGCATTCGGCGATAGGCTACGCCGCTAGGTAAGCGGCAGGTCAAGCTTACTCCGCCGAGCCTTCGGCGTTACAATATACTGAGTCCGCGACCTCTTAACCGGGAGGTGATCGCATTGTGAGGGGTCTGACGAGATTGTAGAAGATTCTGGTACAAGTTATACAGGCAAATCTGCCTTTTATAATTTTACACTGGGACAATGTCTCCGAGCCTTCGTGGCGGTGCATCGTCAGCACAGACAACTACTGCGTAGCTCTTTTAGCCAGTTATTTGCATGTCTGTGCACGTCGTTTCTTCCTTCGTACAGCTTGTTCTGCATACAATAAGGGTAGATTTAGATTTATAATGGGCATGCGTGGACTAAACACACATGTAAGCTAGCCATATTTGCTCTGAGTGAAACAAAGTTTGAAAGGCAGCACTGAGATTTAAATCTCTGTTAAAATATAAAAGCACCTCGTGGTAAACAGTCCTCAGGTTGCTTCAGAAGAAATAACATAGCAGTAATTTAATGGTTTAGTGTTGTTCTGAGCAAACCCACGATGCAGCAGTGTGAGAGAAGTGCTACAAGTTAGAAAGCTTTACAAAGACACGAGTCAAAAGATCCAATAGTCTCGTGCCTCGCATTTGGCGAAGTCACGTGAGACTGAGACTATCAATCTTGATTGCTCCAAGTAGAGTGACTCTATGGGAGAGACCGTAGATAAATGCCAGTTAAACGGAAAGCAACTAAGAGGACTAAAATGGCGGCGAAAATTACACTGTATCCAAGCCGAATGACACCAATCGGACGCTTTGCTCCTGGGATGCTATTGCTCTATCTCTTGCGGAATCTCTATCTCTATCTAATCAATTACTTTACAGAATCTCTCTCAAACTATGTCTATCTAGTACTTATCCCTATCTACTACTTTCCAGAATCCGTCGGATTGCAGTATTGAAATATGAGGATACCGGATGAGCTTAGACAATCTGCTGCTCCAGCAAGGAAAAAATCGTATACTAAAAAATTAATTGGAGTGAAAAATGATAGTCTATACATGCAAGTGTATGCATATTATATGCGTGAGACGAAAGTCTTGTGGCTTCTTTCTAGAAACAAGAAGCTCCAAATAGACTAGGCTAGATCAACTAGAGGCTCGTCCGCGTCTCTCGTCAGTTGCTGCTGTGCTTTTCGGTCATCGACATTGATCCTGAGACTTTTCCTTTGTTCTATCCGGCCACTCTTGCATGGGCAGACTGTATTATTCTTCTGCTAAAATGAAGCAACGTTGCATTCAACGAAGCTTTTACTGATGAATTTTTCAGCAGCGTTAAAATTCTCCCTCTGAATTGCCCGATGGCCAAGTGGCACTAGCCTACAAAGTGCCCTGTTAAAAACACGTTTCCTGTAGGTTGAACAGACCGCGTATAAGCGTCCTACATGGAGAACCACCAAAGGACCGGGAATCCAAACAGCCATGTTGGCCATGAGGAATCACATCAGTTAAGTGTAATCGAATGAGACCGATCTAAAATCGATTCAATCTCACGACCGATATGGTACTGAAAACTCGCATCTATTGCTAGCGATTCCCAACGGATTTCTAGAGCAATTAAGAAGTTCCTATCTACACAGACTCGGTCTCGTCGCGACAAAAATATCCTTAGTAAAATGTATATAATATTTTCAATTGCAATAAGTATTAAGGAATAACGATAATAAGGTAATACGAGCTTAGGATAGCTTGCTAAAGCAAGCGTCGTATTTTTACCAGCATGCTCAAGCGCACAGGAAGCTCTTCAGGCTCACCAGTTGGTACGACCTCTGTCTGCCTGGTGAGTAACAATTACTGAACCGTGCTCAGGTAAGCAAGCACAGGTAAGCTAACACAGGTAAGATAGTACAGGTAAGATTGCACAGGTAAGCTAGCAAAGCACTTAACAACAAAATGGACAACTTCATCGGTCAGCAAAACGGAAAAAACGCAATGAACTTGGACGAGCGAGGCGAAGCCAAGGACGAATCTGCCTGGATTTACGACGTCAGCGTTTCACCTGACGTTAGCTCAACAGCACGATGTTATGGCACGCGCTCTGGTCACGTACGTCAGCGTTTCACACGGCGTTCGCTCAGTAACACCCAGTTGTGGCCCGCGCTCTGACGGCTGATGAATGAGGTCGACAGCTGAGGACGAACCGCCAGCCGTGCTGCCAGACAGATGGAGCATGAATCAGTGAGCCTGCTGACCCTGCTGCCGGATGCTGCCTAGCGGCAGGGACTAGTCCCCCGATTGGTATTCTCGCGGCGCTGAGTCCTTCGGTGCTTGGAAATAGGCACCTACTCGTCATCCATTTTGTCTAGGCGCTGTCCAATTCAAACTATACTAACTCATGTCCGCCTAACATTCACTGCCGAGCAAGCGCACCGCGTTTGCCGCGTATGCACACCTGACTGCCTACCTTTTCTACCGGCAATGACTAAGCCACAAAGCTGGCCCAAAGCGTGGTTATCAAAGGAAAGTGGTCTAACGGAAGAGCTCAAATTTCCAGCATTCGTTCAGTACCGTGGGCTATCTAGGCAGTCTAGCTACAAACGTGTGACAGCGTTTGCCCAAGCGAAAACACTCAGCGACCGACGAACAAGTGCAGGCTGGTCTCGCCCACCGGGAAGTTCAGCCAGGGCAGTGTCTGCTGCTGCTGCACTGACCCTTCCGATAAAAGTTTCGTAATATTTTCTAGAAAGATTGAAGTGATAATTCCGAAATACTGCGAGATAAACTGGCATGTGCCCGCGAAAGTATTTACATAATGGCATATTTCGCTGCACGTAAGCCAGCTTATAACGAATGATATTCCCGCGTAATTTTATAAGCCCAACTGCTATAATCACGGAGCACGACCACTAACGCGAAATTATTTTGTGGGGGCAAAATTATTTTGTGGGT
This sequence comes from Cristatella mucedo, assembly GCA_009760855.2. Classification (NCBI taxonomy): domain Eukaryota; kingdom Metazoa; phylum Bryozoa; class Phylactolaemata; family Cristatellidae; genus Cristatella; species Cristatella mucedo. The sequence continues at coordinate 650,321 of WPIO01000077.1, forward strand.
GCACTTTGAACTGAGCCTAGTCCCATATGCAATGTCAAATAGCGATGGCGATTTGAGGATGATTCGCAGTGGAATAGAATGGATTCCGGTAGTTTGCTAGGTTATTTCAGACCATCGCCGCCGATTGCCACAGTGCGAGGATGCACATTTTTTTATTTTACGTGGCTTTTCACACAGTGCGGTGAACTTCAATATGCAATAGAAACTGGAGCTCGGCGCAATGTATTTTGATTTTGTATGCGGTGGATTGTGTGGATTGAAGTGGTTAGCGGTATTGGCCTGGGCTACTGCAGTCAACCGCAGCTCATTGCACGAGAACGGCAGTGCCGATGCAAGTAAAACTTTTTAAGTGCAATTGCCGAAGAGTGTTATGTCATATGCAATAAAAAAGGAGATTTTTGAAAGGGACTGTTTTCGTTTTGTGGTGGAATGCAGTGGATTGCGATGGATTTTGGTATTGGCCTATCTACCCGTCGATTTGACTCTAGCCGTGCTGTGCAGGTGAAACAATAGAGTTCGTGTTGTAAAGTTTGTCGGCGATTGGCTTCGGTTTGCTGTCGATCGAACTGCCACTCAGGATGGGGTGTTAGTCATCACAGCCAAACATGACCAACCCCTGCAAGATGTAGAACAATAAATTCGGCAAAGGTCACCCCAGCAGCGAACTCGATACTTCGGTGCTATCATTTTCCTTGGGAATTTACCTCGCTTATTCGACCTCGCGCTCAAAAGCATTTGTCTCCAGCTGTATTTGACCTGCAATTATGCTTTCCTAGATCCTTAGTGTAGACGCATCTAACTAGGAAGATTTGAGGAAGGATTAAAGTTTGTCTATGAAGATGGGTTTAGCGATTGACTTTACCTTTGACTGATAATGGTGTGTCAAAGGCAACATCAAGATCCGAATGAAGTAAATGCTTCAGCAGCTCCACAAAAACTTAAAGATTACTCTACTAATCCACTTAAACTGAGGTAATTAACCTAGCTAAATGTCTAGTGACAAGAATTTAACTTTAAGTGGTTATGTGTAGGCGAGAAGATGCTTGGAACTTTGCATCCCGTAAACCATTTTGGACATCGGATAAACTGGAGCCAGAGGGGATCGCAAAAGTATGTTTACCTGCCGAAGGATGGCCACCGAAATCTTACTTAAGCAAAATTCGTGAGAACGCGTGAGTGGAATCGCGAGAGATTTTCTGGGTACACTGTACGCGTAGCGTATTTTGATATTCCAAACTTTTTGGAGCTAAGAACAACTGATTTGTGGTGGATTTGACGGGAAATGGAATGTATTGTGGTGGATTGCAGTATAGGCGTCAGTCGTCAAAGCTTGTTTGCTTAAGTGCGCGTGCGTGCAGCGACATAAAACTTGGTGGACATATGAATTTGAACATGAGCTACAGTATCAGTGAAAAATTTGAGCTCGGACACGCTTATGTCTGGTTGCTGTTAGCCTAGAGTGGATTTTGGTGGATTGTTGAGGATTGTGGAGGATTTTTGTGGATTTCGGTAATCCGTAGAACCCCGAAAATCTGCATTGGCTTTGAGTGAGCTACTGTAAACTCTCCTGCATAACACCCAATTAGTTTGTGTTGCTTTATGAAGTTACAGATGGAGAAAGAAGGCTAGCATGGATGTCGTTGACGCCATGTCCAACTCGGATGTATTATCCCTGTCTTAGCATGCCCGAATTATTTCGACGTTACATTCCTGAAAGTAGTTAGACGAAACTATCGAGCAGTTGTGGTCGTCTAGTGAAAGGTCCCTTTAAAAAAGGACAACCCGATTGTTTGCAGATGCTACAGGAGAACCGCTGGCCGAGCCCATTTGATTCACAAGTTTTCCAATATCCGATAAACGCTACGTTTCCCATAACTTGCAAGCAGGTATTATCGCCATTCAATGTGAGATTGTAGCTAAGCCATCTAAATGCGAACTTCAGCAATGCATACAGCAACTGGGTTTTGGGTGTTCGAAATGCTGGAGGTCCGGGACGGATCAATGCACAGTCACAGCTCTGTTGCATCTGCTTAGAAATTAAAACTTAAATTGTGCTTTGCAATTATATCGCTAAGATGGAGAGCGTTAATCGTGAACAAAGTTGGACCACACACAGAGCCTGAGGTAAGCCGTGATTTAGAGGGTCCTTGAATGAACTGTGGCAGGCAAACGCATGGCCTTGTTGTGTTAATGCGTACCCAACGTCGTTCAAATGCGTTGCTAGGTAAGTTTTTAAGACGCTGAACGCACGTTCGACCCTTGCTGTTGAGGCTGCAGTCATAATGTCTACTTATAGCTATATAACATTGCTAAAATTCGAGCTTGCTTAGACTGGTTACTATATCCAAATTGGTCCACGAATTTGTGACATCCCGCCTTGACTTCTGTAACTCACCGCTTGCTGGTCCACCGACCGGTGCAATCAGGTGCTTAGTTTAAGCAAAACTCTGCAGCTAGGCTTGTCTGTCATGAGCATTGCAATTGCCACATCACACCCCTTCTTGCCGGCATCCACACTCCTAGTCAAACAGCGCGTCGACTTCGAGGTTTTTGTCACTCACCTTTAGGTCCATTCATTCTTTGGCTCATGCATACCTATCTAACCTACTCCCTCATCAGGCTAGGCATCGTGCCACCCGCTTTTCTGAATCTAATCGTTTAGCTACACCTCTTCCCACCTCAAATCCTTTAGAGACGGCGTCTGTAGCTCGTATGCTCCCAAAGCCTGGAACTCACTTCCGACTGACGTCACGACATCCCCTGACCTATCGATATTTAAAAAAGCTAAAGACGCACCTATTCATAGCAGTATTTAGTGTTCATGTAATTCGTCCTTTGTGTGCTTATGCGTGCTGACACTGTGCATGGTGCCACTAGTCAGATTTGCATTCTGACCGTGTGCATGTCATCTCCAACTATGATACGCTTGTTGTCATTGAGCATGCTATCATTAACAATTCGACCATGCTTCCTTTGCAGCGTATGGTAAGTGATGAGAAGATATTCTTCTTCTTTTTATTATTATACGTCTCACCAGTTTTTAGAGTTGGCCATGTACTTATACCTCGGCGTGACTACTTATACCTCAGCGTGACCGGACCCTGCCAGTAGGATGGCAAGGTCAGGAAGCGTTCTGACGTTCTTCAGGGCCGAGTCAGAATCTATTTCGCTGTGAAGGGTTGTGGGGCTGCTGCCTCTAGAGGATCGTATCACCAGGAATAAAGCTATCGGCTGGTACTGCTGCCTTATTTCTGAGACTGCTGCTCTCTCCATTGAGCCTCCGACCGGGGCAAGCCACAGACGACGGCCTTTTCGATACTGTCCCCCCTCGGTGTTAGCGAAGTGATGGATGACTGTACCAGGTGGCGGCTGGCCGTCCGACTACGCTTGCAACCGCTAAAGCGGCAGTGTCTCTGTGCTCTGCGGGAAGTGCGGGTCTGGCGTATGGTTAAAAATGCACCCAGACTAAACTCGGGACTCTGAAAGCAACAACGTATAAGTCTGTTAGCAACAGCTTATGCGTCGATGCAGGCGCCTTATGCACTGTGAAGCGGTCCCACTGGTTTAAACTATGCGAATCTCCTAATCCCGATATATCCGACCTTCCCGTAGGCCTGCGATCACTAGCGACGGTGCCGACCTTGTGAGAAGACCAATACATCACAATAAGGTACGAGATGCTAGCAGAGTAGCCCCAGAAATACAACTTTGCAATGTTACCCTTAAGCCGTTCGTCGCCGTTGGTTCGGTCTCTCGTTCTCTCTAAGTGTAGTCGCTTGCTTGGGCTACTGAAGCTGCAATCCCAAAGTTGTCGAGATACCTTACTCTTATTCTCCCTAGTGACTGAACTTTCGGACTCAGACGTGGTTATCATCTTTGACCCAACTCTTTGTAGCGACTCTTAGATTCATCCATCTCTTTAATCTGCTCGAAGCCCTCAGCTGATGGCATTCTTGCACTTTTCTACCCACCCATCGTCCTGATTGACGCAGCATATTAGTCGGCCAACTCGCCAGTTCATGCTGCCTGTCCATAGGGAAGCTCACTTCTAGTTTCGTGCTATTCTTGCCGCTGAGTAGGTCTCACCTGTCGGATTAACCGAATCGCTTGTGCGACTAAACTAATGGGTCCCGGCGGATCTCCCGGGCGAGATTCGAACCAAAGTTGCATAAGGCACCCTACTTACAACAACTGAGGCCTAATGCCGGCGAACAGTGAAAGCTGCTGCCCTCCCCCCCCTTGGCTCAGCCATTGTCTGTTGGTGTGCCTCAATGGCTCGCCAGGTAAGGTGGTCGCTTTTCACGACCTCGGCCCCGAGGTCGTGGGTTCGAATCCTGCGGTGGACGATCCTTTATTGCAGCTGCAAGCGGTGCTGATAGCCTCTAAGGCTCTTCTGTTGCTATAAAAAAGAGGCTGTTAAATTAGCCAGCATTTTTTAGGTTAGGCTGACTCGATTGAACAGGCTCGATTTTCAAGTCCCTGCTGATTGGCTAAACTGAAAAAACACCCGAGAACTAGAATGCTCTCGAAAATGTATACGAACTCAAGTAATCAGGTCTGACTGCTGCCGTAATCAATCAGGAGCTTCCTTCAATAGCACGATAAGTATCGAAATGCTTGGCAAATTTACAAGGGGCTAGACTGACTCGACTGCACCATTCCTCGGCTCTGTTTTCTGAAAACCGCTGGGTTCGACGATTTACCGAAATCCACTCTAATTATGCTAGCAACGACCAGACATGAGTATTGCCGAGCTCAAATTTTTCACGGATATTGTAGTACACGTTTGAATTTATCTGTACACCAAATTTCATGTCGCTTCTCGAACGCGCACTTATGCAAATGAGCTTTGACGACTGACGCCTGTACCGAAATCCACCACAATCCACCGCAATCCATTCTAGTTCCCGTCGAATCCACCACAAATCAGCTGCGAACAGCTCCAAAAAGTTTGGAATATCAAACTACGCTACACGTACAATATACCCAGAAAAGTTCGCGCGACTCCGTTCACGTGTTCTCACGAAGTCCACTGAAATAAGATTGCCGTGGCCCAGACCAAAACGGCAATCCACCGTGCAACGAAAAAGATCTTGACAGACAAGCTCTTTTTTTATTGCATATGACGGCACACTCTGCGACAATTGCACTTGATAACTTTCACTTGCATGTCCGTTTTCGTGCAATTCGCTGCAATCGATTGCAGTAGCCTGGGCCAATACTGCAATACACTTCAATCCACAGAATCCACCGCATAAAAAATCGAAATACATTTCGCCGAACTTCAGTTTTTATTGCATATTAAAGTGCACCATGCTGTGTGCACAACCACGTAAAATAAAAACAATTGTGCAGCCTTGCACTGTGGCAGTGAACGGCAATCGCCTGAAATGAGCTGGAAAACTACCAGAATCCACTCTATTTTACTGCAAATCATCCTCAAATCGCCATCGCGAAGTTCTTATTGACATTAATAAATAAATAAATCTTAGCTGATTAAACAGCCTCTTTTCGTATAGCGACAAAAGAGCCTTTACGGCTATCACCACCGCTTGCAGTGGCGATAAAGGATCGCCCACCGCAGGAATCGAACCCACGACCTCGGGACCAAGGTCATGAAAGCAAGCGCCTTACCTAGTGTGCCATCACGGCTCAATGCATAGCAACGGCTCGGCGAAGTAATCCACTACAATGCGTGGCAAGTTGACACTAAATTGGCTGCACGACGTGCTGATTGTCATCGCATTTCACATTTCTTTGTGCTAAAAGTGAAATCGTAGGACTGTCAAGCTATTTTTCACGTTAATTGCCAACTATGCACAACAATGGCAGGGACCAATACCGAAATCCGTGGCAAATCGACGAGAAATCAGCTGCACCAAGCTCCAGTTCTCATTCCACGTAACATCTCACTGCGTGCACACATTCTTTCAACCAGCTCTGACCGTTCAGTCTTGGGCAATGCATGGCAACGGATGGCAATGGCCCGGGCAAATACGGCAATCCATTTTGGTCCATCGCTAATCACTGGGAAGTGACTGGGCCAAGATCAAATATATCTTACCTGCCACAGCTCACTGTGTTGAAAGTGCACTCAAATTCTTTCAACCAATCTCGAACGTACAATGAAAGACAATCGACAGAAAGTCCTGGACCAATACCCCAATTCCCGGCAAATGGAAGAGAAATTGGCAGCACAGAAGCCTCAATTGCTATTACATATTACATTCCGCTGCGTCCTAAATCAAACCGTGGAATTTTTCAAGATGCTTTGTTAACTGTCAGCAATGCACAGCAATCAACAGCAATGATAGGGGCCGATATAGAAGTCCGTGGAAAACTGACAAGTTTGGCTGCAATAAACTGCAACTCTCATTCCACGTAACATTACCTGCGTTCGCGAATAATTTTCACCCATGGTTCGCGTTCAATCGACGGCAACAGCCCGGTTAAATATGCCAATCCATAACAGGCAGTTACAAATAGGCCGACAGTTGACGAGAGAAGCTCCAACCTTTCTTGCGTATTGCACTACACTGCATTGAAAGTGCAGCCACATCCTTTTATACAATCGACAAATGCACAATCGAGGGCAATGCACGGCAATGGCCCGGTCTCTGCAGCAATCTGGCTCAAATTTTCTGGAAATTAGCTGTTTGAATTTGTAATTATCCTAGAACATAACGCTCAGTGGGCGCACACGCTGTCCTTTTTCGCGTTCAACCTTGGGCAATCGACGGCAAATGCCCGATACAAGACAGCAATCTATGATTGTCTGTTACAATTACAAACAAAGCTGGTGGGAAATCACATTTTTTCTTTCGTAAGTGTGGTGTATTAAAAGTGCAACCGCATCTTATCAACCAATCTTGAACGTACATGCGAGGTCAATGGTCCGCAATCGACGGCAACGGCCTGAGAAAATGCAGAAATCTATAACGGTCCATTAAAAATAGACCGGACGCTGCTGGGTGACGCTCTCATTTAGATTTCTCGTTCGTGTATACCCAGGTAGTTCCATTGATATGGCTGCCGGGCTAGGGTAACTGCTGTTACAGAGTGTTTGAACAAGCCATAGCAAAGGCGGCTTGGCCACTGCACCGACGCAAATATCGGGATGTATTGGCTGGCATCGCACAGTTATTATCTCTCGGCTTTGGATATTTATTTCAGGGACTGGCTTCGAATAAGGATTTTTACAGAGAGCCACACCGTACAGTAGCGACCAAGAACCACAACATCTAGATAATAAAGCAGCACATTTACAGACAAGTCAATACATATATTCTGATGCTAGTAACAACATATGTGCCCACTATTTATCTCTAATACACTGCAGATCTGTTCACACGCTATTCGTGTGTGTCACCACATTGCTGGTGTGTATGCACGATCGACGAATGGATCTACAAGAAAGCGTTGCACCAGTCGTTCAAGCACTGGAAACAATCGCCGGCTTGCTTCTTGTTTGCTCCGCTGGTGTCCTTCAACCAACTAACAAAGAACTCCTCGTTTTTCTTTAGGATCAAGAACTGACCAAGAACTGTGTAGGCCTGAAACGAAAGTTTTCTCCCACTTATCTTCTCTCGCGAGCGATAGAGCGAACGACAAGCAACACGGCAGGAGAGAATCGCACGACTGCTGGCTTCGTCTAAGCGACAAAATGGTTAGACTCATATACATAGCACGATGGCACACCAGCTAAGTTTGTGGCCGAGGCCCTCTGCTCTTCATCCAATTGCTCAGCTGCCCTTTTGGGACTGGCAGAGTTAGTTTTCCCAGCGGTGGAATTTAGACTTTCCTTCAGCCTCAGCTTCGCCGGCTTCTCTAAGGACTGGGCCTGGGACATGAAGAGGGGGCCATGCCCTCACTCGGGCATGCCTCGTTCTCGGCAAGCTTGCTGCTGCCAGCAGCCCTCCGGATGCTGCAGAAGCAAGTCAGTGCACTAGCCAGTAGCCCGAAATTACTCAAAGAGGAGTGGTGGTGGAGCCTGATCATTTGAACGGGTTCAACCTTGAACGAGAGATTCAATTGCATCCCGCATGCATCAAAAGATCGTATTACCGAGCATCGAATGAGGGCACCCAAACTCTCGGACTGTGCCCTGCTGCTGCAGTCAAGGTCAATACAGATTCGGGTTTAGCCTGGGTCCTCCCCCCTCTGCTGCACACATGCTTGGCGAGACTGTTTGAATAGGCACCCTGCCGATAGTGGCACTTACATTTATAGTTTTGCTGCACTTGGCCTCCAGTGAGGAAGGTCGATGTATCTGAGAAGGTAGCTGCCGGAACTAATGTAAATTCATGGTAAATACAAAAAACAAGTTTCTATTCGTTGGCTATAATAAAGCACAGTTTTGGTCTGCCACTTACTGCTCAGCAACAACATTAAGTACTGAGTGGGGGAGGGAGGAAGGCCCAGAAGTAGGCAATTTTTATTGATGCCCTCTCATTAACCAGATAACTAGATCTATCAGCTGCCTTTGAAACCACTGATCCCGATATGCTACTTAAACGATTGAGAACAAAAGTCAGTCTGGCAGACGAGGCACTGGCATGGTTTAAATAGTACTCGTCCAATTGTGTTCAATCCGTGTTGTGTGAGGATCAGGTCTCATCCACCAGACCAGTCACCTGTGGAGTCCCTCAATGATTCGTCCTTTGTCCTCTGCTGTTCTCCATTTACACTTAACCTCAGGGAAAAGTTAATCAGGCCCATGAAATAGGATATCACGTTTATGCTGACGATAGTCAGCTGTATTTATCATTTAAACCGTCGGAATCTGCTTCATCGACTGATAAACTGAATGTTTGCCTTGCAGACATTTGATCTTGGATGTCGGAAAATTTCTTGAAATTAAAAGATGATAAAACGAAGCTCCTGTGGCACCCCTACTGCTCATAGGAAATCCCAAGCGTGCGGCTGGCCTAGAAAGCTTTGCTCTTCTAATAGGTGATGCTGTTGTGCGACCATGACCATGTGATTGGAATTTGGGTGTCGTCTTCGACAGCTGCCTAAATTTTGAAACCTTTGTCAAGAAGACCGCTTCCACAGCTAGCAATCACGTTTGATCCCTGTCTAAGATTAGCAACTGTCTTCCACGGTGGCTTGCAAAGAATTTAACTAGCTCCTTAGTTTTCTGCTTCGGCTAGATTCTTGTAATTCTCTTTTGGCTGGGCTACCGAAAAAACCCTAGGCCACTGCAGCTCGCAATGAATATGGCTGCAAGGCTAGTTTACAAATCCTAGAGGTTTCACAGTGTGCCTCCTTTGCTTAAAGAGCTTGGATGGCTGCCAATTGATCAACGGATACAGAGCAAAGTTCTTACTCTGACCCACAAGGCCCGCCATGGCGTGGCTCCGTCATACCATTGAACTGCTACACCAGTTTCAGCCTCTTCGTGCCCTCTGGTCCTGTGTGGACAATAAATTAGCTGTTCCATTCCTTATGTGGAACCCACTTCCACGACTGACTTCGGAACCCACTTACACAATTCTCACGTAACGACAACTACTCTGCAACTGCCTCCTAAGGCACATCCATTCCAGCCGTCCAGAGATGCTAACTCCATACTAATCACTACCTCAACTGTTCTCCTGACTCATCTATGCTTCCCAGCTTCTCTTTGTTGCGTGAGACAAAGTCTGTTGGCTACCGAATTCGTACCGAAAGCTGCTTAGGCTGTGAGTGCGCTATATAAAACTCTCCTTCGTAACACCCAAATAGTCTTTGTGGAGTTACAGACGGAGATACTTTACATTACATAACTCTGCTACTATGACCGGTTGCTGTCCCGAATTTTGGCAGCTTAGGGGTATTACTCTGCTCATCTATAGGCTAGCTAAATAATAATAATAATAATAATATTGCACTTGATAAAGCGCCCTCAGAGAACTTAATCTCTTTCTAGGCGCTTTACATTTGCTGCAAAGCTAAACGATATTAATGCTAAAAAATCTTCAACCAGAGCAAATCTGTAGTGTGCCACCTTTAAATACGGTCAAAACCCTGTGTTACATTGCCGACGTATTTGATGCACTTGCTCGAATTCCCTAAATTCTGCAATGCCATCTCAGTATGCTCAGTCAAATAATCCGAGTAGTTACGTTCTACATGCTTATTATTTATTTATTTTTACATTAGTATTCATGCAGAGCTATCATCTCCATGAGCTAGCATCCTCTTCAAGATTGTGCGCGATGAGTGTCAGCATTAGGGCAGCCGAAACGTTCACGGTCAAAGGGAAGATACCGAGAAGGGTCGTGAGTAGAAGAAGGAATGGAGTAGAAAGACGGCTGAGACTGATGCAGGGCTGCCCCTGGATCTTAACCCAGGGGCAACGGTGCTCGCCCTTCACATCCCGGGTCTCGAGTTCGAGTATTGAAGTGGGATCCTTTATTGCCAGCTGCAAGCGATGGTGACAGCCGCTAAGGCTCTTCTGCTGCTGTATAAATGATGCTGTTAAATCAGCTTCATTTTTAGGTGGGAGATCAAGGGAAAGCTAGGTAGGATGGGGTGGGCAAAAGAGCAAAGGAGAGAGGGAAAGTAATAAGAGGGGAGAAGAAAGGAGAGGGACCGGGAAGGTCCGAAGGTGACAGGGGGAGGGCAAGACTCCCCAGGAGGAGGCAGTCAAGAACTCAGGGAAGAATGGGAAAGAGGCACAGCCTAACCAACGATGTCTTTCACCTCTTTCACTCTATGCAAGGCAACCGGTATCAGCCGGTATCCTCACTAGGTCACTGGTTCCAATTGGTGAATGCTAAGCAGTCTTATAATACTTTTCAGGACAGATTAAAATAGGAAGCAGGGTCCCGTCAGCAGAGGTTGGACAGCCGAGCTCAGTCAGCCGTGGAAGATGTGGGCAAGCTGCACTTAAGCTTCAATAGTTCAGTGCAGCTGAGGTAGACATCCCAGCTGTGATATTTAGAGGCCATGCCAACAAACCAACAATCGTGCTGACGTACACCGTTGTCGCATACTCAAGCGTTAAAGTATCGGCAAAGCAGTCTAAAATGACCCACCAGACCCAAAAAGGTATGATTCTGGTAAAGGAAACTGTACAGAAACCTTAAAAAATCCTGCACAGTACAAAAAATAACCGTACATAACAAACAAGCCAAGTTTAAGTGCAGGCATATCAATTCGTAGTGCACCTATATGAGCACACTCAGACATAGAGCAAACTTCAAACATCTGGCCTTATCGATCTCTAAATGTCACGTTAACCATCTACTATGGTCTGAGCCTTCTATTCCACTTCACCTCCGAGACACTGGATGAGATTAAGTTTCAAAGAATGCATTTGCACTGAATTATCATAATGGCCCAAAAACAAATTCAACGGCGGTGGACAAAAAAATTAAACGTGCTCAGCCGAACGCTAACTGCCCGGTTTGAAAAGCAAACTATCTCCACAAAGGTTCATTACACAAGGTACTGCAACCTTCTGGAGTAGTTCTTAATAAACGTCTTGCATTCTGATACCAGCTATTCGCTATAGAAACCACGCTAGACCACGAACCCATTTCGGCCAAACTTCACCAACTTCTCAGGGCAGTTATCATTGAAACCTTGGTTATAACCAACGAAACATGCACTGCAAGCATTTGAAATGGCCAAAAATGGTGAATCCTAGCTTATCGCCCCAGTCTTCAACGGTCCAGTGAGCTGTAGTCTCAGCAGATTGCGAGTGGGCCACTTCATGCTCGATGGACAGAAGTGGCTTCTTTGTCACTTTAGGAGCAAGCATACCTTGTTCATCAAGGTGTAGCCTAATCGCACCTCTACCGACTAGTAACCTGGTAGCTCCCAAGAAGCTTTGAGAATGAACCCTCACACGAGTTAAATGATACTTTAAGCTTAATTATTTGCAAGTCTGTCCTTACAGGTGGGGTGACACGTGGGCAGCCAGGCCTTGCAGTGGTATCCACAATACAGGTCGTAGCCATCTTCTTACGGTTAAATCTTACCCAGCCTCACCAATTCGCAGCAATTGTCTAGCAAATGCCATGCTGCTGAGCCATGTTTGGTGCAAAGCCTGCATCTGGCCCTAGGTAAAAGTAGTAAACTACACAATCTTGAGCATGCCGATTGGCGAAAGAGAGGGGTTAGGATTGAGAATAGCCTGTGCACTGTTGATTTCTTACTACTGTGCAGGTTTACGCACTTCCAAACACTGGCAAAGCAGTGATTTTCAATGTTTAAAATTTCAAATGTCGGAATCTAAATTTTTTAAATTCAGTTAAAGGGTCTCATATGTGTTGTCATAATTTTTCTGTTTTAAACATGGGTTTATGAAAAACTCCATCCTGAAAGGCACTATATTAATTGGGAGTACTTGTATTTGTGCTTAGGTCAAATGAATCATGGTCGAATGCCTACTGGTGAGCCGTGATGGCGCACTAGGTAAGGCGGTTGCTTATCACAACCTCGGTCCCGATGTCGTGGGTTCTAATCCTGCGATGGGCGATCCTTTATCGCCACTGCAAGCGGTGGTGATAGCCTTAAAGGCTCTTCTGTCGCTATACAAAAGAGGCTGTTAAACCAGCTGGTATTTAATTTAATTTTAATTTACTGCTCACCGAAATCACGGGCTGCCAATACTTTTCGGCTCCAGCGCATGTAATCTTAAAACATTCTATTCAATATGCCAATCCAAGCATGCAATATTGTATACCACAAAAGCTGGCCCACCGACGAGCTGTGAGCCCAGATGGCAGGGAGACTCCCCACCAGACTACCGAGCGATGTGTGTTTACGAGCAAGTTAGGACCACTAATGATGCTCAGGCAATAACGAATATCGCGAAAAATTATCTATTATATATAGAACTAATTATCGAGTCCAGTGCACGAGCACATGCGCACGCACATACACATACATGCACACTGTCGAATGCACACAGGCAAGTGCAGACATATGCATGCCCACGTGCACACATCAGAACTCACTTTCGATGTTATATTTCTGACAGCCCTCGGTGGCAGTCAGACTCAAAATCTAGCATGTACCAACAGATGGGCGTGCCACCTCCGATTTACAACGTGCAGGACTTTGAGGACTAGTATAAAAATCGTGCTCTGCTAGGGTGGTATCTTTGCATACTCGAGTTGAAATTTTTGTGTTAAAAACAAGGAACCGAAAGTCTAGAAGGAGAAGAACTGCTTCCACTTGCAAAACTCGGCTCTATGAGACCAACAATCTAATCACTGAGTCGGACTTTAAAGTGTTTTCGAACCGGACTTTAAAGTAAAGTAGTAAACCACTGGCTGGCTTTACGGACCTGACACCCTCGAGCTTCTTTTACGTGAGCTCGGCACCTTCTTAGAGAGCTCATTCTCCAGATATTCTTTTAAGCCTCTCAGAGATAAAAAGAAAATGGCAGCACCATACCGATTTCAGCTTCAGAAGCTACGGGGTTGGCATCCAATCTCATGACAGTCCAATCTCATGACAGTCTAAGGCTATGCGACGATTAGTCGAGAATTCCGGCATGGACACGTGGTGTCGTGCGAAAGTTAATCTAGCAAAGTGGTAATGACATGAAAATTTTGAGTAATCAGACAATCTTTTGCAATCAGACAGCCTGGGAATCAGCAGGATACATTGCAGCCCTCTGACATATCAGTAGACTAGCTAATTAATAATAAAAGGCCAACAGGCAAGTCAGTAGACGGTTGATAAGTGGCCCCAGCACCACTAGGCACACCACGCGCACAGTTTGCTTCGATGCGAGGATCCAGGCCTCACACCACGGAGCCAGACACTGTGGTGTTCAAGCCAGCAGAAGCGGATGAGGATGAAAGAATAAGTGAATGCCTCGCATGAGAGGAGCAGCGTCGTGCACAAGCGCAAGCTCGCAGAGAGCTCCACGAGAGAGAGAGAGAGAGAGAGAGAGGAGAGACTCGGGGTGGGGAGGGGGCCCCGAGCAAATCCCGACGATCGGAGCACTTCCGCTTTCAAGGGCAACAGTGGCAGTAACAGCGCAACAAAAGTCGCCATATTGACCACAACGGAACTGAGCTGACCGAGAATGGGAGGGTAGCACAAAGACTAGCTACAGGGGACAAGTCATCACCAGCACTGGCCACATCAAAACGTGTGCAAACGCACGTGATGGCACAGCAGCAGAATCGTAGCACGCACGAGTCGACACCACATGGAGTTGAACAACCTCCCTTCAGTCCACGAGCACTGACACTTCCATTGCTTCGAACTGTGTCCGATCCTCGGCTGCTCATTCAACGTGCAAATTTGACCTCTTACCTTGACGGGTCGCTTCAAAGCGTCTTGACCGACCGTCGACATGTCTCTCACTTTCTCTCTCTCTCTCTCTCTCTTTGAAGTACAGTAACTAGGATGCCCAAGGAATGTATGCTCCAAGGAGGGACTAAACTATAAAGAAGTATGTTTCAACTTCACTGACTTAAGTCAAAATCAGGAAGTGCACTCAAAGCTGCATCATACAGTACTCTTTATCCTTTAACACTTTCAAAGCAACTGATGATATTTACGATGTGCCTCTAATACTATTTTGCAATATGAATTAAATCTTCTGGCATCGGTGTGGTAGCTTATAGCGACGTGAAGAGAGCACGTCACAAAAATTGTTTGTAGCAAAATGCAATCCCGTGCAACTGATTTCAGATCCACATGGTGATTGATGGGCATGGACTAAAGACAGCTGCAACACCTTGGCTCAATGCGACCTCCGACCAAACCCAGGGCATTCCGATAGGGGAAAATTGCCTGCGTTCTGCTTTCCACGGCGCTTTCCAGTCACAACCACTAGCCAAGGTGGACGGCTGCTTGACTAGCAAGCACGTCGACAGTATCCATTAGATGGCAACGCTGACTAGCCAACATAGTCACGGAGATACGCAAACTGGGCGAGACTTTTTCGTGCGCCAGCTAAATATTGAGGTCGCCTTGACTACACACCTTGTCAAAGCCTTGCTCGATCAGCTTTCCTCCGAGGACGTCGCCGATACCGGCGAGTTCGGTTACCGGCTTGTCGCCCATGGGTTCGCTGACGAAGTTTCGGTGCTTCTGCGATGTGCTCGAAGCCATGACCTGCAAACGACATTGGACTGTCCACATTCCAGTAACTGACAAATGCTGGCTAACTGCAACCCGAAGCACGGCGAATAATGGTCCGTTCCGGTCCTATACTGCATCCCTTGACCAAGGCTCGTACTATCCTCCGCACACAGAAGTCTGGTGAAAGGGTGAACGAGTTAGACACGTGGCTGGCTACGCGCTTAGTCAGAAACTACGACGGTCGTTTGGGTAATCCGATAAGACAGGGGTCGCCAGTAGGTACACAACAGCCGACCACTGGAACCTTACAACGTACCGAGTACCATGCACCGAGTTGAACGCGAGCGCCAGTATTTACAATCGAACAGTGATTATATCCAAATTCCCAACAGCCGGGAGCCTATGCTGCAGTGACTCACTGTCTCTAACGGAAACGTGGACAGAACAGGACGCACACCAAATGCAGGCGGTAGGGCGGCAAACGCAAGGCGGAACCGCGATAAAATAACGCTAGCCTGTGGGTGGACTCGCTGTGACTAACCCGAAACCTCGGTGGTGTCGCGTAATTACCCGCCATTTCGAGAAGTCTATTTCAGCTCGCCGAAACGTTTGATATGAAAGTAAAGACTATATTTAGATAGCGTCACAATCAACTCGAAGCAAGCCACTTTGTTGCTCGTAGCGTTGGCCACGCGAGGGCGCAGGCTATTCCTCGTAGCGCCATCGATGGAGAGGATGCATCCATACAGTACGCTGTTATCGCAGTGCACTGCGGCGTTGAGCTGAGTGCGAGCCGCAACCCGCAGCTAAAGGACCTAGCGCAAAGGATGTGCAGTGGTACCGGGCTAGGGCATAAGCGGGGAGCGAAACTGGGTGAACGTGCATGCAGTCTTTTGTTAAAAAATCTTGCCTTGCAGTATGTATACAAAAAATATATTAAATTATTAAAAATTATTTGTTATTATGTCAAATTAACTTTATATAATTAATTATATAAAAGTCGTTCAATTAAATACGAAACTCCCTTACGTTCAAATTAATCAAAAAACTTAATATTCGATCACAGCTCATTTTAATGGGTAGTTGCTGTTGCTTAGCTTGAATGAAAAGAGGAACTTTTGGATTGGTCGTTTACAAGGTAGCGCGGGTCATCTTTAAGATCTAATCTATTTTGACTTTTTTTCATTGAAATTTATGCTTTTAAACTCCGACTCACAATGATATTAAGTGGCTAACGAAACCAGAGCACCCCAGCTAGACCTACCAATCAAGGGTAGGCTCGTTTGACCTCAGGCCGGTATTTGCTAAGGAATGTGAGCTAGAATTGGCTTCACAAGACTCACTTTTCCTCAGGTCAATGAGCTTATATTTGGCAAGGTCTGCATTATTGATGCAGTCTGTGTCGGCAAGGAAGGAAAACGAATCCACGTTCCAACTTTAAGATTACCTATGCAGACGTACCCTTCCTCAGCTTCCTGCAGACTATCTTTTATATCTGCACTAGTCTGCCAGGAGAGAAATAATTTGTTAAGCGCTATCGCTCTCGACTGCATCCTGCAGAAGTATTTTGTTGAGCAGCCAGCCACCCCGCAGCCATGCTCGCGCGGTGGCTCTCGCAGCCTTTCTGGCCGTTATCCGAACGGGCCAGCGAGGACGCGGTCCGCCCGTTGGCCTGGTACCGTTACAAATCGGCAGTGGTCCCGTCTCGATGGGCCCAAGTACCATGATTACCGAAGACATGATATATCGGGGCGGCCGCCCTACGGCACTTACACGCTCTTCGGACCTACTGCTTGGCACTCTGGGCTGTTCATTAATAGCTACAACGTATGAAGAATGTAATGTATTGTAATGTATCTTCGTCTGTAACTCCACAAAGTTATAAAGTCCATGTGGGTGGTACGTAGTAGAGTTTTGTATAGCGCACTCACAGCCTAAGCGGCTTTCGGTACGCATTCGGTAGCCAACAGACCTCGTCTCACGCAACAAAGAAAAAGTGGGAAGCATAGTCAGGAGAGCAGTTGAGGTAGTGAGTAGCATAGAAGTAGCAGCTCAGGACCGCTGAAAAGGATTTGCCATAGCCGGCAGTAGGAGAGTAGTTGTCGTTGCGTAAGAATTGTGGAAGCAAATTCCACAGTCTAGGACCTGCAGAGCTAAAGCTTCTATCGCCAACGGTCTTTAAGCGGAGGAATGGGACAGCTAATTTATTGTCCACACAGGACCTGAGGGCACGAACAGGCTGAAACTGATGCAGCAGTTCAGCAAGGTACGAAGGAGCCAAGCCGTGGCGGGCCTTGTGGGTCAGCGTAAGAACTTTGCTCTGTATCAGTTGCTCAACCGGCAACCATCCTAGCTCTTTCAGCAAAGGAGCATTTCTTAGCGGTATTTCGCCCTAGGAACATGACATATTCAATTTAACATGGGAAAGTTTGCATGATTTAAATTTCTGCCACCCAACCTTCTCTTCTTTACTGGCTTCTGTGCCAGAAAAGCTTGTGATCTTTCAGCAGCATCCACATCGACGACGTCAGGGCCTCGAAGGTTCAGCATTCGCCTCAATAAAATGGCTAAAGGCAAATGGCGAATGAACTCCTCACCGCCAAACTGCTCTGAGGGCGGGCTTTGCTTTTTCCTGAATCGGAGCGAAACTTGTCGCCGAATTTCAATTAAGCGCTGCAAGATTTCTTCCCTTCAAAGCCAGCAAACTTCTGCGCCTCAAGTGAACTTGATACTATGCCGCTGTTCTTGTCAAAAGCGCCTAAAAACGCGAAGGTTAGCACTCCTGGCTCCAATATAGCTGACGACTTCACGCCAGTAGAAAGATAAGAATTTCTTCAATAATGCTGGCGAAAATTGGACCTCATTGCTTGACCGGCGGAGAAAGCAGTGGATCGCAGTGACCGGAAGACGTTCTTTCTTCGCTTTTCAACATCCGGATGCGTTGCCAAGCATCGCAAGCATGTGCACACATGTGTACCGAGATATCTCTTTCGTTGGCGTTGTGCATATGACCAGCTATTAATCATTTCTAAGATGCTTTTTGAAAGCCTTTGCAGTCTCCAAAGGGGATCGCAAAGTAGATATTCTCCTTTGATGAATAATTCATGCATTAATGCATGAATTATGCGTTAATATAAAATGAATATAAATATAAAAAATAATGAAAATAAATATAAAATGAAATATGCATTAATTAATGCAGGCGAGCTGCAATTTACGATAACCGAGAGAGAGCTGGCTGCACTGGTTGACTTTGGCATAAAAATCTAGTTGCATACTAAACGCGAATGGTGTGGATGCGAGTTCTTTCATAAATTGCATCGGAAAACTCAAAACGTGTCGACACTTCTGCAGGCAGGTGTGACGTCATTTTAAAAAGGCATTGGTTCCAATTACTTCCTCACCTCCAAGCCACAGATAGGCTCGGCAATTTCTAGGCCATGTGGCTTTATCAAGGTCTGCACAGTCACGCGTGGCCTTTTTTTGTCTGGGCCATGCAATAAGCAGCTTAGCAGGATGCGGCCTCAAGATAAGGCTTAGACCTCGGGTGCAGTTATCGCTTAGAAGTGAGTTATTCTTTTCCTTGTTACGCGGCTGGCACCACAGATTGGGATTGCATTTTTAGCATCCAGGGCTGCTTACATAAGGACACCACAGCCAAGCTGACCCGTGCATTGGAGCCGACGGGTGCATTCGTGACATCCTGTCTCGACTTCTGTAACTCATCACTTGCATTTCGTCGTGCATATGCAAGACGCTCAGAGTTAGTGCAAAACTATGCAGCCAGGCTTGTCTGTCGTGAGCATCAAAGTTGCCACAGTCTCTCTGCCTCTTCTGCCTCTTCGTATTGATCCCACCGGCTTCCCATCCAGCAGCGCATTGACTTCAAGAACCTGTCTCTAATATTTAGGTCTCTTCCGACACTTGTTTCGGCAAACTTATCGGGATACTACGTCATTAGACTTCGGATCGTTTCACCCACTCATTTGACTATCAGCTCACTCTGCTGCGGCGTTAACTGACATCAAATGCTTTGGAGATCGCGCCTTCCGTTTGTATGCTCCCACAACCTAGAACGAACTCACGACTGACGTTAAAAAAACCCTGATTTAGCGAAATTTAAAGGAGGAGCTGAAAACTCATCTTTTCATTTCAGATGCGATCGCCCAAACATTTTAGCATTCAGCGATTAAATTTCACAATAAAGTCTAGGATGCGCTTAATTTTATTCTAAATCATAACGTTTCAGACACAACGCTTCATCTTTGAGTGCCTTACTACCGCAAGAACGCTTTAAAAACGGGTGTAGCGTCTTCCACGTTCCAACAGAACTAGGCCGAAAGCATAGCTGTCGTCACGGTGCTAGTCTCAGCCGACACGAAACAAATACTGGAACACTCGGACGGAACGAAACCTAGGAATCGCAGCTGACGACTAGCAAGTGCAGCAAATATTCACGATGTTGTGCAGACAGTAAACGGAACACGCTAGAAAAGAAGAGCCTCCATAAGATAACAAGTCGATACCCATAGCGTAGAGAAGTCAATTCGACAGCGGCAGAGGGCTACAAGCTTCCAGAATCAGCCAACGACAACTATGGTTTGAATTGTCAAAGGACAACAATCAATAACAATCAACTGTTGTAGATCGAATCGTCAAGAGTAAGAATATACATGATAAAAACAATGAGTCCAAGCGCTGAGCGCTGGTGTACTCCTTAATTTAAAGGCTTCTCAAATGACTTCTTTTTTAAATTGAATTCATGGTCTAAAATCTCCTACCTATAAATGCACTAAACCATTTCGTGTGCAGTCTAAGATTTCCTATGCAGGCCTATAATAAATTGGCGTTTGAGAATGGCTTAGTGATTACTATTGTCAAACGCTGCCAAAAGTTCTAACAAAGCCGGCAGAGTGACTTCTGATAATTCTGCATTCCTGAGAAGGTATGTACCCTTGCATATACTCTTTCATTTTCCTGCAGCCATGCTGACTCTGCTGTGTGATTAGCTCCAAGACCAGGCTGAAACTTACTCGCTAGGTCTTCAATTTTGACGAAAGAGTTCAAGATGCAATCAACAACAGCTGGCGAATCGCAACTCGTGTACAGCTCAAATCCTAGAGCACAATTCTTTCCAACTTCTAAACCACAACCAGCTGCCAAAATTGACTTGAGCTTGAATGCTGCCTAACTATGGACTAGTGCAAAACCCGTTCCAAGCATAATATCTAATCATAATAAGCATTATAAGCATAATTATAATTCATGAGCCTTGACTGATAGATGTTACGGCGGCGGCCATAATCTGGCATACTTAGCAGGCCGTCGACTCATAGATTCAATCCAAAAAAAGAAGAAACTCTCGAAATTAAGCGTGACTCCAGACCTCGGCGCCAGAGTCAATTCCTGTAAATACGCCGGGATCCTCTTGACGAGAGGGACGTCGACGCGTCTCACGCTCGAACGTCGCGCCCTTTCAATGCAAGGGCGCCACTGGTCGTGGCCTGGCGTGCATCGCTGCTTAAGACATGCCTGGAAGACAGCGAGGATCGTTTTTGTGTGCTGCTCAACTCGATTCCGGCGCTCGGACGCTCGGCCACCAGCCACGCTCATCCATCGCAGCCGTCATCCCATTGCATTTAGTGCCACGTTGGCTTCACGCACTGTCGCTCGATCGCACAAGAGGCATTTCAATGCGCGTCCACTCCGTCAGGCTTTTCCGCTTGGCTAGCGAAGGGCTTCGACTTGTCACCGGGTGGCACCAAAACACGGTTCGAGCCCGCCACCGGCCTGTCGAACTCCTGTCGCTCGTATCCTGCGTCGCTCGAGCCCGAGAAATCGCTAGCCGAGGCAAATCTTTCGTCGTGCCCCTGAGAAAATGCTTTCCGTGGTATCTGCGTAGGTCTTCTCTTTCTGAGCACGGGGCGTGTGCGTTTTCTGCTCATCGGCAAGTGTTTACCAGTAAGCGTCCGAAAGGGAGGGCAGCGAGTCACCGCAGATTGACTCAGACGCTCGTGGAGTAGCTTGCCCCCAGCACGCGCCTTCAGCCTTCCTAAACTAATAATCGTAATCAAAATCATTTTCTGCCGTCAATCATCACCGTGCGTTGTTTTTTTTGCTAGCACACTCTGAGAGAACCTAATCTCCATCCAGGCACTTTGCAGCTCGCTGCAAGAGAAGCAATAACCAAAACTTAATGACATAATAATAATAATAATAATAATACATTTGATAAAGCGCCCTCAGAGAACTCAATCTCTTCGTAGGCTTTTTAAATTTGCTGCAAAGGAAGCATACTAGGTATCATGCTTACTAGGCCAGCATGCAAAGGCACACACGAAGACACTTAGGGCCACCGATTAGTAGACTCCCTTGTTAGTAATATCGTGCTGATTCATGCCCAGGTGAGCGTGTAAAGCATGCGGAAATAAAAAAAAAACAGGTCAGTGGGACGCAGGGAAAGCAAGAGAAGAATCGGTTAATCTTCAGCTCAGCTTTAAGGATGCAAATTCAATGGAGTGGCGACACTAGCGGTCCTGAATAAAGGGATTAAATAATCGCTATACAAATAACGATGACAATTATATAGCACCCTAAGACAACTAAATCTCTTTTTTGGTCCTTTAAATATGCTGAAATACTAGCTGAATTAACAGCTTCCCTTGTATAGCGACAGAAGAGCCTTTACGCCTATCACCACCATTTGCAGCGGCAATAAAAGATCGCCCACCGCAGGATTTGAACCCACAACCTCGGGACCGAGGTCGTAATAAGCAACCGCCTTAACTAGTGCACCATCGCGGCTGAAAGCATGTCAGTTGATTACGATACCATACACAGTGTCAAGATGCATAAGAATATAAAAGAACTAATCACACCGGCCCAGCAAATTCGATTGGGAATAGTTAAGTTTAGCTTCTCTTTAAACGTCAAGTCAGGGGATGTCGTGACGTCACTCGGGAGCGAGTTCCGGGATTTTTGAGCATTCAAACTAAAGGCACGGTTTTCAAAGGCTTTGAGGCTATTTTGAGGCACAGCTAAGCGACTGTATTCATGAAGAGCCCGTGGTACGACGCCTGGCCTGATTGGGTAGTAGTTTGGGTAGGTAGGCTGGTGTCTGAGGATGAAGGGACCTAAAGGTGAGTGCAAAATTTTAAAGGATACGTTGCTTTATGGGGAGAAAACGCAAATCGGTGAGAAGTTGTGTAATTTGGCAAGTGCAGCGGTCACAACAGAGAATCGTGGCTGTAGAGTTTTGCATCAACTGTAAGCGTCGGAGTGCCCAGGTCTGATGACTTGAAATTAATGAGTTGCAGAAGTCGAGACTTTAGGTCGCAAAAGCAAGGACCAACATGAATTTTGTATACCTCTGTTGTCTGACCCGAACTTTTGCAATCTTTCACAGCTAAAAATAGATAAATTAGACTATGGAGCTGATTTGGTTGTCTACATAAAGGTCGCCGTGGAAAATGACACTTAGATAGCATATAGATGCTTCATGGGATTTTCGGGCCAAGCCTATTTTGAGGGACGTGTTTTTCAACTTGTGAGTATTACTAGGTTTGCCCATAACTAGTATTTGGTTCTGGTGTCTTTCAATTTGTCTTCCAATTTGTCTTTCAATTTAAGAAATACCGAATCGCTAGCTCTCAATCCCGATTGGAACTAGCCAGCAAGATCTGACGAACTGATGCGATCGTGTAGGTGCTGGACTACGACCCCTCCTTGGCTGCCTTGGATGCGAATGGCAGAAGGAAGACTGGACGGAAGTTACTTTTAGTCCCAATCCAAGGTCGGCTTCTTAACGAGTGACTGAAGACGGGACGGAAGTTATTTCTAGTCCAAATCCAAGATCGGCTTCTTGACGAGTGACTTGACAAAAGCTGTCTTCGGAGGGGTAGGGACTTCATCCTAACCAGGGACACGCGTATTTACAGTATTCTTTTATGGTGGGGATGGCATCAGGCCTATGAGAATATCGCAAGGAGATTTGTTGGTACGGGATTTAGACTACAATTCGGCCAGGACGGCAGTGAGGCAACCGTAATCCATTCTATCACATGAATGGCCGTACTAAGCAAGGGCAAGGTCTGGATCTCCTTGGCATAATCTTGTGTACTTCTGACCCCCCCCCTGTTTGAATCTCGTCCTCTAGCTAATGACGAAGGCAGCCAGCGTCTGATTTCTGCCTCAGTCGATTCTTAGTTCGTCTAAAGTGAGCCGACCAATCAATTGAGCAGATTCAACGTTCGTTGTGTACCAGAAACCTAATTCACCCTCAGCCGAAATAGTTTTTGATGTTTAGTGAAGCAAATAAATAACATTAGCACTCAATAACATTCTCACTAGCGGAGGAAGGAAAAGAACGCAACCGAGAGATGGCGCTTTAAACAATGCAAAGCAGCTGCCTTACTGGATTGGTAGACGCGTGGCGTGGCAAAAACGAAATATAGCTGTGACCGCATCTGGAATTTCCAACTAGTGTACGCGTGCGTAGCCGCCGCCGCACTCTGCAGTTGTCTACTCGGAAACAGGAAGCCTGCCGGGGAAGACAGGGAGACGACAGAAGCCTGCCGCGGAAAAGCCGAGCATTGGCGTTCAACTTTAATGGGCAGTAGCCACGTGAGGAGCCTTCAAAGTACAGGATACCTCAAGGGCTCTGTGCTCGGTCCACCTCTTATCACAATTTACATTCTCCCTCTCCGAATAATCGCAGAGCACAATGTAGGCTTTCATTACTATGCAGATGACGCATAGCTCGACTCCCAGCCTTCGAGCACCTCAAACTCTCTTAACTGCCTTGCTGCATGCATTGCTGACATTCGCAATCGGATCGAAACAAACTTTCGAAAACTGAATGACAATAAAACCAGCTGACTAGCTATGAGCAAATTTAGTGCTACTCACAAGCTGGAAAGTTTCCCTCGAAATAGGCCAATAGCCAGTCTGTCGCCTGTAAAATCTGCACGAAATCTGAGTGTCCAGCTTTAAAGCGACTAATCACTAGATAAACACATCAGCTACTTAGTCAAATCTGCCTACTTTAATGTACGTTGCGTTGCAGAAATTCGGGCCTGCTTAGACAGGCTTGTTACATCCAAGTCGGTCTACGCTTTTATGACATCCCATCTCGACTTTTATAGCTCGCTACTTGCAGGTCTTCGGTCTTGTGCAATAAGGCGCTTACAGTTAATACAAACTCGGCAGCCACACTTGCCTGTCGTGGGCTCCGAAGTTGCAGTAGTACTTCATTTCTCCCCGACATCCACTTGCTCCCCATCAAGCACCTTATTGACTTCAAAGTTGTGTCACTCACCTTTAAGTCCCTTAGTTCTCTTAATTCAGCTTGTCTATCCGAACTACTTTCCAATCGAGCTAGGCATTGTACCACTCGCTCTTCATACTCAAGTCGTTAAACTATGCCTCGAACTAACCTCAAATCTATTGGAGACCGTGCTTTTAGTTTGTAGGCTCCCATAGCCTGGAACTCACGTCTGACTGACGTCGCATCCCCTGACTTGACGTTATCTAAGCAGATGCTAACAATGCACTTGTTCCTCATAGCCTTGGCTGCTCCTTGTGAATGGCCTTTTTGTGTGCTTATGCTTGCTGACGCTGAGATTGCACTCACTAACCACAGTAAATGCTCCCTTTACAGTATATGAAAAGTGCCTAAAAAGAGTTTAGTTCTCTGGGGGAGTTATAAAAAGTTCTTAATTAAAATTATAATCGTTTACCTGGATCTCACTCTCAAGCCTCGTCGTCATAGTATCTGTAGGTCTACATTTGTTCGGAATTCAGTCCACTCGCCATAAGCGGCTGACTGTCACCTCAAGTCAGTGGCCAGAATCCCTGCCATATTGAGGTCGTTATGGAATCACTGTTTTGGTGCGCTCTCAGTAAGTATTCGATACTTGCAGACAAAAAATTTGCAGACTTGTACATAAATTGAAAATTATAGGGTAAAAGTTCCCATAAAGAAACCAAGTTCGGCTTTCGAAATCCGGGCACTGCATCACTTTTACCTGATCAGCTGAAAAAGTAAAAAGAGCAAAATGCTAATGAATGTCTCGTTAGCATGAGCAATCCCCTTCATGACTTGTACACCCCTAGTGTCCTCCTTATTATTACATACTACTGATATATTATCAGTAGCTTATGAGCTAAAACCTAAATGCTTAGGGTTTTCTTACCATTAGGATATCGATACATTCTTAGCAGCTAGTCTTAGCAGCTTGATAATGCCCCATTCAAAAAATGCTGACTCGCGAACAACGTGCAGCATTATTTGAGCACGACTTAGTGAGTAGACCGTCTAGCAATCAGCTGTCTCAAGGAAAGTGCCTGTCCAGAAATCCCAGCGGTGAGGTGGCTTTAGGAAGCTTATACTAAAGTGTATGCAGTACCAGTGTGAAAAGGCAGTCTAAAATTTTATATTATCTATACCGCATTTATTTTTGGCTGAATACCTCCTTTAAATTCACTGGAAGCATGCACTGCCATCACTACAAATCACCGGCGACAACCATACGAAGTCTTTATTTCGTCACGTACCCGACATGCAAACACGGAGGTACGTACATAACGGAACTCAAATTACTACGTTCAAGCATTTTTCATTAGTAGCATGCATTTCTCTCCCTTCGCACTGCGCACAGGCAATCGTACGAGCTCCACAGCTCTTCTCGCGGTTTACTTGCCGCAGTGGTCCTGAACAATCGTGCGATAAGGGCCGCGATCTCGTCTTACCTGTAGCTCCTTTCTTCTGCCAAGTTGGCAGGGCCGATCACTTGGGTAGGATGCAAAGAGGCATCCTAGTTTGTGTAGATCTTGTGTAAAACAGTAGTAGACCGGCCATCGCTTACTTGAAATTAAAGATTGCGGAATGCTGTCGAGTTCCATCGACACTTCCACCAGGACAACCGGCGGAGCGAGGGCTGGGTGTTATTGAAAAAAAGTAAATGGCCAGCCAGTGCAGCTTTGACATTATGGCTATCTATCTGTAAACGATCTGGACGATAGCCATAGCTGACTATGCACTGCTCAATTTTGCTTAAAATGTTTAAATTTCTCAAATTTGCTCAATTTTTACACTGCTCAATATTGCTAGTGCAATATTGACGAAATCCCGGAATCTTAAATTTCAAGTAAGCAATGGCCGGTCTACCACTGCTTTACATAAGATATAAACAAACTATACATATATATATGTGTGTGTGTGTGTGTGTGTGTGTGTGTGTGTGTGTGTGTGTGTGTGTGTGTGTGTGTGTGTGTGTGTGTGTGTGTATGTACATAAGATGCCAATGGCATGCCAATAAATACTTGATAATATGCCATACTAGATAATAGGGCTGTACCGGAATTCGGCTCCGGCTCCGGCTCCGGCCGAATTCCGGCCAATTTACAAATCCGGCTCCGGCTCCGGCTCCGGTGGCCGGATTTTTCGAATTTTGGTTGAATATATTACTCGTTCCATTTATAAGAGGAAGGAGCTGGCCCGACGTCCCTGCGCTCTGCGTCGGGAGAGGGTGGGGAGGCCGAGAGGACGTTCAGACGCTGATTGAGCACTCCGACGTCAGGTCGTAACGACATGGTTTTGACCTCGGCTCGCGGCGGAACGTTTCCGAGCGCGGTTAGATTCTCAGACGTCAGAGCGGAACGCTGCGAGCGGCAGCCCGTCGTCGGTCAGGCCGCACCATAGATTCGTTCGCAGTGCATTTGGTCTCACGAAGCCGCACTTGGCGGAAGCGTGCGGAACTTCTTCACGGTATACCTTCATTGCAATAGCAGTCACTCTGCAGCCAAGGCGAGACAACTTGCAAATCCGTGCAGGTAACAACACCACTAGCACTGTATATCTTTTGCGCTTTTTTCTGAAATTTGAGTTTTGCGTAGTGCGCAGTGTTGCTAGCGCCAGACCGCGTCACTACAGAAGTCACTGAACACATTTTGGTTGGTCTGGTGTGCCGCGACAGCTTTTGGCAGTTAATCGCGCCCCGCTGAAGTACGTAACCTAAAACGGGGCTGCATTCACGTATTTGAATTCTGTACATAGGACCAGGTCAGTGTGATTGCCGTGGAGAATGCGTGTGTGTGCGTGCAGTGCGCATAAATTGCTGGCTATACGCGTAAAGGGCGGCCTTATAAATAAATCCAAAAGTCTTTTAATTGTGTTTTATTTTTAACTAGATGACAGACAAAATGAAAAAACAGTCCAGTTTGGAATACTTCAGAGAAAAGGACGGTGACAGCTCAAAATCCCAGTGTTTGCTGTGTCCAAGCATCTTGTCACGTGGTAAACCAGATGAGCCCAAAAAATTTTCAACTTCGGCCATGCTGACACATCTTCGCTCAAAACATTATAAAGAATACAACGAAATGCAAACCAAAATTGCTAATGCAAAGAAGAAGGCTGAAACTGCAGCACTGCCGAATGTTACACCTGGTGCAATAGGCAAAGTCATGATCCAGAAAACGATTCCCGAACAAGTTGCATGCATGAAAGTATGGGATATCAATAACAGCTCATCAGTGAGAATTCACCGTGCCATTGCTAAGATGATAATAACAGATATGCAACCGGTTCAGATTTTTGTAAAGGCAGGCTTTGTTGAACTCATGTGAGTTTTAGAGAGGCGTGACACTGTTCCATCACGAAAATATTTTGCAGAGAGAGAGTCATTCCTGAAATTAATGATGAAGTTTGCACCCAGCTGTTGTGATCCAGCAACTACTGTTTCTGTCCTTTACCACTGATACATGGACAGCAGACAATACTGTGCAATCATTCATGGGCTTAACTGCCCATTGGCTGACAGAGGAGTTTGAAAACATGAGTTTTGTGTTGGATTGCATGCCATTTGCTGGTCATCACACTGCTGCTGGACTGATGACTGCCTTTCAGCAGATGCTTGACAAATGGAACATTAGCTTTGGACGCTGCATGTCGTACTTCGAGACAGTCAAAAGCTGAACAAATACCACTTGGCAGAGCCATTAATCGGAAAGAAATTACAGAGAGGCTGATCCACTACAGTGGAGCACAAGGAGACAGAACAGGGAAACGACTGCCAGCTCTGGCCCAAACAGTAGCTCGCCGTTTATTTAGGGTGCTCCACCAACAAGTGTACCTAATTCATGAACGCTTTGTTCAGTGTTGCTCCACGGGGCTACAAAAGTTCTCCTCAGTGATCATCGAAGTTCACTTCTGATAATTCTTCTCAATCATCAGTACAGAGAATGCAGCTCGACTGATATACTTCTCAGAATGATCCATAATTCAAAACTGATGGCAACAATGCTCCACCAAAATTTAAGTTCAAACAAATGTTCACTTCTGCCAGAGAATGCAGCTCGACTGATAAAAATATATATAAAATTACAGTACTTACTTATTTTTGTATTTTTGAATTTTGAACTTTAGTCTCTTTTCATTTTTTTTTGTGTTATTACCAATATTATGATGTAAAAAATGTTTACTCAATTTTTTAATAAAATGTCACTGCTATACGATTATCACTGAGGTCTCCCACAGCAACACCTATTACACAAAAATAAACAAACAGCAAAAGACAATGATGCTACTTATTATTAATAATATTTTTTTAATTAAATATTTATTGTAGTATATATCCTCAAGTAAAAACTTGGTAGTACAAATGGTAAAAATTTGTCCGATGAACAAATCCGGCTCCGGCCGTATTTGTCATCAAAAATCCGGCAAATCCGGCTCCGGCCGAATTTGAAAAAATCAAATCCGGTACAGCCCTACTAGATAATATACCTAATGGTATGCTAATACATACTAGAGCTCACTGCCTGTTGACTCGCTTCGCTGAGTCACTCTCGAAAGTACTCGTCGAAATCTTGCCGCGTGACGTGACGGACGTGACGGACGGACTTTTCTGCCTTAGCAAGTGAGCCTGTGGACTCGCTTTGCTTTTTCATAGTAGAAAAACAATGTACTGTACATGAATTTACACGTTTATTTCCTCTTGATACACTATGTTTTTGTCGTCGTAGAATGTGGATTGTGTTTGAGCGCGAAGCAAATGCTATCCGGATGACTGACCTGTGAAGCGGCCACGTTGAGCAGCCCAAGAGCGAAAACATCCTTTCCAAGAAAGACTCCAACGCGTTCGAGGTCTGACCTTTTGATATGTCGATTGTCATGGCGAAAGGTCTGCGTACGGGAACTTGTCGCCTTCGCCGCTCGAATATGAAGTCACCCTCCTTAGGCGCGAGAGCGATGCGCGGAATCATGACGGAATTATCATTAAATTGGCTGCCAATTACAGAGGCTTTCAAAAAACGGAAGTGATGCTCATTGCGGACTATAAGCCGTGTGCCGTTGCAGAGCCCCTTCCCCGGATTTAGGTTGCGAAACAGCTTAATGGGCATGCCAGGTTTGAGCGGGAGCTCGTGAGGCGGTAGCCCGGATGGGGTGAGAGAGTTAAGATATAAGAAATGCCAATATTGGCGCCGCTCGGCGTGTTGTCGCGTGTTGCGTTGTTGAATCTCACGCCTCTGCTCGTTCGAAAGTCGAGCGCGCCGCCGTTGTTGGCGCAAGCGAGCTAACTTTCGTGCAGTCATAAAAACCTCGGCATTCTCCTTAGCCTTCGCGGGCCGCTCGGCGTGTAGCTGCTTGATGCGTCGTTGCTCCTCGTGTCGGTACTTCTCGTCTCGGCGCCGCTCTTGCTCCGGAAGTAGTGCTCACGGAAGACAACGCTGCGCCATCTGGCCGCGTTACGGAAGTATGCCCTATTGCCACGTGACGGACGTGCTTTCTCGCTTAAATTAATAGGGAATTAATAGAGATGTAAATAAAATACATCGAGTGAGCCTCACAGGACTCGCTTCGCTGAGTCATAGTAGATATACACTACTGTACGTAAGCCGCGTGGCATAGGCTTGCCGTCTTGCCAGGTGACATAACAATAATAATAATAACATATTCGATATAGCGTCCTCAGAGAACTCAATCTCTTTCTAGACACTTTACATTTGCTGCAAAGGAAGCACGATCAAATGGTTAGTAATAGCATGTTCAATGACAACAAGCTTAACACGGTTAAGGTTGACGAGCACAGGGTCAGCATGCAAGTAGGGTTAGCGGCAGCATTAACAGTGTCAGCATGCAGAAGCATGTAAAGAACGAATTACATGGACCCTCGAAATGCTGTGATTAATGTATATGTTTTTAGTTTCTTTTCAAATGTGGTCAAGTCAGGAGATATCGCAAAGCAAGTCAGAAGTGAGTTCCAGACGTAAGTGCGCCGTCTTGCGGCGTAACGAACTTTCTCGCTTTCGTCATCAGAGATGTAGTGCGATATAAGTGCGCCGTCGTGTCGCCTGGCGTAAGTGCGTGACGGGTGACGGGCTTTCTCGCTTTAATGAATAGGGACTGGTAGGATATACGTATATCGCATAGCGCTCGGCAAAAATATTCTGTTGCGCCACCCTTATGAGCAGAACCCTTGACCTCTGCAAACCGGAAGTCATGGCGACCTATTGATTGAAGTCGACTATTGGTAGTTGAACGCGAGCGCCAATGAGACTACTGTCTGGATGAGTGGGCAGTTGCAAGAAGGTCTGACCAAAGTTCGTTCCTTTTCTGAGCACTTAGTTGCACTGGAGCGGGCGCTCTCGATTGCATCTGCGCTCTACTACCGTCAGTGGACCGCGGTGAGTGGGTGTGGCACCGATGACTCGCTAGCCGAGCCTCGAGGCGAAAGCTCCGTCAGTAGTTATGTTTTGAACGTTATAGAGCCTAGGGCTCAGCCTCGACCCTCAATCTCGCACAGCTCGATCGAGTGTCTTCGTCTGAGACCCAAGTCTCCACAACTTTCAAAACCAAACTACTCGCTCAACACTAGACTCGCTGTCGCTCGGCATAGTGTTTTCGCCTACTTCGTTGTTTATCCCACAGCACTCTAGCATAATAAAATTTGATTTAAAGAAAAAATTTATATAGTATAAGATATGTCTAACAATGATTATGTTATGCGACGTGAGGGTGATAATTTTAGCGATCACGCTAGACGTGTTAGAGAAGAAGTACGAAAAAGAACAGGGCTTTTGCCTAAGTATCCATTTTCAAAGGCTAGTTTAGATAAAATGATATCTAGTTTGCGTTATTCCAAATATAAACGTAGAAATTTCTCTCAAAAGTAAAGAAGTAAAGAATGTGCAATGGTCATTTGAGAGAGAATCAAGAAGATTAATGAGAATTGAGGAGAATGGTTGGTTTTTAGGTAAAACCTCATCAGACGGTAAGTTTATGGACTATGAGTATGTTGGTTTAGATAGAGGTGAAATAGACTTTGATAAAATTTATGACAGAGCTGCCGATGGACTTATTAGAGTTATAAGGAACATACTCAAGAACAAGAAAGATTTAAAAATGACAATGATTGCATCCCCACTTCTAGAATCAGAAAACGGAGCTTTCTGCTATCAGCCATTTTCTGGCATACCTAATTTAAAGATAAATAGGTCTAGTAACATTGAGTCTATTATTAAAATGCAGTTCGCTTCTTTTAAAGAAAGGATTGAAGAATGGCTAGAGAAAGGATCTAGTTGGAGTCTGGCTGCAATTAATGCTTTATATGCAAAGTTTACTCATTTTAGACATCGTTTTGGAGGGAGTTATTTACCTATGCCTAAAGGATTAGAGAAAAAGAGATCAACATTGAATATAAAGAATGAATCAGATAACTGTTTCGCATTGTGGTGTGTACTAAGATTTTTTCATCCTAGAGATAGTCATCCAGAGTCAATTGCAGACCTTTATAAGATACTTTTTGAAAAATATAATCATCTTATTCCTACTTTAACAAACTTGTTTAATGTAAGACCTGGATATTCTCAAGCGTTAAGTATTTCAGATATACCTACTTTAGAAAAAATGTTTGTCATTACAATAAATGTTTATGAGTATTGCAGCAGAGATTTAAGCCCACTTCCTATAGTTGATGAGGAAAATGAGAAGCACTAAGATCTTTTATATAGCAATGAAGATAAAACAGTCTCTCACTATGTAATCATTAAAAATGTTAATGGACTTTGCAGAACCTCAAAGGGATTTGGAACTCAACTAACTTGTATAAGAGATGTATCTGCAGATTTTATTCTCAAGATAAACTTGCACAACATATTGATGCATGTAAGAAGGGAAATGATGGCAGGTCTAGAATAAAAATGCCTGAGGAATGAGAAAAGTGCTACTTTAAGGAATACTCAAAAACATTATGGTGCCCCTTTGTTGCTTATGCAGACTTTGAATGTTTGCTTAGCGATGTAAGAAAGACAGATAAGGAAGATAGTAGTATTCCTAAAGGTTCTTTTCAAAAGCACATTCAATATTCAAGCGCATATACAATTATAGGTTACAAAGGAGAAAAAAGAAGTTTTAAGTTACTAAATGGACCAAATAATTTAAGAGAGTTAGTACAGAATTTACTAAAGGAAGTAGATTCAATCAAGAATGTGTTGCGAGAGACTCTTCCTAAGTACATGAAATATAATTATGAGACTATGACTAGTGAAGAGAGTAAGGCATACAACTCGGAAACTGCCTGTTATATTTGCAATTTAGATTTAAAAGATGATAAGGTTTTAGATCACTGTCATCTTACTGGCAAATATCGAGGTGCTGCACACAACGAGTGTAATCTTAATGTTAGTATTAATCCAGAAAAATTTAAGCTTCCTGTATTTACTCCTAATCTAAAAGGATATGATTCACACTTGTTAGTTCAAGAGTTTCATGGTCAAAAACTTAAAAAAGTGTAATTGCAAATAATAGGGAAAGATATATAAACATTGAAATCGGAGCTCTTAGTTTTAGGGATTCACTTCAGCTGATGAATAAAGGATTACCAGACTTAGTTAATAATGTTGTTAAGTCAAAGAAACCTCTAACATATACTAGGGGAGAGTTTTCTATGCTTAGCGATAAAGATTTTGAATTGTTATCAGCAAAGGGAGTTTTTCCTTATGAATATGTTGATTATTTCTCAAAGCTAGAAGATAAAAGTTTACCACCAATAAAATGTTTTTATAGTACATTGAACGACAGCAACATTGGAGAAAAGGATTATGATAGAGCGCAAGAAGTGTGGAAATTAATGAAGAAAATTGATCCACTTACTGAAGATACGTTAGAAAAATAGTGATATTTATCTCACAATGGATGTTTTTTAACTAGCCGATGTTTTTCAACATTTTAGACATCTCTCAAAAAGAATTGATGGTCTGGATCCTGCTAACTTCTTTACTGCTCCTGGTTTAACTTGATGTGCAGGTTTAAGATTTTTCAAAAGTTACATTAGATTCATTATCAAACTTTGAAGACTTTAATTTCTTTGAGAGTGCAATCAGAGGAGGTATAACGCAGCATCTTGCAGGCATGTTAAGGCTAACAACCAAATGGCATCTAATTATGATAGCACAAGAAAGAAGAGTTGGCTACTATATGTTGATGCAAATTCACTTTATGCAACAGCGATGACTCAGTTCCTACCAACAAGTAATTTTAAGTTTTTAGATGATAAGCAGATTAAATCATTTACAAACAAAAAATACTAGGGATAAAAAAATTCAAATACTGGCTATGCTTTTGAGGTGGACATGCACTGTCCGAAGGATTTACATAGTGTTTATTCTGATTATCCTCTTTTACCTATTAAGAGAGATGTTGCAAAAGATGAGTATTCATCTTATCAAAATAAAACTTTAGCTAAAGATGATCATGAAAGCAAAGTTGAGAAGTTGATTCTTGATCTGAAACCAAGAGAAAAGTACATTATTCACTATAGAAATTTACAGTTTGCCTTAGAAACAGGCTACATATTAACAAAGATATATAGCATAATGAGTTGTTCACAAAGCAATTGGTTGAGTGGTTATGTTAAAAATAACATTGAGAGAAAAAAACGCAAAAGATGAGTTTGAAAAAGAATATTATAAGTTAAAAAATAATGCATTCTTTGGAAAGACAATGGAAAATGTAAGAGAGAGAGTAAACATTGAGTTATTCGATTTAAAGTTTGACAAGGATGTTGAAACATCAAATAAAAGAGTTATGAGTGCAAGATTTAAAGATAGAAGACTTTTCAACATGGATCTTGTTGGAATAGAAACGACAAAGCCTGAAGTATATCTTAACAAACCTATTTACTTAGTTTTTGCTATTCTTGAGATATCAAAATTAGTAATGCAAGACTTTTATTATAATACAATGTAAGATAATTATGGAGATGCGCTTACACTTGCATATACTAATACTGATTCCTTAGTCATGAAGATAAATACAGAGGATGTTTATAAGGACTTCGAGAATTATATAGATTATCTAGATCTTTCTGGTTATCCAAAAAGTCAAGAAGTGTGCAAATTAGAAGGATTTGAGCAAATGATGGTAACAAATAAAGGAAGCTTAGGAAAATTTAAAGATGAGATAGCAGATAAATATACAATTGACACAGAAACAAAAGATTTCATTAGAGATAAAAATGGAATTATGATAGAGAATTATGTTGTACTAGATGAGGGAGTTTTCTTAAGACCAAAATTATAATAATATTAATAATATTGCACTTGAATTATATTCTATGCAAATAGCAGTGTCAACAAATAATGGTATAGAAGTGAAGTCTTCAGCAAAGAAAGCTCAAGGTACAAAAAAGGATGTTGTAAAGAAATATTTATCACATTCAGATTATTTAGGATGTCTTGAGACTGGCAAAGATGTTTATCGCAATCAATCGAGATTTAAAACAAGTAATCATTATATTTATAAAATAACACAAACAAAACAAGCACTATCAGCTTTCGACTCAAAACGATACTGGTTAGACTGTGGAATCTGCAGTTATGCTTATGGTCACTATAGAATTGCTGATGCATTAAGTAACAATATAAATCAAGGACGATGTAATACTTGCAATATTGGTGCTATTAATATAGATGCCAAAACGAAAGAGTGAAGAAATCATTGAACCTGAAGCAAAAGTAAAAGTTGAACATGATATTCGAGAAACAACAAAAGAGTTATATGAATTGCAAATAAAAATGGAGGATGATAGAGCAGAAGAAGAGTTAATTTTTGAGATGGCAGGAATAAATTTATATTAAAAAATAAAAATCATTACTATAGAAATGGAAAAATTTGAAATTGAAAGTGAAAAAGCTGAACAAACTGAACAAGTTGAAGAAACTGAAAGTGAATATGACAGTGATGATCCTGATTACAATCCAGAAGATGAGTCAGAATATTCAGATAGTAGTGATGAAGGTGAATACGATCCTAATGAAGGCTATGAACAAGCATTCTGTGTTGAAGAAGATGTAGATTACGTAAATGAAGAAGATGAACTATAAAAAAATTTATATTTATATAGAATGGATGTTTCAAGAATTCTTAGTTGTGAACAGTCAAGAGATATGGCTCTTAAAATTTGTTTACAAAAATTAAAGAAAGTTGATCAAAGAATTGTCAAGCATTCACTTGATAAACTTATTCCATATTTAGATAGCTCGTATATTAGTGTTCTTGTTGAGATTCGGGATACATGTGATAAACTAATGGAATGCAGAAGTAAATTAAATGAGATGTTGATAGAAGCAGAAAAGAAATCAAAAACTCCAAAAACTAAACAGGGTGTTCAGATTAATTAATTTTGTATATTTTTGTATAATAGTATAGGAAAATGTCGACAGCAAATGAAGTATCTGATCCCAATCTTGCTACATCTGCAACTCTGCTTAAAGCATATGTTGACTACCTTCTAAAATCTAGAATGACTGCTTACGATCAACAAACACTCGAATCAGATATCTCAATTATGACAGATACGTCTGTTAAAAAGTTTTATATTGATGAGTGCGACATTGAAGCACAAAAGGTAATCGATTCTGGAATGGCAAGTATAACAACTGACCTTGAAGCAACAGTTAGATCGAAAGTTGATACTCTTCTAGATACAACTGGAGAAATCTCTAGTTATACTACATGGATTGCTAGTCAGCTACCAACACTTTCAACAGTTATATCAGGCGTTGCAGGAATTAAACCAGATATCTCTGAAATTGTTAAGGATGAATGTTATGCAATTCTACCTGATATCTCTGATGGAACAAGTGTCAGACAAAAGGCAACATTTGCTGCTCTTGCTGCTCCAACTGTTACAGATCCAACTGCTCCAGTTTCTGATACAATTCCTACAACAACTTTATAATTAACTTATTTATATAGAAATGAATGTAGAAACTAGAAGTAAAGATTGTCTAACAGTAGCACAAGGACAGCAGCTTACTAATATAAAAACTTGCTCATATCCAATGGGAAGAATTGAAGATATCAGAAGTACACTATTACAAGCATTAAAATTAGTTTTAGAATATAAAGCTTTAAGAGTAGGTCATTCTGAAAAAGAAATGACATATATATTTACAAAAGTCAGAGATGGATCAGTCTTTTCAGAGTTTCTTAAAGATTTGAAAGTAGATAAAATAAATAGTCTTAAATCAGAAGCATACTCTAAAAAAGTAGAGTTAACAAAACAACTAACCGGAAAAGAATGTAGTATACCAACAGAGCTTATTAAAAAAGTCTAGAATGGAAATAAATTGCTGCTAAGAAGTTAATCATTTGTAATATTAATTGAATTCAGAGATGAGTATTATACCACCAATTAAATCAATTTCAATAAAATCTAAATCATTTGGAGTTACAAGATTATTAATATAATTTAAAACAGGAAACTCAACAGTAATAAGTATATCAAAACCAAAAAGTCGTCTGGAAGGATAAACTTTTATATAATCACTTAATAATATCTAGCCACCTTCAATGCCGTAGTATTTAATATTAAGAAAATTAGAAATTAAGAAATTTGGATTCTAAAGTTTTTGGTAATAATTTTTAATAATAAAATTATTAATATAAGAATGTATAAAGAAGTATATTGTAGCATTTGAATAATTTACTCTAGTTAAATCAACATATTTTAATATAATTGATCTATCAGTTTGTTCTTTATAAATAACTGTTAGACTTAATTCGTCAGAAATTGTAAGTCTTTGACTTATAGCAGTATTATAAAGATCCTTTATTTGTATTCTTATTTTTTAATAACTTAGTTTTTTTCTTGCTGGTATATCAGATAATCTAGCTAAAGATGATTTATCACCACTAGAAAGATTAGTTATACTATCAACATTCAATATTCCTCTCATTTTTGAGATAGGTGTTCGTTTTAGATAAAACATTTCAATAGAAAGTCCTATGAAACAATTAATAGGCATACTAGTTCTAACTGTATCTGCACTTAAGGTTCCAATAATAGTATTTAAAACTTCTGCCTTTGTATAAGTGTACTCTTTTGTTGCAATATCATTTCTATTAATTGGATTTGCTACATTAACATATTTTTTTGAGTTTGCAGATATGTTTCCTCATACAACTTGATCTGAATCTTTTCTTACATAGTTATTATCAGCAAACAATTTTCCAACAGCTTCCAATGGATCTATATTTTTTCCAAGATTTAATATTCTATTTTCACTCATATTCAGCGTTCCAGTCATCTGTAAATCTTTTCTGCTGAGCATTATAATACTGCTATATAAGTAGTAATATATATCTCCTTATCTAACAGCATTGAACCACATATAAAATTAGAACTGACAGCTATCTTTTTATTAGAATCTAAAGTATAACCACCATACAACTGATACTCCTGTGCTGTTAGTGTTGATGGTATAACGACCTACTTAGGAATGCAGACATGGGTAGAGTGTCTCTTCTTGTTTTGCTCGATCTTTCGGCAGCTTTTGATACCATCGATCACAAAGTACTTCTAGAGCGCCTCTCATCTCGCCTGGGCATCACTGGCACTGCTCTGCAGTGGTTCAGGTCCTATCTCAGTGGGAGACTCCAGAGTGTTGACGTGAATGGACAAAGATCATCTGAAGTACCTCTAAAATATGGAGTACCTCAGGGCTCTGTGCTAGGTCCGGTCCTTTTCACCGTTTATACTCTCCCTCTCGCTGATGTGATTGCCAAGCACAATCTAGGCTTTCACTTCTATGCGGACACTCAGTTGTACCTTTGCTTTGATCCCTCCCAGCCTTCGAGCACCTCAAATTCTCTCAACTCACTTGCTGCATGCATTGATGACATCCGATCATGGATGGCAGCAAATTTTCTAAAACTAAACGATGATAAAACTAACTTACTAGTTATGGGCAAACCTAGTGTTATTCAGAAATTGGAAAGGCTGACTTTCAAAATTGGCTCTGCCAGCATATCTCCAGTTGCATCAGCTCGAAATCTAGGTGTCATATTCCAAAGCGACCTCTCGTTAGACGACCACATCAGCTCCACAGTCAAATCAGCCTATTTTCAGCTTCATAACATTGCTAAAATTAGGGCTTGTTTAGATAAGGATACCACGTCCAAGTTGGTCCATGCATTCGTGACATCTCGTCTCGACTTCTGCAACTCACTGCTTACTGGCCTACCAGCATGTGCGATCAGGCGATTGCAGCTGGTGCAAAACTCTGCAGCTAGGCTTGTCTGTCGTGAGCGTCGCAGTTGCCCCATTACTCCACTTCTCGCCGACCTGCACTGGCTACCAGTCAAGCAACGGATTGACTTCAAGGTTTTGTCGCTCACTTTTAGGTCTCTTCATTCTATGGCTCCAGCCTATCTTTCAGAGATACTACCCCATCAGGCAAAGCATCGTACCACT
Source organism: Cristatella mucedo (assembly GCA_009760855.2). Lineage (NCBI taxonomy): Eukaryota > Metazoa > Bryozoa > Phylactolaemata > Cristatellidae > Cristatella > Cristatella mucedo. The sequence continues at coordinate 689,116 of WPIO01000077.1, forward strand.
CGCTTTTCGGAATCCAACAGTCTAGAAATACCTCGTACAAACCTTAAATCTTTTGGAGACCGTGCATTTAGCTCGTATGCTCTCACAGCCTGGAACTCCCTCCCGACCTGCATCAGAACATCCCCTGACCTGACCACATTTAAAAGAAACTTAAAAACATACCTATTTAGGACAGCATTTAGTGGGTCCTTGTGATTCGTCCTCGATGTGCTTATGCGTGCTGATACTGTTCATGCTGCCACTAACCACATTTGCATGCTGACCCAGTGCATGTAACCCCTAACCATGTTATTCATTTTGTTTGTTTTTCAAGCATGATTTTACTTACTATTCTATTGCGTATCACTTTGCAGCAAATGTAAAGCGCCTAGAAAGAGATTAAGTTCTCTGAGGGCGCTTTATCAAGTGCAATATTATTATTATTATTATTATTATTATAAGTACTTGTGTTTGATTAATTATGATATCATCACTGTAAGTATATTCTACTGCAAGAATAAATATACCAGTAGGAACTGTAATATTGTTAATGTTAGTAATTCATCTACCATTAAATGTTTTTCCATATATTTGTGTAGTTAGCTAGCCATCCATAGTTCCTTTAAATTTTACAGTTGCAACATTTCCATTTACTCTTTGAAAGTAACCAAGATTTACACCATCATTAGGATTTACAGGATCATTTTTTATTGTAATTGTAAAGTTACCCATATCTAAAGGTCCATTAATAGTTCCACCTTTTAAGGTAACAAAGTTATCATCGGCATATTTCTTATTGACAACATCATACTGAGTTGTAGGAGCATCTTTAGTATTAACAACTAAACTAGCAATAGTAAGCGTACCATTAATTCTCCCGCCAGTTTTTGATATTTTCGTATAAGCATAATCTTTGTAGCTGCATCACTTGGGTTAATAGGATTTGCAAGATCTATCAGTCTATGATTATTCATATCAATATCTCCATCAGCAGTTGTTCCTCTAGATATTTTTGTAACAAAGTTTGTATCGATATACTTTCTGTTTACAGCATCTGTAGAATCAATAGGATCTCCAAGATTTTTTATTAGATTCTGATTCATATTTAAAGTTCCATTCATAATATCTTCTGTTTTACGAATATAATTTTTTTGGCTAGAACCTTTTCTACGATATCCGAGCGACATTCTATACAATAGTAATAATAAAATAAATATATGTAAAATTACAAGCAACTGTCATATTATTAATCATATAAGTGCGTGATCCATCAATATTTATTACTAAAAGGAGAGTGCCAGATACGCTGTAAGTGTTGTCACTAGTTAACTCTAAAAATACTCCAGTTGTATTAAAACACCATAAAATATTGGATACTGTTTGAAAGTTTGATACTGGCCTAACAACAAAAGTTTTTAAAGGTGTTGCATAGCCGACTACACTTCCTTGTTGATTAAAAACTGCCATATCAGCAGGAGTTTTTTTCAATGTAGAACTTTCTGTTCCAGTTCCATTTACATTAATATTAAATATGTTTAACGGAATAACACTCGAAGCATTTGTAAAACCAGAAAGTCTTATATACAAAGTAGAACATTTATAAGAATCAATAGATTGCTTTGTTACAACATCTGAATTTTTCAAAGAGGTAATTCTGTTTGATCCTAGATCAAGAGTACTATTAGAGTTGCCATTGAAAACTTGAGACATACTTTTTAATAATCCACAGTTTATTACTTTGTAAGGCCTAGAATCTTGATAGACAGTTCCATCAACAGATCTTCCAGATATACCAGTTACATTTTTACAGTTTAACTGGGATAACATTTTTGCACTATTCTTTGGAAGTAAGTCAGATAAATTAGAAACAGAAGCTATTTCTCCAGAAACATTATTTGCAACAGTATTAAAGAAGTTTGAATTAATAGCATAATCTAATCTTATTGCATCTCCATCATTTACTGGAAAACCAAGATTTGTAATGTTATTTCCATTAGCATCAAGATCGCTAAAAATATTACCATTAATCTTACTAATATTATCCATTCTTATATATATGGAAAAAATTAAAGAAAATCTGAAATGTGGTTTAGATACAACAAAAGAAGTATTATCAGGAACAACATAGCAGCTGAGATTGGATCAAAAGCAATTATAAAAGTAGCTCCTAAGATTGCAATGAAACTGAGTTTACAAGCATCAAACAAGATTGCAACTATTGTTCCAAAAGTTTTGCAGTCATTCAAAGTAATTGGAACTGCTACAAAAGCACTTGGAGGATTTCTATCAGGAATAACAGGAATTGTAGATCTTGGTTTATTCATAAAAGAAATCGTAGATGATATTTCTTCTGGAAAATATGGCAATGTCTTTTGGAAAAAATTGCAGATAAAAAAGAAGGACTATAAAAAATGGTTGCTTCTTTAGAAGTTGGCTTTTACATAAACGAGATTATGCTAGAAGCGGAAAGAGCTCAATCCGGTTGGTACTTAGATCCTAGTAAGTTTCTTTAAGAGATATTCGGAGAGAAAGTGAGTTGGGATGCTTCACAGTTGGATACAAAAGCTTGGAGTAAGAACTTTCTTGAAGTAAGATCAGGTCGATTTTTACCTGCAATTCCAGTAATCATAGCAAGTATAGCTTCTGCTATTGGAGCTGTTGGTTTAGGTGTTTCAATAGCAGTATCAGTAGCAGGATTTATTAAGAAAATTATTGATGTAACAATGTATTCTGCAAAAGCTCCAAAAATGGATACGCATGAAGAAAGAATGAGTGCTTTGAGTATACAAAGTGAAAGATTAAAAAATGCAATTGCAGATATAAAAAATATGATAGAATTACTTGATAGAAACATTGATATTGATTTGAGTGACAAAGTGCAGAATAGTGAGGTGAAAAACAGATTAGATTATTTGAAAACTGGAAAAGATTTAGTAGAAAAATCTGGCATTAGTTATAGCGATGAGTTAAAAAGAGACACACAAAAAGTAGAAAGTAGTACAATTGGAGGGAAAAAATCTTGCGACTATAAAGCTGAGAGTGCAATGCTACTAGCTAATCTTTATGCTCCAAATAAATCACAAGAAGAAATACATAGAGAGGTACTAAAACTAAGTGATGAATTAAATTATAGATGCCGTAATTAAAAGTCTGTGTAGCGAACAATTCTGTAATCTTCTGTTAAACTATAAGTAAAGTTTAATCGAGCGAAACTTAGGTGCAAACGTATTGCTGCAAGATCTCTAGCAACAGCTGCATCTTCTGCAGAATCATAGTATCCCAAATGATAACTAGTATTATCTACTTTGATATATAATTTATATTTTTTGCTCTTTTATCAAAATAGACGCCAATATATTTAGATTTATTACTTTTTTGTTTTCCTTATTTCTTCGATTTTCCGATTGCGTTGCAACTCTTAAATTAGAAATCCTGTTATCAGATTTATTCAAGTTTTCATGATCGATCTGAAAAACAGGCATCTCTTCATTCATTATCATCCATGCTAATCTGTGACTTTTGTATCGCTTTCCATCAATACTTATAATTCTATATCCATAGCTGTCAATACTTCCGGCCTCAGCTCCAATAGTTGCCCTACCTCTTCTGTTTATCCTCCAAAAGAATCTGCCAGTATCTGGTTCATATGTAAGAAGTTCCATAACTCTAGATCTAAGTTCTTCAAATTGATTTATTTCTAAATATATAATAGTTTTATTTGTCTTTAAATAAAAATTAAATATATTATAGAAATGGAATACCATGAGGTAAAACTAAAGCTGTCAGAGCATCAAGTAAACTTAATACACAAATCTGATAAATCTATTTCAATCAGACTAAAAAAAGAAGATCTATCAGGTTCTATTTCTATCTTTGTAACAAAAACACAACTAAACAAAATTGAAAAGTGCCAATCTAAAAACACTGGCATACAACTGAATCTAAGTTTGAAGCAATTGAAACAAAATAGAAGACTTGGCTCGGGCATCGTGGATTTTATTAACAAACTACAAACTTACTGGAAATCGCGAAATGCACCTAAAACTACCTTCAGGGGTAAAATCTGAATTTGTACCAGGTGGAAGTTTTAACAATACAAACCGTTACTCTTTCGCCGGTCCAGGAACAAAATTTACTCAGCGAATGAGTGAAGGCTATACCGGAATCAATGATTTAGATAACAAAGCTTTAGTGCACGATAGTTTATACACCGAAACTGGATCAATGGCCGAACCTAAAAGAACGGAAATAAGAAACTTGTCAGACTTGGTATTAGCTGAATCTGCTGCTAGAATTGCACTTGATCCTCGTCAGCCAAATTAGGAACGTAAAGATGCTAAAACAGTTGCAGCCGCGATGGCAGCGAAAGCTAAGCTTGGACTTGGAATTGGCGGAGCATTAAACGATTCATTTGCTACTGATTTTCTAAAAGATAAAATAAGTAATCCTGCTAGTCTTAATAAGATAAAAAAATTATGCCCGTGGAATCTTTGACAGAATGCTTGATATCACTCGAAAAAAGATCTAAAAAAATTTAACTTACAAACTAATTCATATTTATTTTTTATATTTATATTTTTTTAAACTCTGCTGGATTAAACATTGATCTCTTTGGTGAACTATAAACTTTTACTTGGTCAATCTTTAATCTAATATTTAATATTTCTTCATTATTATAATACTCTTTTGAAACGTAACTACCATCAAGAATTCCAGTGATACAAAAATCATTTCCTAATTTTTTAATTACGTCTGCTGGACTAGATACTTTAATTTGTTTATTATTCTCATCAAACATAATACTAGGTTTCTTTCCAAAATCTAATCTAATTCCAATTGTTGACCTTGCATTAGCATCAAATGCTTTGAATTCTAATTGTTCACTCGATCTATCTACAATGTTTTGAATATAAGGAAGTGTTTCTTCTGTTATATACATCCATGCGCTAAGATAAGGTTTTGAATCTTTTGAAATTTTCTCTTCAACATGAATGTGTGCAGGCTTTCCTTTTGGGATGAAAACTGCAAAATTTTGGAGGACTACAAATTTCTTTTCTTGATTTTTCATTCTATATAGTGGAAATATTTTGTTTAATTCAAATTAATAATTGCATGACTGTACCAAAATAAAAAAATTCCATTAATTTAAGAAAGACTAAGCACCTCATTCCACAATCCGTTTGATTAAACTTTTGCAGTTGAAACGTTTGAAAACTTGGTGTAACACCGAAATAATTAAGCACTTCTGGCATTGGAGGAGCACCGAACGAGTCAAAATAAAAACATTGATCACCTATTTTTTTAAGAGCTACCCAGTGATATATTGCTAAGTCTGATTTTCCAGTATTGCAAATAAGGCACTCATTCTGTTCTGGAGAAATTAATTCATCTCTTGCAAATACACCTCTGAAATTTTTTATATCTAATTCTTTTACATATTGATTTATTTCAAGGTCAGTTAGTGGCGTACTTTTTACTTTTTTTTTAAACTGTTGATAGTTTTTCTTAGTTCAGAAAGTATTTGTTCTTTACTCATATCACCTCCAAACTTTCAGTACCTAACTTTTTACCATGAGATAGAACTCCGCTGCCACTTTCTGATCTTAACTTAACAAACTTTGACTTTTTACTTTCATAAATCACACAAATTGCTTTAATCATTCTTCTAAGACCTTTTGTACTATCAATCTCAACATACTCCTCATGAATGCTATCTGTAGGCTTCTTACATTTTAATCAGTAAATTTCCATTTCTATAATATAAAAACTTTTTTTAGTATAGGAAATTGTCTCTTCGAGTAAGGGCGTTTAATTTTGGGCAAGATGCAGATACTGGGCATAAAGAACCTTAACCAAATGTTCGATCAGAGCTTTAGTTTTAGGTCCAAGTGGTTCAGGTAAGTTTCAACTTATCCTGAATTGGATATTTTATGGAATGGTTAATTATGATTGTTGTACAATTATTGCTTCAAGTTTAGATCAAAAGTTGTATCGTGGACTTGTGTCAATGACAAAAGAAAATAAGGCTTATTCTTGGATTAATGGAATTGATGCTGTGCCAGAAGTAGACTCGTATAAGAACTGCAAGAATGTAGTTGTACTTAACGATTCAATGACTGAGGATCAGACTAAAATATTAGACTATTTTACACGAGGAAGACATAAAGGTCTGAATATTTTCTATCTTGCTCAAGGCTTTACTAATATACCTAGGAGAGAAATCAGAAACAATGTAAATCTAATAGTAATCTTTAAGCAAAACACAACTGACATTGAGTATATCCGTGATGCATATGTTGGAGATATTGATAAGAAACAATTTAGAGAATGGGTTAACTCTTGTACTAGAAACCGTTTTGGATATTGCATAATAGATCTAACTAAGACTGAATCAGAAGGAAGATTTTGGTCTGTTGATTCAGAGGGAAAGCAATTAATGACATTTTCTAATTATTAATAGATATAGTAAAATGTTTAATGGAAAAATTTACTCGAGTGGTAAAAAACCTTACAAAGGTAGCGTTCAAGAGGCATTAGATTATGAAACTAAACTGCAAAACCTGCAAGATCTAAGAGATGCAAATATTCTAGAAAACTCTGGTGAGATACAAAGAATAGAATCAGAAATTGCTATAAGAGATGCTGCTGAGCATAGACTAAACAAGCAAGCATTAGAGAGATCTACTGATAACTCAGGTAAAGTTGTTGCTGAGAAACTTAAAAGAATTAGACCTAAACTTGCTTTACAAATAGAAAACAAAGAACAACTGCAGAAAGTTTTAGAATACAAACACAAACCAGACATATTTAGTACTATTCAAAAAGCAAGAACAGCTGTTTGTGAAGGAAAGCATAAAAAAGCGATTACTATAGCAAATCAAGCAAAGACATATGCAGAAAATCCAGAAATACGAGAAGCTATTGATGTTGCTCAAAAAGGTTTAGCTGAAGAGTTAAATATAAATCAAACTACTGGCACACCGAAGAAAACTGCAGTACAAGATTTTGATAAAGCTAAACTAATAAAATTACTTAATGAAAAAAATAGATATATCCCGAGTTATGTACCAAGAATAATAAATGAGATTGATAGTACAAATAAATATTTAAAACTATTTGAGCTAGGACGAAAGCTTTTTAATGAAAAAATGTATACTCCTGAACAAGAACTAGAACAGACTGCTCATGATATCTTAGAATACACAGTGGGTTATTATAATAAACTTGATGGTAAACAAGTTGATACAATACAAAAAGCATATGCGTTAACAATTGATAAAAAGAAAGATTTACTTGATATTATTGGGTCAAAAAAGGGAGTATCTAAAGTACTAAAAAAGATTGTGCAGAATCTTAGTGAAGAAAATCTTTCCAATGTTGTTACAGAATTAGATAAAAAGAAAAAAAGAAGTGTAAAAGAACAGAGAGTCTTCGATTATTTAAGACCTAGAGAAGGTAGTGGCATTGAAATAATACCATTAGTTGTAAAGAATGATTCAGAAGTATTTGACAAGATAGAATTGTGGATTCGTGAACTTGCTGCTGGAAATACTGGAGTAGTAAATTCTATTAGTGCTGCTGTTGATTACCTTGCAAAATCTAGAAAAGTACCAAAGTCATACATTGCTAAAATTAATAAACTTGTATATGATATATAGAAAATGTCTGATCTTCTTGGTGTGGCTAAGAATATTCTAAAAAATGTTGAGTCAATAAAAAAAGATACCATTGCAGGTAAGGAAGGATACGTTTTTAATATAAGTGGAACTATTAATCCTATTAGAGTAAACATCAATAACCTAATTAAACTTAAGAATAAAAGGTTTAAGGTATGCTTCAAAAAGTTTGTCGGAACTAACTCTATTAAAAACATTACATCTGCAAATAATACTTTTGTTTACAGGATTACAGGTGGATCTGATCGAATAGTAAGAATACCACCTGGCATATATGCTGCTGTATCTGATGATGTAAATATTGGTATTGGATACAATAAAAAACTCTGTTGTATTATCTGGAAATTATAAGTTTGTTTTAGGTATTGATACTGCTACTTCTAACTCTTGGATTATTATGCCTGCTGGGTTTACATTTGTTGCTGTTAAATCTACTATAGCTCCATTACTTGGATTTACTGGAACTGTTTATACAACAGACAAGACACTTCCATTAGATGCATATAGTGCAGCTCCTGGGAAACAGTTTACACAAATAGTTATAGATCCTGGAGAGAAAATTATTTCAGAGAATGAAGTTTTTGTTTCTGACCTAAATTTAATTCTTATAAACTGTAATTTGGTTGCAAGTGGAACAAGTTATATAAATAATATCGAAACGCAAGCTCTTAGAAGTTTTGCTTATAATTTCTATCCTTGTGAACAAATGGTATATGAACCGAATACTCTTGAATATCACAATCTCGTTGGAGATTCTATTTCTGATATATTGATTACTATTACAGATCAAAATTTGAAAGTTTTAGATTTTGGCCCTCAGCAAATTACTGTTGTAATAGAAATTATTGAAATATAATATAAGAATGTCAATAAGAATGACTGGGACTATTAGTTCTGATTCAAAAACTCTAGTTCCACCGTTAATGCTTGGATCAGATTCTGGTTATAAAAATAGGCTTACGGAGAGTTGAGTTTACATATACAAACAGAATAATAACAACTGTTACTCATGCTGTAAACGATATGCTTTGGTATAAAGCAAATATGACATCTCCAAACAATTCCTCAGTTGCTATACCAGAAGGATATTATGATAGTCAAAAGATTGTTTATGCATTAAATCAAGCACTATTAACTGTAAAACCAAACTCTATGCTCATCAATCTTGCTAATAGAAATAGTACTGGAATAAGATTTAGCGTCGATGCTGATGATAAAATAATAATGCAAGTTGCTGGCGATTTTGTTGTATTACTTGGAGACAATTCTGGAATAATCAACTCTATTGGAGATACTCTAGGTTTTAATTCAAACCTGCAAGGTACATTCTATCCTGCAATGGTTGGTGGAACGCCATATGAAGCTATAGAAAAAGCAATGTATTTTTCTGGTACTTATAAGGCTTGGAATAAAATGCAACTTCCTGACAATTCTGGAGTAAAATGGATAAGCGTTGATTGTGATTTGGTAGATCCTAATAAAAACTATGTTGAACATAAAAAAGGATTTTTAGAGCAATCATCATCTTTATATTTAATTGATATTGATGATATTGATCCAGGAGAAAAGGTTGATGTGCACATTCCAAATATCTTATTCTTGCCTACTCGTGGAGACATTGATGATGTAAGTAGTATTAGAATTAACTTAACAGATCAAAATAAAAATACTATAAATACTATTACAGATGTTATAGCTACAATAGAAATTTCGAAATAATATAGGATGGGTAGCTATGCTAGAATTGGCCATGGTAGGATAACTGGTGGAAAATATCATGGCTCTGGTGTACTTGATAAGATTATTGATGGTGTTGGAAAAGCAGCTCCTGTGCTTACTGGACTAACTGGGCTTAGTATGAACATTGCCAACAAAGGAATTGAAATGCATCAAGCAAGAAAATTAACTGAGTTGCAGACGAAGAAAGAAAAGATTGACCAGGAATATGCTAATAAACGAAGGGAACTTGATGATAAACTTGATGAGGAAAGAAGAAAGAAAGAACTTGAGTATGAGTTGGAGAAACGTAAAAAAGAAGATCATGATAGAAAGATGAAAGAGATGGATCTTGAGATAAAACGTGCAATGTTTGATAAACTTAAACCAAAAAGCAAAAAGAAATACAAAGCAAAAATGAAGGATTCTGAAACTGAAGATTATTCAGAAACGTTAAAATAAAATGATCCTAAAGCGTACAAAGAAATAGAAAGAGTTATAAAAGAAAAATCTGCTGTTCCTACTATTATGCCTGCAGCGAGAGCTGATGGATATGGCGGATATATGAAAAAAATTGGTGCTGGTTTATACATTCAGAATAAGAAATAAATTTTTACTTTTTTTATATAGAGAAGAAATGGCAAGTGCTCCAATTGAGAACATACTCGAATTAGGTGATCCTAGTTTTCCTAACTAAAAAATTAAAGATTATCAATACAGAGAATTTTATCAAAGCAATGGAAGTGAGACTGATGATATTGCAAATAAGTTAGTTACCTTTACTGTTCCTAGTGAACAACAGCTTTGCTATGTGCTTTCAGATGCTTATCTGTTGCTTGAGGGACAGATAAAAGTTCAAACTGTTGCACCTGCTGCAGGCAGTAACCCACAATTTGATCCGCTTAAAAGAACTGTTGCTGCAGGTCTCGTCAACAATGCTGGAGCTTGGCTGTTCAGTTCAATGAGAATCAGACTTGGTGCTGAAAAAATAGAAACATACTCGCATAGACAGGCTCCTGGAACAGTTACAACTCTTATGGGATTACTTACATATCCAAATGATTACAATCGAACAGAAGGACCTGCAACTGGATGGAAAAAAGATGAGGCAGCTAATCCAGATTATTTGTATGTATCTGACAGCTATACAAGCCCAGCTGCAAGTGGAATATCTACTTCTAATAATGGTTTTGTATACAGAAGGTGTTTTTCAAATATTGTTGCTGACTCTCCTGGATTTATTCAGTATTTCACTTCCACTTGCAAGATTGTCTGGATTTTGTGCTGACACGAATAAAATTCTTTATAATATTCCATTTACGCTTGAGATGACAAGATTGGTGGGAGTGACTTTGATGCTGTTATGATTGGTACATCTGGCGCAGCTAACATTATGGCAGCTAGAGGTGCAGGAGTTGCAGCTGATGGTACTTGGATGGCACTTAAAGTAGCTATGTCAAAAATGAGACTAATGGTTCCATGTGTAAATCCTAAAGAAAGTATTCAAAGAGCTCTTGCAGACGTATCTAGTGAAAGAGCTAAAAAGATTAGATTAAATTACAGGGTTAGACGCTATGAGAATATTACGATAACTAGTTTTAACCAAGGTTTAAAGTTTACTAAAACTCTATCTGTACAAAATACTCTTGATAAAGTTAGATGGTTGATTGTTGCAGCACAAAACTATAATAAGTTTGATAGTTACGCTGGCAATCCATGTACTTACAATCACTGCGATATTAAAAATGTAACTGTACTTGCTAATGGTTCTAAACAGTACCCTGTTGTTCCTAGAAGCTGCTATTTCAAAGATGCTAAATGCTCAACAGCATATCTAGATTTTACTCAATTCAGAAAGCAATATCTTGGATTAAATGAACTTACAGAACCAGTTGGTGTTACTTATCCTGAATGGTTGTCGCTGTATCCAATTCATGTGATTGATCTTCAGTATAACGATGAACGTTTAAGAGTTACTTCAAAGCTTGATGTAACTATTGAGTTTAACTCTCAAATCCCTGCTGCTGCTGGTGCTAATCAAACAAATGTTATGATTCATTATCTAACTATCTGTAAAAACAGTGCTGAACTTACTTCTAATGGTAATGGTTCACCATTTACCTGCAGTAAGGGAACATATGTTTATGATAGAAGTGACATTTAAAAAAAATTTAAACCAGAAATATAATGAATAAATTTGATTTTGTACAAGGTTCAGATGAGTGGAAAAAATCAATGTCTTGAATATTGGAGGCTCAGAGGTTTACTCAGTGCTTGAAAATGATTTAGTATTCGGAGATCAGACAGAAGTAGACATATAATTAATTGCAAATAGAAAACTAAAAAATACATTGCTAACAATTCTAGTATGAGATTTCCTCCAATGATATTCGGTAAAGTATTTGAACCTATTGCTGCTAAGTTTTTGGAAATGAAACTAAAAGTAAAACTTGATAATGCAAACGATTGTTTTAGTAGTGATGGCGTGTACGGATATTCTCCTGATGGAATAATAGATAACAATACATTAGTAGAAATAAAATGCTTATGGAGTAGAAATATTGTTGATGATTTTATACCTAAACAATATCACGCACAATGCTTATTAGGTTTACATGTTTTAAAACTTAGTGAATGTTTTTACTCTGAGTTTGAGATTTTTGTTCCTGGATTAAATTGTGAAGAACCTCCGTTAGATTACATAGCAGCTGGTAATGTAAGAATTCCTTATACTGATTTGGATATGCCACTTGGAGAACCAATTTTTATGCTTTTACTTAAAGATGAAAAGTATTTTGATTTTGAGTTTGACATTATAAGCACGTATGTTAGATTTAATAATAAGAAAGCAAATGGTTATGATATAAAGTATTATTTAAGAAGATGTTTGATTCAAGTGGTAGAAGAAGATGATCCTTGCAGATTTGTTAGAATAGTTCCTACTGTTAAAGAAGTGTTAGATAAATCGAAAATTTTAATTAATAACTATATAGATGAGTCGAAGACATCATTGCAATGACTATGTAAGTAGAATAAATGGTTATATTCTGTCAAATCTTGATGCGAATGGAAATAGAATTATTAATATGATGGATCCTGTGAATGATGGTGATGCTGTAACAAATGCATATGCAGATGCGAACTTTATTGTAAATAGTGGCACTTCTTTAAATTTACAGAATAGATCAATTACAAATCTTGCTCCAGGAGTTAATCCAACAGATGCTGCTAATGTAAGTCAAGTATCAAAGTATGTCAAGAAATCTGGAGATACAATGACTGGAGATTTAAGTATGAATAGTTTTGCTATTACTTCTACATATTGGAATTCGACTCTTACTACTCCAACAGTTTTACCTGATGATTTTTATGTTACTTATGGAGGATTAAAACGAAATGTGTTATTGAAGAATTCTCCTGCTACAACTAATTTAAATATGAATAATAACTCTATAATCAATGTTGCTGAGCCTGTTAATTCTTCTGATGCTGCAACGAAATCTTATGTTGATAGAACAGTTACAAAAATAACAGAAGTTGTTGTACTTACATTTAATCCTAGAGCAATGAATTATATTATTAATATTTCTACTGCATATTCTTGGACAAATAAAAATGATCCTCCACTAATAATACTAAGCGCAATGGTTGTTGGATCGTCTAACTGTATACAACTAAAGCCTAGCAGCGATACGACAATAGTATCAGGAGATATACGTGCTATAAATACATCACTGACTGGAACTGATTTTAAGTATTATGCATACTTTACAAGAGTTCCGATAGAATATTATTATGTTGATAACCTAGGAAATATGAAAGTTAATCTATTAATTTCTTACACAAGTACCTGAAAAATATAAATGGACTAGTAGAACAATTAATTCTTTTAATTTTGTAGCTTTATGCTTGCCTTTTACTAGCGGAAATAGTTTTGCTATATGCATTATTGATTCGTGTTCTAAACAATGATGATTACAGAATAACTTGGAACACCTTTTTTTAAAGTGTTTCTTTGCTAAGCAATATATTTTTGTAGGTCTTTGCTTAGAATATTTATTCCTTGTATAATAACAATCTGCACAAATGATTATTTTGTTATTTCTTAAAATACCACAATCGAATTCTGTTTCTGTGCCATCTAAATCGCAGATATCGCAACGCATTTCATACTTTAACTTTGGTCTTCGTTTAACCTTCTGGCAAACTGGATGACCTGACTCTAAGTATTCAATTTCGCTAAATGATGTCGAACAAGTATCACAAAATATTTCCATATCTATAGAATGTCATTTTTAACTCGAAATGAAAGAAAAAAGGAAGGGAAATTTAATCCAGAGTCTGATATAAGCCAGATATTCAAACCAAGACCGAAAGTAATTCTAAAAGGTTTCTTTAATATAGCTAAACCTAATGAAAGTCATCAAGCAGACATTTTGTATATGCCAAATGATTCTGGATACAAATATGCTCTGAGTGTTATTGATGTTGCTAGCAGATATAAAGACTCAAGACCACTTAAAACAAAGTCTTCTAAAGAGGTAACACAAGCCATAATAGATATTTATGAAAAAAGTTTATTGAAATGGCCAAAGAATATAACAGTAGATCCTGGATCTGAGTTTAAAGAAGAATTCATGAAATAAATTAAAAGACGTGAAACACAAGTTATAGAAGCTACTAGTAAAAAGAGTGTTGCACTTGTTGAAAGAATGAATAGAACTGTAGCAGAGAGAGCATTTATTGCGCAATATGAGAAGGAATTAGAAAACATTAATAATGGAGATTTTACTAGAAATAAAGAATGGATTTATAATTTACCAAAGATTATTGATTATCTAAATAATAGTGTTACAAGATCTATTGGTGAAGAACCTGTAAAGGCGATGAAAAAAGAATCAGTAGAACTGGGTATACCAAAATATCATAGAAAAGTTGGAGAACAAGAAAAATTATTAGAACTTGGAACAACTGTTAGATATTTACTAGAACCAGGTGAACGAGAAGATGAAAAAATAAGAAGAGCTACAGATGCAATATGGAGCTTGACTAAACATACTATTGCTAGAATAATGGTATTGAAAAAACAACCGGTTAGATATTTCATTAATGATGTTAAAAGAAGTTTTGTTAGAGAGGAATTGCAAGTTGTTAAGCAAGAGGAGTAGTTTCTCTTTGTGAACGTTCTGCTATAATATCGTCAAACTCTTCTTTTGTAACTACTTCATCAGATAAAGCATCAGTTATTTTTGAAATAAATTCTGTGTTAGAATTGAGAGTAAATCTTTTTCTTTTATCTATTTCAACTAAAACCCCATCAACTGCCATTAGCATTGCTGTTAATGCTGAGAGAACAGAGACTACATTAGTTATATCCGGATGTGCATGAATATGTGTTGTAGAAACTGTAACTCCTAAAGCTACTATTATATTTACGATTTTAATTATATATCTTACTCTTGTTAAATTTGTTAGACATGACCTAACTTTAACGTTCTATGCAACTACCTCATCATATCTTTGAAGAGCAAATTTTTTCTTAGATCTGCCGTTTTCCTATAATTATTGAAATTTTTCAAACCCATCCTGGATAAAAATCTTATTCATAATCTGGTGAATCCATATAATTAATAAAAACAGAAGTAACATCATAGCTACGATCATTAAGATAATAAATAAATTTTTCAGTATCTTCACATGTCTTTGGATGTCTAGGTTTTAATCCGTCAGATTTTTCGGAAGCTGCAGTTTTTAATCTTCTGATATAATCTCGATATTTTTCTCCAACTTGTCTGCTAATTTTTTCATTACTCATTTCTATATAACATAAAAAAGATGTTTAAATCATTTTTACCATAATATACAAATATTTACAGTTTTCTATATTGATTAGGAAACATTATCAGCAATATTTTTTGAAAAACCTTTTTCATAATATGGATCTCTGAATGTTTCAACTAGACAATCATCAACAATACTAGGAGATTGATCCTTATTAAAGAATTCTGAGTGACTAATCAAATTATAATTTGTTAACTTTTTCCTCTCACCTTTACGAATTAAATCAATTATAAAATCTGTGTGTAGTTTAATTTCGTCATATCCATTAACAAAAGGAATGCAATGATCATAAAACTTGTAAAATACTTCCCTAATTCTGATTATATAAGAAATCATACTCTCATGCCAATGTCTAGGAAAAAATTTACACCTTGTACTCATAGTATATTTAATAAAAATTTTCTTTAAATCAAATTTTATTATGTTAGAGTGCTGTGGGATAAACAACGAAGTAGGCGAAAACACTATGCCGAGCGACAGCGAGTCTAGTGTTGAGCGAGTAGTTTGGTTTTGAAAGTTATGGAGACTTGGGTCTCAGACGAAGACACTCGATCGAGCTGTGCGAGATTGAGGGTCGAGGCTGAGCCCTAGGCTCTATAACGTTCAAAACATAACTACTCCGTCAGCAATCGCAACGTTCTGTTTGGACTTGCGCCCATTATTTGCGCTGTTTTTGCGGTGGATGACTTTGAGTTCAGGAGCCTCTACTCGCGCGTTCGTAATACAGTGTAACTAATGTGCCTTGAAAGAAGTTTAGTTCTCTTAAGACACAATGTAAATGCTTCGTTGTGGTTATTATTATTAGTATTATATTACCACAACCTTAATGGGGAGATTGCTCTCATTTTAAAACATCGGAAAGAACAATATTTTTAGTATCCTCCAACGAATCCTGTGCCCGTTATATTTTTAGTTTCATTTGAAATCCATCCGAACGAGAAACGACAGGTGCACAAAGATTAAATCGATAACATTGATGCCGTCCAAAAATGTAACTTGTTTTCTAACGGGTCATCACATGTGACCTAATCCTCTACTAAAATAGGCAGCGTCATGAATGTCACATGTGGTCATTGTGGCCACGTGTGGCTTAAGTTGATGCACAGCCGCCCGAGCTCCTCGTAGACTTGCATTACTTGCATTAGTAGTTCGTTGCATTTAGTTGCAGCATTTTAAGAACTTCTTGAATTCTCCTTACCATCGGAGAATATACCGGCTTTGCTACGTGCTTAATGTAGGAGAAAATTCAATGTGAAGGCAATCGATTGGAGGTGCAGGCCTGCATACCTACCGAATTTCAGCAACAGAAGCCAAAACGCTTAGAAGGCATTATATAGGATGGTATTATAAAAAGTTCTTAAATAGAGTTCTGGTGTGGCTACTCAATAATCTATATGCTAAAACATGTGCATGCTAAATTGGTTAAATTATGAGAGTGCTTGAGATTATTTGCAATTCCTAAATTATTACGATTAGCAACCGAAAATGTCACGATCTGCGGTTTAGACCGAGTGAAAAGCGGTGCGATGTGATGCTTAATAAATTGTACTTTTGGCTTCGAATGAGCTCGATTTGTATACGCTATGGCTGAGGCTGTGCATATGTACCTCTCTTTTTTAAATATACCGCTCTATGCAAAGGACACGGACTTGTAGGCATTCCTGCGTGCATCGGTGCGGCTTCTTCGTATGCCTCCTTAACTGTGCTTCTTTGCGACGGCACCGGCATTGGCTTCACCAGCATACGTCAAGCTACTACAAGGACTGCCACCTGTTACGTGCTCTTTGTTTGAGGCTAAGTTCTACGAATCATTATTTGATATTATCATCGGGAGTTCATTTCAGAACTCGCTTTAGAGCATAATATCTCGATGGAGTAGCAGTAAACCGTTGCATACACGTTGGTATTCTTTAAACGGGTGATACCAACTATTTCCCTCACTAGCTTTCCCGCATCCTGCAGTAGCGTGAATAAATTGACTGGAAAATATTTTAATCGGAATTAAAGCGACACCGCTCCTTGAAATTACACTTCGCTTTGTGACCAACGATATCCTAAGCAGCAACAACAATGATGGGGTAACGTTACTGCCCTGACCCTGCTCGACCTATCGGCTACGTTTGACACTATTTATCACGATATCCTACTAAAACGAGTGAAAACATCGATCAGTGTGGCCGCCGAAGCACTGGCGTAGCTTAGATCGCACTCGTCTTGCCGTGTTCAATCTCGCGCGGCGGTCACTGAACGTCGAGCAGGCCAGTCTCGCGTGCAGTTCGGTCCGTTCTCGGTATTTACTGTTCTCTTCTTCCATGTGTACCGAGCGACAGGGAAAAGCGATTCGGGTCCACAGGATCGGCTATCAATTCGGGTCGACGGATCTTTTAAGGCGACGATACCCACCAATATTTGCCATTTAAAGCGCCGGAATCTACTGCAGCAATTTATAAACTGGGTGTCCGGCTTGCAGACGATCGATCCCGGATGTCGGCCAATATGCTTGTAGCTAAGCGAGGAGGAAGTCAAGCTCATAATCGTTGAGCAACCCGCAAGACTAGGAGAATTTGCTCTTCAAATTGGCCAGACTACTGTGCGACCGTCAATGAGTACTTGGAATTTATGTCCTCTCTGATCACTGCTTAAAGCTTAAGACCTTTAGTAGGAAGACTGCTCGCACAGCTGGCCATCACGTTTGATACCTATCTAAGATTGGAAACTATCTACCACCATGGCAATTTGCTGAAAGCTTAACTTGCTCCCTGGTTCAGTTTTGACTAGACTGTAGCGATTCCGTTTTGGCTGGGCTACCGAAAAAGCCACCAGGCCTCGGCATCTAGCAGTCTCGTGCACCAGACCAGTCACCTGTGGAATCTCTCAAGAGTCCGTCCTCGGTCCGTCGCTGTTCTCCATTATACTCGACCTCTGGGAAAAGTGATTCGGGTCAAAGGCAGAGGATATCATTTTCATGCTGACGATACTCAGCTGTATTTGTCATTCAAACCGTCGGAATCTGCTGCAGCGACTGATAAATTAATGCTTGCCTTGCAGACATTCGATCCTGGATGCTGGCAAATTTAGTTAAACTAAACGACGATAAAACGGAACAGCTGCTCATAGGACACCTCTTATCTGTGGCTGGACTGGAAGGTTTTGCTTTTCTAATAGGCGATGCTGTTGTGCGACCATCAACATGTCCTCGGAGTTTAGGTGTCGTTTTCGACAGCTGCCTAAATTTTGAAAGCTTCATCAAGAAGACTGCTTTCACAGCTAGCCGTCACGTCCAATCCTTATCTAAGATTATGAGCTGTCTTCATTGGTGGCTTGCAAAAAATTTGACTAGCTCCTTAGTTTTCTGCCCCACCTAGATTATTGTAATTCACTTTTGGCTGGGCTACCAAAACAAGCGACTAGGCCAATGTAAATGGCTATGAATATGGTTGCAAAGTCTAGTTTACAAATCCCAGAGGTTTTACCGTATTTCTCCTTTGCTGAAAGAGCTTGGATAGCTGCCGGTTGATCAACGGATGCAGAGCAAAATTCTTACCCAGACACACAAGGCTGCTGCCACGGCTTGGTTGCTTCATACCTAGCTGAACTGCTGCACCAGTTTCAGCCTCCTCGTGCCCTCAGGTCCTACCTATATGTACGATAAATTAGAAAGTCCATTTCTACTCTTAAAGACCGTTGGCAGTAGAAGCTTTTGCTCTGCAGTTCTAAGTACATCTCTCCTGCTCCAGACTGTGCTCATCTTGTCCAGCCGCTCAGTCCTTATGACTGTGAAATTACAGGAAGGGGTATATTACATAACACTAGCACGAGGTAAACTCAATTCATTTTGTCGTGGATTACTTGTGGCTTTTGATCCAGACCAGTGGCAAATTGCAAACATTTTAGTTCCGACGTTTGTGTTCCCAGCCTGAGTTGGGGAAGCGAATCAGCTCCGATTAAAGGGTTATTCTATGAGGAAATGCAGAATCACAGCTAATAATAATAACAATACACTTAATAAAGCGCCCTCAAAAAATCCAATCACTTTCTAGGTGCTTTACATTTGCTGCAAAGGGAACCGCGGTTGAATGGTGAGTAATATCATGCTTGATAAACCACATGGATAACATGCTTAGGGGTGACATGCACTGGGTCAGCATGCAAGTGTGGTTAGTGGCAGCATGCACAGTGTCAGCACGCTAAGCACATAAAGGACAAATCACAAAGACCCACTAAATGCTGTCCTAAATGGGTGTGTTTTTAAGTTCTTTTTAAATGTGGTCAAGTCAGGGGATGTTCTGACGCAAGTCGGGAATGAGTTCCAGGCTTTGGGAGCATACGAACTAAATGCATGGTCTCGAAAAGATTTGAGGTTTGTAAGAGATATTGGTAAACTGTTGGATTCCGAAAGGCAGGTGGTACGATGCTTGGCCTAGTGGGGGAGTAGATAGGCTGAAGCCAAATAATGAAGTGACCTAAAAGTGAGCGGCAAAACCTTGAAGTCGATACGTTGCTTGACTGGGAGCCAGTGCAGGTCGGCAAGAAGTGGTGTGATGTGGCAACTGTGACGCTCACGACAGACAAGCCTAGCTGCAGAGTGCCGGTAGGCCAGCAAGCAGTGAGTTACAGAAGTCAAGACGGGATGTCACAAATGCATGGACCAACTTAGATATGGTACCCTTATCTAAACAAGCCCGAATTTTAGCAATGTAGATGCTATTGTAATGCGTGTAGCTGCTGATCTTAACCTCTCTCTCTCTCTCTCTCTCTCTCTCTCTCTCTCTCTCTCTCTCTCTCTCTCTCTCTCTCTCTCTCTCTCTCTCTCTCTCTCTCTCTCTCACTCTCTCTCTCTCCATCTCTCTCTCTCTTTGTTCGTGCGCAGTGCCTGTGTGTGTGTGTGTGTGTGTCTGGGTGTGTGTCTGGGTGTGTGTGTGTGTGTCTGGGTGTGTCTGGGTGTCTATATGCGTGTGTGTGGGGGGTGTGTGTGCAAGTGCAAGTTTGTGTATGTGCTTTCCCATAGGCTCACATGTGCATTCATGCAAGCCAACAACTACTTATATGCATATTTGTATTTATTGTATTCGTTATATGTAGTTATGCATTATGTCGGCATACAAAGCTGCCTTGAAAATTGCCATGAATTACTAAATTAAATATGCCAATAAAAATCGGTATGATTTTAAAAGCCGAACTGCCGAGCACTGAGGGCATTTGCCCTGAATTTTCATGTATAATCATTGTGGCGTCCTTTGGACAATCGTTCGTCCCCACTGAGTAATCGCCAGCCGGAAAACCGCAATTGTGCAGGGGGTGGTGATGCTCTGACGTTTTCCCAGCAACACAAACCATAGCTTCGCAGAAAACTATTCTCAACTCAACGCAAGCCCGAAGCTTTTCCACTATCCACTCATTCTGCAAAATTATCTGTGGTCAGATGATATTTTTCTTAGGTGAACAGCAAAATGTTTCCCGTGAATTATATGACCAATGGCAGGCAGAAGGGGGAGCAGAGAGAGGGTCTTGTGCCCCACCCCCCCTATTGTGTTGCAGCATTCTGGACAGCGTCCTCATTTCTACGCCTGCCGACAGTCACCAACGACGAAATTATGTCCTACTTCCAGTTTACGAGCAACAGCTGAGCGAGTGTCGAATGAAAACTTATTATAGGCAATTAATTACATCCCGGATATTGCACCCAAGATAAAGATTGTGCGGGTCTCATCATCCCTAGATGAAAGTCCTGGCTCGGCCCTGAATATTGTAACCATAAGCTATTGCTACGTGAGCGCCGAGTTCATGTCGAGGAACCTCACCTACCTTCAAGTATTAAACGGCTCAAAAGTAATGAGATCGGCTATCTTCTGCATCGCTAGAGCTAGAAAGATTGACCACTGATAGGTAGGATAGATGCTACCTTAGAGAGACTACTCAGTCTAAGCTAGCCTCGGTGAAGGGTCACATGTTCATTGCATTTGTGCTCTTAATCCTGCCGCCTGGCTAGCACTAGCTTCGATTCAACTCAGCAACGGAAGAAACATCTCACATCTCGTACAGATTTAAAAAGCACTTGCTCCGACATCCCGTTTACCCATGTTGATTCTGAAACTTCATCCTACGGATGGTGGGTCACTCGTGCCCAGAGCTGTTTTCATCAGCTTTTCGCACTGCACGACACTTAAGCTAGCTGCCTCGGATTGCAAACCAACTAACTGTATGCAGTGCATGTGCTGCTAGGGAGAACAGCTGGCGCTGGTAAGCGACCGAGAGCTACGCAGAGGCCAAAGCTAAGGAGAAGCCAGTCCACTGGTAGAGGTCTCCACGATGACTGCTGCTCTTCGTTTCAGCCGCCTGTCTCCGAGGTACTTCATCGGCTACTGCCTCCATCGATCTGCTGCTTGCAAAGCTTCTCCTCTTGTCTAGAGGCAAAGCAAAGCGCCAGCAGGAACGCCGGCTCGAGTCGAAGCCACAGTCGACCACAGGGTCGAGCGGCTCACGAGAGCCCAGCTCGTGCCCGTGCGGCAAACTAAAAGCGACGCGACGAGAGCTCGCTTGCTTGTTGAACCGAATCACGGGTCACCGCAGGAGATTCACAGCTGCAAGCGAGCGAGTTGTAGGGCTCCTATCCTGTGCTAGCTACTGCTGGCTCGCAGTTGTGAGCTGCCCATTCGATTCGGATGCTGCAGATGGAGCAACGAGGCAGCAGCCGAAGGCAGCAGCAAACTGTCAAACAAGCTGTAACTGTCCACTTTTGTTTCGTAGCTGATGTGCTAACGAGTTGGATTCACTCGGGGTTTCACCAATGCCAGGCCAGATGCCTTCAATGGCAGCGTGCCACGATCCACGATCGCGCCTCAAGTGCTCTCCTGTCTAGTGTCTGGCTGCCCCCAAAGCTTGGCGATGCAGGATCGTTACTGACAGGCCTCTTGCGTCAGCTCGTCGAGGTACGCCATCTCATCTCAAGAGAGCAAGCTGCTGAGTCAAGCAGGCAGTGACTGCCGGGTGAGCTAACCGAAACAGGCCAATCAACCTGCTAGGCTGGTGAGCCAGGGGGGTAATCGGCAACAGGAATTAAGATACTGGTCAAATTGATCAGTGGTTTAGAATATAGACTACTTTCCCTCTACCGTATCAGATGCCGGGTTTCTAACTCGCACAGCCTATGCAGCCACCTTGAAGAAGCACACCGAAAGCAGCAGCTATCGAGTTACTACATCTTTAGAAAAGGATCAACAACTTTTGTTCTATAAAGTACGGGGATGTACAACTTTTAGGAATGACTTCGACCTGCAGGTAGCATTTGCTCCAGCTAGGCTGGCTCGTCAGTGGCTACACGAATAGTAGCTGCAGCGACACTCGTAGCTCCAGCAGCAGAAGTTGGCAGCAAGTGATGAGAAAGATGAATAATAATCAGTATTGCCCTGCAGTCTTTAATGGCATACAAGAAAAACCAGCGCAAGTTGGTGAGTGCATAGACTGCTGCCAGCTGGCCTCGAGTTGCCGAAGAGCAAAGTGGTGAGGCTACCTGCAGCTCGAGCGAGGAGCTTACACGTCAGCCAATAGGGTGCGCCGCTGAGATGACGCGAGGCGCCACTTCCTGCAGACCGGGCAGCAGGAAGTGCACACTCCTCAAGCACAGAAGTGAGCGCACGACCTAGGCAAAGATCTAAGAGCGTCGGACTAAATCGCGACTGCATGCCGACATGTTTTCTTCGAGCACCGTAAACCACGAGCAGAGACAGGCTGGCTCGCAAAAAACAGAGAAAAAAGGGCAGCTGCAACGAGCACTGGCGGTGCTTTCCCCTCGATCCTCCCGTCAATGAGAGCTGCACTATACCCGGTTGCGATGCGGGAGGTTGGCCAGCGTTTGCATGCGCAGCGCCGCCGCCAGTGCGCACGCAGCAATGCTGGAGCAGCATCTAGCGGCAGGCCGCCTGCAGTTCATCGGGGGGGGGGGGCGGAGCGCCCCCTCTAGGGCGCTCGCTCGGCGTTCAGCTCAGCCACCATAAGACCTGCCTATGTCGATAAGGATTATCCCTCGCCACTTGCCCCTGGCTGCTGCCGGTGTATCCATGCAATGCTAGTCTGCTCCTCAGCGTCTGCGAATGCCGTGGAAACGTCCAATCTCGTACGACAGAGACAACACCACCACCACCACCGATCGCTGCGTGGCCCGCTGGCTGCAGCGCTTCCTGCCTCCACCAGTTTGCGTTGCCTAGCCCATGCGAGTCGGCTGAGTCGTCCGAGCCGTTGCGTCTGCCAGGCGACTGCAGGCAGCTTCAGGCCGCGTGTATATCCTGAATGCCATGCGGGTGGACACCCGACATGGCGGCGGCCGCTGCAGCGGCCGCCGCATGCATGCCGCTCGGATGCATCATGCCGGGTCCGCCCACTCCTGCCTGGCCGTGGTGGCCGTGTCCCATCATGGCCGCCGCAGCTGCAGCAGCCGCAGCGTGGCTGGGCAGGAGTAGCTGCTGCTGAGCCTGCTGAGCATGCGGCATCATCTGCATCGGCAGCGAGCCGCCGCCACGCATGTGCATTGAGCCGTACGGAGAGCCGTAGGAGCTGGGAATGGCCATGCCTACAACGAGAGCGGCGGCCCAGGAACTCCAGGATCGCCGAACGAATGCAGAAGAAGCAAGCGGCGGCTGCAGCTCCACGGGGATGGATGGGAATACAGCGCGGCGCCAGCAGCACACCGAGCTCAGGCTGGTGCCCGAGAGACTGCACTCTGCATCTGATGCTCTCCGGTCATGGTGATGGTGATGCTCAGCTTTTCAATAACTAACAGCCTGATGACACAAGTCGCCAAAAGAGACCCTCGTGAACTCACCTTCCTCCTCCTCGCTGTCTGTCTGTCTCTCTCTCTCTCTCTCAATTGCCAATCTCGCCTTAAGTATTCCACGGACCGTTAGCAGTTACCAGGCATGGGCAAGCTATTTCCTGTGCATGCAGTAGTAAACCAAGAGTAAGGCACTTACCTGGGTGCATCACTGAAGCCGGGTTTGTCACGTAACCAAGGATATGTGGGGATGTTGGCTCGTGTGGATAGCCCTGAACCGACGAGCCGCGGTTTGTCTGATCGATCATCGGCTGCACGATGCGTCGCCTGGCATTAATGAACCTGGGCAGAGAAAAAAATTTCGTCGGGCATTGAAAAAGTAATAATGCACAATTGCAGCCAGTCCTACAGACATGCAGGTTCCACAAAGAACGACTGCTAAGCTTAACAAACAATGGAAACCACTGAAACCATGCGAGCAAGTTTGTCGTGTGGATGGCAACTGAATTCTGACGCTGGTCCGCTGGCTGCAATTCGAAGGGGAACGGTATCCCGTTTGAACCACTCGATTGCTGTCAAAACGACACCTATACTCCAAGCACGTGGTGAAGGTCGCACAATAGCATCGCCTATTAGAACAGCAAAGCCTTTTAATCCAGCCACACGCTTAGGGTGTCCTATGAGAAGGAGTTCGGTTTTATCGTCATTTAATTTCAGGAAGTTTTCCGACATCCAGGATCGAATATCGGCAAGGCAAGCATTCAGTTTCTCAGTTGCTGCAGCAGATTCCGACGGTTTAAATGACAAATACAACTGAGTATCGTCAGCATAGAAGTGATATCCTATTTCATGGGCCTTGATCACTTTTCCCAGAGATTGAGTATAAATGGAGAACATCAATGGACCGAGTACAGACCCTTGAGGGACTCCACAAGTGACCTGCTTCGTGTCTGAGACCTGACCACCACACGACACGGATTGAACACGATCACACAAGTACGATTTAAACCACACCCAGTGCCTCATCTGCCAGACCGATCGTTGTTCGCAATCGTTCAAGTAGAACATCGCTGTCAATGGTGTTGAAGGCAGCTGACAGATCTAGCAGAGCTAGGGCAGTGACATTACCGTCCTCGTTTCCACGTATAATGTCAATTGTTAACACGGAGGACCGTTTCAGTGGAGTGCTGCCTCTTGAACCCTGATTGAAATGTTTCTGACATTTCATTTTTTCAATATGTTCAAAGAGCTGCTTATCAACAATTTTTTCCAAGAATTTTTGAAAAGAATGGAAGAAGGGAAACAGGGCGATAGTTTGCAAGGACCCCTGTATCTAATCCAGGATTTTTAAGTATTGGTCTAACGATTGCCGATTCGAAGGACTTGGAGACGATCCCTTTTTCCCAAAGAAGCATTAAAAATCTTGGTTATGGCAGGGCAAAGTTGGTCTGCCAGTGAATACCACAGAGATGATGGTATAGGGTCTCCAGGAGACGAGCTCTTTTTGCTAGACCTTATTGAGGTAACCACATCGCATGAAGAAACCTCGGAAAACCTTTTAAGGAAAGTCACAGGCTGTGATTCCGCAATTGCTTTAGTCGGAGGGGCCTTATGGAGGCACAAATGTGCACAATTTTTTCAGTTAAGAATTCTTAAAACCTTTTGCCTGAGTCCTTAATATCTGGGGAGTCAGACCTCTCAGCATTGGCCAGTAAATGGTTTACTGTCTTATAAATCTGTCTAGGGTCCGCCTGGCAGGAATTCAGCTTTCGAGTGAAAAAAGAACCCCTGGCTTTTTTTAGGCTTCTGGGTGTAAACTTGAAGGAAGTCTTTGAAATCGACTAGATCTGCATCAGACCCCGATTTCTTTAAACGACGTTCAAGCCTGCGCTTAACCCGGCGCACCAGTTTTTTTGTAAATTGAAAGGAATCACCACGACTCTGTACACGGATAGAATGAATGAGAGCATGCTTGTCAAGAGCACTCCTGAGTGCCATGTTCACTGCATCAATGAGGGTAACGAGGCTGGTGGTCGAGTCTGAATGCAGATCAAGAAGACCTGCACCACACAAATTTAAAAAATTTGTCCATGTCAATGTTACTTCGCTTGACAAGTTCGACCTTACCCCGTATTTACAATGGAGCAGGAACAGTAAACCGACCGAACAATGATCTGAGAGGGTCAGTGGGCACACCACAAGGTCAGTGGGGAGGACATCCTTGGTGATCACGAGATCTAGAATATGGCCACCAACGTGGGTGGTATGATTAACGTGTTGGACCAAACCAAAGTTCTCCGGACAGTCAAGAAATGAGCGAACCTGGCTGTTGCTAAGGTTGTCAAAGTGAAAATTTAAGTCCCGAGCAATCAGTAACAGCCTGTCACACACAAATATTTTAGCGAGGAACTCTGAAAACTCCTCTACAAACAAGTTTGGACAGCCAGAACGCCAGTCATCTGCCCAGGTTTCGGGTGCCAGACTGAGGTAGGAAAATCATCAGTGCTTAACGTCTGAATCTTGGCCACTTGCGATCGTGCGACTAACACCCACTTCTGCTGCCCTTCGAAAAGTTTGGGTGGCCAGGGCTACAGCCGCAGCACCGCCAGAGTGCCGGCCGGGTGGTGGCCCGATTGTGCAACTGGAAGACAGCAATTAGTTAAAATTACCAATTCGAAATGACACAGGTATTGATTTTGCTGCTCAACTCAATTAAGAGCAATCAGCATGATCAGCAGCCATGTCCCAGTGGCGGGCGGCTATGAGCAAGCACCACGGAAGACAGCACAGCCCAAGTCTTTCTTGGTCTGAAGGACTTTCGACCTGATGTGCAACCAACGGCAGGTTTCTCGTCATCAACTTCAC
This sequence comes from Cristatella mucedo, assembly GCA_009760855.2. NCBI lineage: Eukaryota > Metazoa > Bryozoa > Phylactolaemata > Cristatellidae > Cristatella > Cristatella mucedo. The sequence continues at coordinate 715,960 of WPIO01000077.1, forward strand.
AGCGCCTTGCTCCAGCTTAAACCAGACAGCTCCCATCGGCCAAGCCGGAAGTGATAGTGTCAGATCATGCTCAGCCCCATGACAGCCCCTTCCCCTACCCCAGCCGAAACATGGCATCCTCCTTACACGGGCAGCCGTTTGATCGGTCCTTTTTTCTGAATCCTTGGCAAGCTTCACCTGCTGCTGTCTATACCATTCCTTGCCTGCCTGGTGTGCTGACTGTCTTCTAATATCAGGTCAAATCGGCAATGAGATGAGCGGCTAGGACAATGCATCCAGGCCGGGAGACGGCTTGTGACTCAAGAGTTGGTTGGCTTGGTCCTGGTTCAACACCTCCAGGCTGGGAGATGAGCTTTCCTTGTTTTATCCTTAGACGGGGAGACCACCCCACTCAGGACATCTGCCCGGCAGTTCGGGGACGTGTCACGTTGAAAATCGCTTACTTGTCCACTCTACTAGTGTTCCGGGTATTGCTCCGGAATAGAAATGCAGGAAGGCAAGCTCTGTCACTTACACTCAGGCACCAATCTGTCTTTATTCTTTCTTTGTTACTATTACTTCATGACTACTTTTCGATTATTCCTATCATGTCGCATTCGGGTGCCGATGGCAGGGGGCTGCAGCAGCTTTTCCGAGGCTCTCGTAGGCAGGCACAGAGGGATCTTGCGGTGCCAGATAAGAGCAACCGGTGCAAACGCTTCCCGGTCGACTTTGAAATCGCGGGCTTCACATCGGGTGCTCGTAGCCGGGGTAGCGAAGCGCTTACAGCAAGCTTAGGCAAACCAGCCACTTTGGGGGGGAGTGGTGAGTCACTAACTCAGTTGTTGCATAATCATGCTAGAGACAGAGAACGAGGGGCAATAGTCGGCTGTATAAATGGGTTATCAGAAGGGTATCTGCATAACTGCATTACAAAAGCAATTGATCTATGCTGTGTTGCCACAGACGTTATGGCATAGAGCAACCCCGGCTAGCTTATGTACGAAGAATGATACCTGGGACAGTGCTGAGGAGGCTTTGAAGTTCCTGGTGGCACTACAGGGGGCGTGACACACGGGTCGCTGTCGTGAACTGTGGCAACTGCTATGCAAGTATAAGTATCTCCATCTGTAACTCCACAAAAGCCAAAAAGACAATGTGGTAGCTATGCGGGAGAAGCATACAAGCAAGGACGAGCACGAGGCCTGTCGTGTCTTCCAAACAGCACACCTTAGCAAACGCGATAGGGAAGTGCCACCGCTGCTAGACCATTGCTGCAATACCCATTCTGTTCAGCGATGGGGATAGCCACCTGGTAGTATGAGGCATTGCAAGCAGAAAGGATCAGGGGCTTCCATTTCAATCGAGCCTGTATGCTGCAATTTCGACAAAACATCAGCCTTGAAGATCGGCTTGCCCACTAGTTCTTAGGAGACCGGCACACTCATCGGCCGGCAGCATAGATGACAAGAGCCACAGGAACAGGGAAAGAGAGCTAGCGAATTGCCTTTTCTGCCAAACCAGGGAGAGCACAAGGCAAACAGTGGCATGGCGCTAAGTGGATTGTAATAAGAAAAACTATGCCCTCCTGCGCCTTTCCACGGTGCCTACCCATAGCGGCAGCACACACACGCACAAGCACATAAGCACGCGCACAAGCACACACGCGCACACACACACACAAGCACACACACACAAGCACACACACACAAGCACACACACACAAGCACACACACACAAGCACACACACACAAGCACACACACACAAGCACACACACACAAGCACACACACACACACACACGTCGAAGCAGCTTTGGTACCGAGCTTAGGGCTGCAACGACCTCGGTGAGTTTTCCCTGTCGGCACAAGCCGGGCAGCAAGAGGCCCACGAGAGGTGGCCATGTGAGGGTTCTTGCTCCGCCATCTTACCAGTTGTTCACTTGCAGTATCGTCAGGCCGGTGTCCTGCGCGAGCTGCTTCTTCTGCTCCTCGGACGGGTATGGATGCTGCAAGCACGAAGATCTGCCACTCATTGAGAGCACCACTGAGAGCTGCCTCTCGAGCAGCAAGAGCGAGCATTTTAAATCAAGACAAATGCTTAGACTGTCCTGGCTGTCACGTCAGCCTTCTCGGCACAACTGTGTTTCCGCCACGTCACGTGGCGGACACGTGCTCTTAACAGCACCGGATGCTTGCTGAAGTGAGGCAGCTAGCAAAAGATAGCTGCAGCCAGTTGCTTTCTGGTGCTGGAAATTGCTGAGCTTGCATAGCAGCGGGCAACCAAAAGCAACGAGGGGAGGGTGCCACTGCAGGCGACCTGTGGATACTAGATTATCGGTGTGACAAACCGTTCTCTACGTCTGAATCTTGGCCACTTGCGAGGGTGCGACTAACACCCACTTCTGCTGTCCTTCGAAAAGTTTGGGTGGCCAGGATGTTCCCAGCAGCCTCCTCGGCCCATACTAGGAAGCCTTGGATTCGACCAACCTTAAAGCCTACCCGGAAGCCCTACCTTGCAGCCGGCCGAGGCAGCTTGAGAAGGGAGGGGCCAGGCCATCGGGGGGGGGGGGGGGGGAGTGTGCACCTGCTACACAGCCCAGATGTGGCATGCTAGCCTCAGCTGTCCCAGCCTAGTCTGCTTTGGCAGGACGAATGTGTCATAACCAGTGGTGCTACTGATAACCTCAAAGGAAAACACAAGCAGCTTGCCACACGTGCCAAACCTGGAATGGCTGGCCTGTGTGTGATTCGAAACTGCAGATGGGGGTAACCTAGCGAGCAGTGAGTGAGACAGCCTCAACATCCGGCCTCTTCCTCTTTCTCTTTCTCTCTCTCTCTCTCTCTCTCTCTCTCTCTCTCTCTCTCTCTCTCTCTCTCTCTCTCTCTCTCTCTCTTCGAATTCCTGAATAGAGCTCCGAGTCGATGACGAATTTTGAAAGGCAGGGAAAGCGTCTGGGCGGGCTGTGTTTCGGCCTATGTTGCGTGGCCGCAACCGCTCCGATTTGCTTCATAAAGGTTTTAGCTCGAAGCTCCCCGAGAGACGGTCCTTAGCAGAGGCTGGCAGTACATACAGGCGGTTCCCACGAAAGAAAGATGATTGCGCGTGTCACGGATTTTACAAGCACAGTCAGACGAATGCTAAGACATTGATACTGTGCAGGCAGAGCGAGCGTGCACCGGGGCCGGCTTCAGCAGCACTAGGATCGACCTACCACTGGCAGACTACTACGTGGGAGCTTGCTCTTGGTTAGAGCGGGAGGGTGTAACGCTGGGCTAACCGCAAAAGCAGCGGCCCACGAAAGCCGTGGGGGAGGTTGGAGCAGCCCCCACCGAGAGTCATCTCTCCAATTAGTACTGGCCTTCTGGCTTTTTAGTTGTTTGCAACTTGCCATATACAACCAACGCCCGGAACTGTTTATCTTCGCCAGCAATGCCACCGAACGACGGTGTATTCTCGACGGCTCTTTTGAAGTGGTGGCGGGGCTGTGCTGGCAGCAGCTGGCTTCGGACTTAAGCCGCCGGCCGTGCTCGTTTGCTAACCTTCCGAGACTCGGTGTGGCAGCACCCTGACAGCTTCTTCCATTCCTAATGGGGGATGCTCTGCAGACGACGCCAGGCTGGTTGGTTGGCTGGCTGCTCGGCCATCAGTCGTGAGCTGTAGCCGGCTGCATAGCCAGCCAACCGTACCACGTGCCACACCGTGGACCACTTGCCACAGTGCCTTGCAGATCACCGAGAGGCAAACTCGTGACCGGCTAGAAAAGCAGCGCTGCCCCAGCGAGGCCGGCTGCAGCGAACCCCTCTCCTCGCTGCTGCAACCACCGCACTGCAGCAGGCAGCAGGAAATGGCGTCAAGGGAAGGCATCCCACTGGCATCTGGCTGTGCCTCGATTCGTCGCGGCCAGCTGCAACCGACTTCTCCTGCAGGCCCCGGGACAGCTTGCTATCCGTTGCAGGCAACGTATGACGTCAGCTGCTGGAGGAGCTGATGAGCAGGCAGCACATGGCAGCAAAGAGGAAGCAGCCAGGAAGCAGCCTGCTCCCCCCTCCCCTCTGAGGATGAGTCGAATGCATATTCAGCAGCAGCAGCAGCAGCAGCTTGTGCAGCTGCTGCTGAGGCTAGTGGCTGAGCCGGCTAGCCACAGCTCAGCCTGTATTCAAGATGCAGTTATATGGGTCAATGCAGACGTTAAGAGAGAAAATAAATACTGGCACTGGTCGCAGGGCTTGAAGCCGGCCGGCCAGCCGGCTGCTGGTTCGATCAACAGGTGACTTTTAACTTGCATGGATACAGCAGACCCTCTGCAGCAGCAGAGCAAAAAGCACATGCCAGCCAGTGCAGCAGGCTGGCATTTTCCAAATAAGCACGCCCAATGACAGTCAGCTGGCTAAGATGAAAATAAAGGCACCGAGCCCAGGCTTTCGGCCACTCGGCAATGGCTGCGCAAGAAGTCGTGCTAAGATTTGGCGTTACGATGGCTACTGCTCCACAATCTGCACCCCATCCTCACAGGTAACCACACGGGCAGGCACCACCGAGAAGCAGGCACTTCTGCTATCACTGATGACAAGAACTGCAACGTAGCTCGTAGTCTGATGAGTACAGCGAGTCAGTTGACCAGCCGAAGGCTACCAGACCAAAACGACGGACAAGATGTCTACAGTGCCGGCCATTAAAAGGAAAGCAGCCCTTGCTTCGGATCCTTGCACAGTGGATCCACACCCCTGTCTTTTCCTTGCACGACGTAGCAACACGATTTGCTCTCTGCACTGAACTTGCTTAAATGCCCCAACGGCGTGCTCAGCCAGCTAGTGCTGCCATTTTGGCAGGAGCACTAACAGAAGCCAGAGAGGGAGGGGGGGAGAGAGAGAGAGAGAGAGAGAGAGAGAGAGAGAGAGAGAGAGAGAGAGAGCCGCGCACACGCATGCGCGCACACACGAGAGAGAGAGAGAGAGAGAGAGAGAGAGAGAGAGAGAGAGAGAGCATTGTTGGCATCATTGACGGCTGCTTACCGTCAGATGCTGAAATAGCCACGTGCGCATGATGTTAGTGGCCACCTTGGGGAAGATTCCGCGCTTTTTCTGTCTCTTGCCTCCCACCTTGCAGTCGTCGTCACCATCATCGGTACCATCGCCAGATCCCACGCTATTGTCGATGCCATCGCCTGCATGTGCGGTAAAGACGGGCTGCTATACGGCTGCCGCTGCAGAGCTGGCTGGCTTGGCCCGCGGTGACCCGAGTGCGATTGGTTGCTGGTCGCGCGCAAGCGCAGCCAGCTACGACTGCGTCATCGAACCGGCTCTCGGTCAGCGCAGCATGCAACAGGGCCCCTGCCGGAGGCTCAGGGCCCGGGCGCTATCTCTGCATGCCACAGCAACTGGCTTCTGTCGTGCATGGCTCACCCATGGGATCGAAGCTGTCCCAGTTGAATCGACCAGTACCGCATCCCTGTGCAGCAGCGCCTTCTTCGTCGTCTCCACCTGTACAAAGCCACGTGACTAGCTGCAAGGGCAAGCATGCACCGGCGGGAAGCTCCCCGAGCGCGACTTCTGGCCAAAATCGTCGGGAGCAGCATGAGCAACAGCAACAGCGATGGTGGCGGCAACGACAGCTTGGGCCTTGGCTCCGACTCGGTGCCGTCGCTAATTGCGAAGGGGGCAGGGAGGTGCTCGTGTTCAGTGTCGGCCAAATTGAATTCGACAACTTTTCCTCTCAGAGTACTCGGCAGCCCTGGCAGAAAATCTGGCCTCAAAACTAAGAGGCTTTCTACTGCACTTCTCAGCAGGCTGTGGAGAGAGAGAGAGTTGCTGCTCAGAGGGTGACGGCTCAGCAGACAAGAGACGTTGCCACTGCTGCCGAGCTCGGGCCAGTACATGCAGCTACAGCCGGGCAGCCGGTGCCTTCTCTACATTGGGACAAGCCTGAGAACTCGGCACTACAACGCATGTGTCCTGCCAGCCCTCCCCTCCTGTGATGAACCCGCAAGCCTTTCATGGTAGTGAACCCCCCTTAGCTCTGCCTGACAACATATTCATCAAACTATGCAAAACCAACTGGCCTGCCACAGTTGCAACTTGGATACCATGAGCAGATGAGTATTCAGAAGGCTCTCCAAGAAAAAATAGTGCATGGAGCAAGTGAGTGAGAGAGACAGAGAAAGACAGACAGAGAGATTACAATTGGGTGCCCAGAGGGATCAAACCATTTTTTTTCATCACCAATGTGAGGGCAGACACAATCCCAGCTACAAAAACGGTATTAATGTATTAAGACATTAGTATAGCACCTCAGCTAACTTAATTTTTCTGGGCACTTAACATATGCAGGAAAGGAATCATGTCAACTAGTCATTTTATTGTGCATAATTGTAGCACATGCATGACAATTTCCGTGAATGGGGTAAAGGCTTTGAGGAACAAAAAGGTTGTTAGCTTCTTTTCCAAGTCAGTCGTCAAGTCTTGAGGTGGCGTGATGTTCCAACCTTTGGGTCAACAAAAACAGAATGCAGTCACCGCAGGATTTGAGGTTCGTTGGAGGCACGACCAAACAACCCGAGTCAGAGTGGGCTGTGCGATGGGAGGCCTTATTTGAAAGTATGTCCGATTAAGTAGGCCGGTGCAAAAGAACGTAGGAACCTAGAGGTGAATAACAGTACTTTTAAGGCAATACGAAGCTTGATGGATAGCCACCATAGGTAGGGGAGAAGTGGTTAATGTGGCGGCTACAATGGCCTCTCTTGCAGCTCTGATAAAGAGAAGGATAGATAGCTTGGAGGGCCTCGACTGATGTCACACCAGTGGAATACCCTGTAAGGCGCAGTCTGTTAAAAGAGCGCAGGCGATCGGCAAGAAACTAGCTACAGCACAGCCAGCATGCTGCTCAGCAGGCTCGTGATCAGGGCTTGTGAGTGCATGCTGGGAATGCTGGGTGAGCTGAACAACAACTAGGCTACGTGGGAAATTGAGAGGCTGCTCCAAAGCCAAACAGGTTTGAATGAAACCATGGCTTTAACTGTCTGATGACAGGCAGACAAAAGTGTGGATGCATGTGCGTGTGTGTGTGTGTGTGTGTGTGTGTGTGTGTGTGTGTGTGTGTGTGTGTGCGCGCGTGCGCATGTGTGTACACGCGGGCACACAGAGCAAGCCCAAAAAGGGCACCTCAAACAAAGCCAGTAAGTTGGTAGAATGTGGAAGTTCACAGACAGCATAATGGAATAGAAATTATGAGCTTAATGTTCGGGATGGATATCCAATCAGCTCAAGGAATACTAGGATCGAGGCAAGTAGTAATAGTCCAAGAAGGTTGGTTAAGTCACTCGAGTTCAGGCGTTCACAGCTTAGTCTTTGAACGGTCAACCAAAAGAGAATCGAGCCTGGAACGAATTAGATCGGCCAGGCGAACCATCGAACATCAGCACCAGCAGTGTAGCTGTGACTGTAGACTCGGGACAATGAAACGTATGTATGGACATGAACATACGGCCACAGCGGTGAGCAGCTACAAAGCAGCTGCTGCGAGCTGCAACTCTATGTGACGCCGGCCACGGAAAGACTGGCGAATGCCAGCTGGGCTGGCCCGAACAATCGGCTCAGCAGAGCAGATTACCCCCCCCCCCCCCGAATTGCAGTGAGCAGCCCTCCACCCCTTCCCCGATTGGAAACCAACACGCTGCTGCAAGGGCCTCCACTAGTCACATGGGCTCACGACTTCCGTTAGCGCTAGTCACATGGGCTCACGACTTCCGTTAGCGGTGGGCAGTGCGGCCGGCGATTTTCAGCGACAGCTGTTGCACACGCTGCAGCTCGGCAGCGGCAGGCGGCAGCTGCTGCCGGACTGCCTTTGGTCTCACGGCACGGCTGCGGTTTCACGTGGGACCGTTCACACGGCTCTAGACCCTCTTGCCAACGGCTGAGTATATATTGTTCACACCTAATCTCGCTGGATAAACACAATGCTCATTTTTTCGGAGACACCACTTCAAGTGCCTCAGGTCGTAATTGCAGCCTCAGTGGCTGCAGAGCTTGCCCCAGATTTGTCTGCCTCAGCCTCAAGCAGAAGACTGGAGTTGGCTATCGCCTACATACGCACAAGTACGAGCTGCAGCTGCCTCTGCTGCTGGCATTTCAGCTTGAGTTGGCTGCATAATAGGCCACATGGTAATCAACCTTAGCGAAAAGCACAAACAGGATTTCCTGCGAAGCTGATGCCTCGTTGGCCCCATCCTCACCGGCTAGCCGGTCTGACTTCTACGATGTTACTTACGATCGAGGAGTCAGCGCCTGTCAGTGGAGAAGCAGCAGCTTTGTGTCACCAACGTTTAAGGGGCGGCGTCGTTGACCCCATCCTCACAGACTAGCCGGTCTGACTTCTACACTGTTATGATCGCTTTTATGATCGAGGATTCGACGCCAGTCAGTGGAGAAGCAGCAGCTTCACATCACCAACTTTAAGTGGCTTCGTGGGCAATCAAATTCTCGGCAAAATGGATTTACAAGATTCCCCGATCGCGGTAGGAAGTCGGGGGCCCGGTGTTCTTGCTGAGCCTGGCCCTACCATTGCCGTCCACCGAGAGGGACTTATGAGCACGCATAAACCGACCAACAAGCCGAGCAGCAGCAGCAATCACTGCCAGTGCAACAGCGCTAGCAGCTTGTGGAGCAGAGAGAGCAGACGCCCTCTGCAAGCTGCTGAGCGAGCAATCGGACACTGGCTCATGAATGATTGGATGATGATCAGTTCGTATAGGTGCACCAATTCCAAGACAGCTGAACCTCAATTTTGGCTGCCTTTTCCGGGGGGGGGGGCAAGTTTACTCAAGGGAGCGCTGGGTTTGGTACCACTGTGGCAACCATTCGGATAGGTCCGAGGGGGCCTACTAATGTTAGTGGGTGCCTACCTGCGCCACTGCATTGAACCATGTCCGAGGCCAACGAGGGCAGCCTGCTTGCCGATCTGGGCCATCGGGTCTTTGAATAGCTATGTGCACCTCCAGAGCAATGGGTGCCTACGTAGTATTGGTTAATTGGGACATAATAATAACAACAATAATGCACTTGATAATGCACCCTTGGAGAACTCGAATCTCTTTCTAGGCTCCTTTACATTTTCTGCAAAGGGACGTGCTTCTCTTGGCCTAGCTGCTCCTCTTGGCCTAGCTGCTCAGCACTGCAATGGAGAGGAAGGCAAGCAGGGAAAAGCTTGATTTTTTGAGCTCAGTTTCTAAACATTTTACCAAACAAACAAGTCAAGAAGATCAAGAAAAACAATGTAAACAGTAGAAAGAGACCCGTGGCCACAAAAGGGAACCTACACAGATGGCTGGGGCCGAGGCCAACTGCCCGGTAAAGCTCGGTCGGTACCCTAGAAGACCCGGGTCAGAGGTCAGACAAGTAATGGGGGTCTGGTCGTCCAAGGTCAGACAAGTCAAAGCACCAGCCAGATTGACTGTGGGTTGCTGGCTGCCTCCTCGGGTCGTCGATTAATGATGGTTGCTAAATCTTTACGGCTATATCCACTGCCCAGATGTTGGTATCTTGACATCTGTCAATGCACTGAAAACAAACTCCGGCAGCAGGAAGAAAGAGGAGCTCATGAACGGCTCTGATGAATCAATGAGCAGGTGCTCTTTGCCTCCCACGGCACCCAGAGCAGCCAGTGGTTTATCTGTCTACAGGTGTCTGTGGCTGGGTCGAGTAAGCTGTAATTGGATCATTGATACCAAACCCACCACTCAGCCTAAACTTCGAAGTCGGCCAGAAAAAAGGTGCAGGGGGCCATGCACACACCCACTACGCCCATGTACCCTACGCCCGTGCACACGCTTGGGTGCCAGCTCGCACGCTGGTACACACTATGCGCACACGTACCACGTTCACATACACACTTGTGCGAGCACACACGTATACATACGCACGACCTCAAGCTCGTATGGAAGCACACACATGCATAAGCAAAAGCAAGCAAGCATAGGGAAGCTCAAGCATAAGAAAAAACGTGTGCGTGCCAAAGTCGGTCTACGAGCTGGCCTTGCCTATAAGCATAGGCATGAAGCCAGGGTCGAGGAGAGAGGGCCTTACTCTAATGGCGTGCCGACAGGGCAAGAAATTGCAAAAACTGGTGTGCATGCTCAGAAGCACAATGCTGGCCAAAAAGAGACCAATGAAGGCCTATCAGATCTCAGCATCTTTGGCCACAGCTTGGCACGAGAAGAGTCGAGGCGAGTGAAGTGTCAGCAGTGACCTTGATAGCAGTTACATACGCCTTCTGCTTATCTACTTCTCTCTCTCTCCTCTCTCCAACAAGGTGCATGCGCCGCCCCCCAGTTGTCAGCAGGTCGTCCGACCAACGACACGGCTTAGGCATTTATCGTTAGCACTGACTGGCTCTGCACCTGCCGTGTGTGTAAATTTAACACATCTGGCTAGTCGATAGCAACCAGTTCACTTTAGACACCAGTAGCTGTGCAGTACTGTGTAAGAGACACATCATGACCCCAAAGCCTGTAATCACAGCCACTGTCAGAGTTGCAGTTCGGAGTGCAAGTAGCTCACATGTGGGAACACAGCTATGCGACTAGCCGGCATTGGACAACGTGGAAGACTGCCCAAATAAAGCTCGGGAGGAGCCTGCGCACATAAACGACTATGCAAGCTTTTTGTATATGCATTCATTTAAGAATGATTTAGAGCGGCAGCACCACAAGAGAGACTGTGCTGTGCTTCCAGAGCACTTTGAATTGAAGGCTATATGAGCACTGTGTGCCTGCGGCGCACTCATTTGTGGATGTGTGCGAGTGTGCTCATTTTTAGTGTGTGTGTGTGTGTGTGTGTGTGTGTGTGTGTGTGTGTGTGTGTGTGTGTGTGTGTGTGTGTGTGTGTGCGTGCACGCGAAAGAGCCAGTTTAATGCCGCTGGGGTGAGGAAGTTGTGGAGGTGGGGTAGAGGCGAGAGGGGAAGAAGGTAATACTGCTGGTTGCTCTTTGCAACTGCGAGCCGAGCGTTAGACATTGATTGCAAAACAAAAGTTTTATAAAAAAAACTTAATTGTCACGGCTTTATGGGGGGAGAGGGAGGGAGGGAGGGAGGGAGGGAGGGAGGGAGGGAGGGAGGGAGGGAGGGAGGGAGGGAGAGAGAGAGAGAGAGAGAGAGAGAGAGAGAGAGAGAGAGAGAGAGAGAGAGAGAGAGAGAGAGAGAGAGAGAGAGAGAGAGAGAGAGAGAGAGAGAGAGAGAGAGAGAGAGAGAGAGAGAGAGAGAGAGAGAGAGAGAGAGGTGAATACACATTTAAACGGGCACACTCGTGGGTACGTGCAGAAGGAAGGGACTGTGGCTGTGTGGGCACAGCAAGGCCTGGATAGGACTGGGGCTCAGACAAAATGCTGCTGCTCTGTCTCTCACGCACATACATGCATACATACACCCTCTTGAGATGCCACATTATGCCAGGAGACATGCTCAAAACGGTAGACCCACAGCAATCCTGTCAACGGTTATCACATAAGATTTAGCAGTCAAAAAATGTAGTCCGAATGATGCCACCATCTACTGCAGCAAATGTAAAGCACCTAGAGAGAGATTGAGTTCTCTGAGGGCACTTTATCAAGTGCATTATTGTTATTATTATTATTATTACTTGAAATTGGTGGCTGACAGCGGCTTACCATAGCACGGCAGCTTTGCAGCAAGCTTTTGGTGCGAGCAGACACTGCAGAAGGCTCAGGGGCAAAGACAGGGGCTAAGGGCGGAAGGGTAAGAGCATCCAGCCACTGCGGTTGTGGGGCAAGCCACACTTCTTAGCTACCACTGAAAGCTGCTGATTGACCTAAATTATGCAACAACATGGCCCGTGACGAAATGAGGCACCATAGCCGGCCTTAACCACTTGGTCGTGATTTGTAATTAACTAGGTTGCATAATTAGGCTTCCATATGTCAACGCCACAGCTGGGCCACCCTGGCTTTCCTAAGTATTACCTACAGCCCATATAACTCATTAGCCTATCGATCAGAGGGCAAAAACTCGTGCCAGCCTCGTTCCGGAGTGCCAGCCTTGTTCCACGAAGGCAGCCTCGGTTCGGTTTGGTGGGATTTATTGGTGTAGTACGAGCCTTTGAAGGCCGTGCAGCGTAATGCTGCTAACCGACAGCAAGTTGAGCTTGTCTTACTTTCTTACTGAATCATCCGTGTCTTACTTTCTCACGTGAGCTTTGTTAAAACAAAAGGGGGGAAGATAAGGCGATTGCAGAGGCCACCGTGGTTTACAGCTAATTTTGTCCAATAAAAGTTCTTCCTCAGGAAAAATCTCACGAGAACACTGTGCTGGTGCCAAAAAGCTGCATACAAACCCCAAGCCGTGCGTGGACTTAAGTACTATAGCGATTTGGCATCAACTGGGCCAGAGAGGTGGGAGAGGCCTGAGTGCACTCTTGCAGTTCCATCACCTGCAGCCACCAGGTGGGCCATCAGTTAGGAGCATCAATGCATCAAGCTTCCCAGATTGGGGGAGGGGAGGGGGCTTTGCTGAGCAGTCTCGGCAGCAAGTCTGCCTTCACTCTGCTCTGACTCTTGGCTGCAATACGCTTGCGAACACAATGAAGCATAGTGGCAAGACCGAGGCAAAACAATGACTTGACATCTCGGCTTATTTTATGCTAGGTCTTGTTCCGAGCAGAAACTCGACACAAGCTGCCGGCACACTATAAATAAATAAATATAAATGCTAGCTGATTTAACAGCCTCTTTTTGTATAGCGACAGAAGAGCCTTTACGGCTATCACCACCGCTTGCTACCACCACTGCCTCCCGGCAGCTAGGGATATCGGGTGAGTGCATGGTAGGGGTGAGCAGTGATGGCACACTAGGTACGGCGGTTGGTTTTCACGACCTCTGTCGAGAGCTCGTGTGTTCGAATCCTGTGGTGGGTGATTCTTTATCGCCGCTGCAAGCAGTGGTAAATGCCGTAAAGGTTCTTCTGTTGCTATACAAAAGAGGCTGTTAAATCAGCTAGTATTTTTTAGGGGTGGGTGGCATTCAATAACGTAAGACAACTGCTTCCTATCGAGAGATGCCAGCGCCGAGGGTAACAAAACGGCATCCCCACGGACCCGTGATTTGTCGGAAGCGCCGGGATCCACTCAGACCTATGCGGAGGTGGCAGTAGCAGCAGCAAAGCAGAATAAGGTGCAGCAGGTGCAGCAGCAGCAACGGAGGCAAAAAGTGGCCGCACTGCATGCATCTACTTAGGCTCAGTCACAGCTAGGTTACGTGGATGGGTAGCTGAGCCAAGCTGCAGCAGGACGCGGAGGGAGGCCCCAGTAGCACAGCAAACAGTGGCGTGGTGCACAACTGTAGTCGGTTCGTCGGCTGATGGCTGGCTTACCAGCGTCGCTGCCATCGTCCTCATCTTCGCCACCGCCGTGACCGTGACCCGCGGCCGCCACTGGCGGAAGGGGTGCGCTCTCTGCTGCGGGTGCCTCGGCGGCAGCAGTGACGCCGCCTCCGCCCTCGCGACTGGAATGTGACGACGTTCGTCGGGGGCCGTCGTGGTGGAGGTGCGCCGCCGTCGGCCGATAAGCAAGCTCCTGTGGCATGAGCGGCATGGACTGCTGCAACGAGCAGGACGCATAGCTAGCTGAGACTTCAGTGCCACAATCGGCAAGCAACCTGTCCTTAGAGCCGGATGAAGGAAGGGGCACTGGGCAACCCCACTGAACACTATGTCTGGGCTGTGAGGACGTCACCTTTGCCGACTCGGCACCTGCACAGGCGCCCTGAGAGAGAGAGAGAGAGAGAGAGAGAGAGAGAGAGAGAGAGAGAGAGAGAGAGAGAGAGAGAGAGAGAGAGAGAGAGAGAGAGAGAGAGAGAGACAGACAGACAGACAGACAGACAGACAGACAGACAGACAGACAGACAGACAGACAGACAGACAGACAGACAGACAGACAGACAGACAGACAGACAGACAAATAGAGCTCTCAAGGCTATGCCGTGGTTTTGCTGCTCCTGCTGCTGCTTTCGGGCTATGGCCTGGGCTTTGGTATTGGGCGCGAGATATTGGCTTGGCGGAAGAGGTGGAGACTGGAGGGGAACATTTTGCTTACCTTAGGCCGGAGTTAACAAGGTGGCTGAAGCTAATACGGTGGGCTGGCTCGAGAGACAAAGCCAATTAGTGTAAACATTACAACTGCTACATTCGGCCTGCAAAGCAGCTATTGCAGCCTAACTAACCGACAAACTACTGTGGGCACTACCGCAAAGCAGCAGGCTATGGTGCAATAGGAGGTCGTGCTGGTCAGCAGGACTACTCCACTCGGCCACAACTAACTTAATGGGCCTAATGGCATACACGACCGGCTGACTCAGCATGCAGCTGTTGCTGCAGGTAAATGTAGAGCCCTCCCATACCCAAAACCAAGTGCAGACAACTTGGATGCCCCAGAGAAGATGCCCACTGGTGCAGCTAAGTGTTATGCCCCCAAACGTGTGCTAATGTAACATCTACGGCTGTAACTCTACAAAGCCATAAAGACTAAGTGGTCGCTAGGCAGGAGAGTTTTCTATGGCACACTCACGAAATAAGCGACTTTCAGCTCGCATTCGGTAGCCAACACACTTCATCTTATGCAACAAAGAGAAAAGTGAGCAGCATTACCGAGTCAGGAGGAGGAAGTGAACAGCCTGGAAGCAGCAGCTCCGGTTGGCTGGAAAAGGATGTGCCACGGTCGGCCGCAGGATGTCATTCCTTGAAGCCTTTGTTTTCACTGGTGGGCAGCTGAGTGATGGGTACCCAGGCTAGGTTCGGTTGGCTGGGACCGGACGGCTGTAATGCTGGTAAGGGTCACAGGCTAGGCCGGGTCAGACCTACGGCATGGCCGGATGTGCCGTGAGGAGAGGTCACCGGGGCTCTTTGGGTAGGAAAAGTTAGCCAAGTAAGTCGTGGTGTTGGAGACTCCCGGTCTCGCCGAGTTATGCACCTGGATGGATGCAGACGTGCTTCGGCGATGTGGCCAGGCACGCGTGACAACGAGTGCCCAAGGCCCGAGCGGAGCTGGATATCAAACTTGTTGTTGTGACTTGTATATTCTGCATTCCCCGCATAGCGTGTTCCTTAACCCCCCCCCCCCCCGATGAGTTGGCGTCGTCTTTCGGCGAAAGCTCTCGACTGTGGTGGACGTCGACTAGCCAAGCAGTTACTCGGCTGAATATTTTACGGCGCGTGCTCGTACTGTTGGAACGGAGTCGGTATGGAACGGCAGGACTGTGGAAGCCGACTGATCAACTAGCACGTTTGTTTGCACTTGCTGTGTCGTCTTGCACCTCTTTAGCGTACTTTGTATAGGACCTTCCCCTATAGACTTGTTTAGTTCCCCTGTTGTTGTTGGCGCATGAGATATTATAAAGAGGTCTAACCTGACGGCCGCTCGTCTTACCCTAGCTTAGAGGCATGGCAGGAGTATGGTGGGGTTTGGAGGGAGATAGCCTCTGACCCCTGGAACTCGGCTACAATGTCTGGTGGAGGCAAACTGCTCAGGGCGTGTCTGAGCAGGGCTAATGCCTGGGCGATCATTTTATACCAGTGCAAAAGGTTCTATCAGAAGGTTGCACCTTTGTGCTCGCCTATGCAAACTCCGGCTTTGCACGGCTCGCAGGCATTGCGACACTCGACACCAGAAACGGGCAGTGCAATTACTAAGTTCCAAACATAATAAGAAATTTCAGTATTGGTGTGGTCATTCCGAGCTGGCGATTCACTACTGACAAATCTTTCACGGCGACAGCGATTGCCTAGAGCTCGGGCTGTGCCTTCGTGCTAGGGGCAGGGAAGAAGATTGGAAGTGCAGCATTCCTGCTCCTGTCATCGAAGGCGCCGAGAAGCATGCGACGACAGCAGCCTGCAGTGCCGGCAAGCCACTGACAATTGCCTACCGTGAATTCGCACACGGATATAGCACAAATTACCAAAGCAGCTCCGCTACATTGAAGGAATCTGCGACCCTGAACTTGGTTCTGGCTCACTGGCTCCTGGCCAGTAGGCTAGGGCGCCGGCAACTGATGGCTAATGGCAGCAGCAATGCCTCCCCCCCCCCCAGCGATCCGGGGCATTTAAGTGTAGCTTCGGCGCGGTTTAACGGTCTTGGAACTGGTGCAGGATTGAGCTGGTCCTTCTTTCACACAGCATGACGACACAACTCACACGTCCCGTCCAGGCCATAGCCGCAGCAGCAGGCCCAGCAGCAGCCCCAGCAGTGGAGAGGGTGCAGGCCCAGCTGCCACAGCACTGCAATTAGGAGTTTAACAAGCCCGAGACTGACCTTATTCTTTTGCCACCTCATTATATAAAGTGGCAGGTAGATCAAGGAGGCCACGATTCAGGCAGGGGCGCCTTATCGGCAGGGCAGGCAAGAGGTTGAGCAGCTATTACAGCTGGGCAGCCGGGTCCACCGATTCCACCACTGCCATTTAGGAATGCCATTATTGCATCAGCACTAATTTACGGTGGCCGGCTGCTGCAGCTTCTTTTGGGTGCCTAAAGGTTAGCAGCCCTCTGACTGCCGAAGGAATATACGTGCCAACTCAAGTCGGTGGCTGGCCACACTGAGCAATGTCGAAAATTGAAGCAAGCAAGAGTCAGTGTGGGCCGAGTTCAGGCAAAAGCAATGAGCAGCATCCGGTGAGCTTAAGGAATGAATGGTGCCTCGGCTCCGAAGCTTTCTGCCCCCTTTCCACTCTGAGCAGCTTGACGTGACATCACATCAAAGCTGCCATTTGCTATACTTAGGCGATCTTAAGTGAAAGAGAACCCTGCAAGTGCTCATCCGCTTGTGTTGACACTCATCCGAAATCGCTAGAGCACTTCCTCTGTAGTCATTAGCACACATCGTGTAGTTACTCAAAAATACAATGTGACCGAAGGCTATCGGCTCCGGCTTGCTGGTCAGTAAGTCTCCTCCCCCACTTCCCTCCCCCCACGGGACTGAGTGCCTACAAAGTTTGACCTCGAGGAGGAACTGCATCTGCAACCAAGTTACAGCTTCCGTACTCGACCGACGGAGCGGCAGTCTGACTACGCTACAGGCTTCACTAAACGCTGCTTTTACAACCTTGGCATTTACATTTTTCAATAGCGAGAGCTCGAGCAGAATCTCAGTGGCCTGCCTGAATGCAGGCTATCGGCCGTGGGCACGTTTTTACACGTTTTGCATGTGAGACACGTCGTCGAGCTGCAGCCATAACTTTTGCAGCGGAAGCTCCGAATGAGGATGCCCTGGTCCGGGAAAGGGGGGATACGATTCCTGTGAGAGAAGGTCCACTGCTCAGCCGTCTTGTAAATATCACCTTCACAGCAGGCAGGAGTCATTCGGTTCCGAACTCGAGCAAGACTCCCTGACAAGGTGCCGCAACTCGTCAATGAGGTCAAATGTTAAGAGGTCAGTCAGTTGCAAGAACAGCACGGTTTCCAATTCCAAGTAATCCGGCTGCCCGAAATCCTCTGACTGCTCTGTAAGGCCACGAATCAATCACTCCAGTCCGCCCTACCACCGGGCCTCTGGTCCGGTGAACCACCCGAGAGCCGTGCCTCCGTGTCCTCTAATCGTGCATGCTCATGACTCTGCTCGTGCCACTCTCGTGTCATGATGACAGCCAGCCACGACTGCTATCAGCAAACAAGGCAGCTAACTATAGGCAGTTGTGAAAGCTGCTTTAATCAATGGTTCGACAAACAGTATACACGGCTCGTTATACAGAGCCACGGAGTAATAAAGACAAGATTCCCTATGTGACTGCTGCAATGAACAGCCGGCAGTGAATGGAACAGAAACTGATTATACCACTAATGTTATGTCACTCGGCAACACCATAAAAGTGGACTGAAACAGAAGGCACCATTAAGCAGGATACAGCAGCATGGGATCCTGTCAGAGGTCTGCTCTACAGACTACATATGTAGGGCACGACTTGCATTGAAAATCTGAGGGTGCAGTTGAGGTGAGTATTCAGCAGGCACGCCCCTTCGGATCGTTCCAAGGGGTGGGAGGGGGCTAACCCTCCCAATCTGCTTCATAGAGCCACTGTCAGATCGATTGTCAAAGCGACCTAAAAGCACACAAGAGTCCTCCAAAGTAGAGCCATCCTTAGCAGTAATAATAATAATAATAATAATAATGCACTTGATAAAGTGCCCTCAGAGAACTCAATCTCTTTCTAGATGCTTTACTTTACATTTGTTGCAACCGAAAGGCGATTGAATGGTGAATAATATCATGCTTGATAAACAACATGAAAAACATGCTAAGGGGGTGACATGCAAAGGGTCATCATGCAAGTGCAGTTAGTGTCAGCATGCATAAGATGGTGAAGGACGAATCACAGGGACCCACTAAATGCTGCCCTTAATAGGTGTTTTAAAGTTCTTTTTTAATGTGGTCATGTCAGGGGTGTTCTGACGCAAGTCGGAGGGAGTTCCAGGCTTTCGGTGCACATGAACTAAATGCACGGTCTCCACAGGATTTGAGGGGTGTACGAGGTATTGGTAAACTGTTGGATTCCGAAAACCGGGCGGTACAATGCTTGGCCTGGTGGGGGAGTAGATCTGAGAGATAGGCTGGAGCCAAGAATGAAGTGGCCTAAAAGTGAGCGACAAAACCTTGAAGTTGCTTGACTGGTAGCCAGTGCAGGTCGGCGAGAAGTGGTGTGATGTGGCAACTGCAATGCTCACGACAGACAAGCGGAGTTTTGCACCAGCTGCAATCGTCTGATTGCACATGCCGGTAGGCCAGCAAGCAGTGAGTTACAGAAGTCAAGACGGGATGTCACAAATGCATGGACCAACTTAAACGTGGTATCCTTATCTAAACAAGCCCGAATTTTAGCAATGTTGTGTAGCTGAAAGTAGGCAGACTTGACTGTGGAGCTGATGTGGTCGTCTAACGAGAGGTCACTTTGAAACATGACACCTACCCCTTAAGAAAAGTTTCCAAGTGATCAGGATATGCTACAGCCACATGATGGCATGAAGGACCCATAGCAAGCCAACATTCGAGCAAAACAAAAACATCACAATGTCAAACCCCTTAAAAAATCCTGACTACTACCTGCCTTATCAGCATCTCGGTCTTTCTATCATGCTCTATCTGTCTGTCTGTCTCAAGAACCGGCTATATTTAGTGCTCAGTTGGCTGTGGCCATTATTGTTGTTACTGCAATCTCATTCCTTTACGCTCTTTCTTCTGGTCACACCTCATTCCAGCCAAGACGTAAGAATAGGTCTCTCCCATCGTCGGCACAAAAGTTAGGCTCTGAAAGCTGCTCGCCACTGGTTGCACATGCCAGCACAGCCCACACAGCCTTATGTGTGCCTGCTCGAGCAGGCAAACGGCATGAGCTCACACGTAGCTCTCTGCGTGGCAGAGAAGAAGCAGCTCTGGGCTACTTAACCTTGAATCCTCCTAAAGGGGGCTCACTTTCAGAAAGAGGGAGTTGTTTTAAGTTAGTTCTGCACAACCACTAAGCTCAGCTCAGCTAATCACATGACGTGCTGGTCACCTGTCAGCTACCGCAGTGACTTGGCAGCTCCCCAGTGACTTGGCAGCTCCCCAGTGACGAGTGAATAATACAAGAATGATGCACGTCGAATTAAGCCAGAGAAGAGGCACCTCTAGGCTACTCTACCTCGAATCGTCACCGACTCAAAAAGGGATCGCTTTCAAAAAGACCAAGGTGTTTAAATTAGTCCTGCACAAACGCTAAGCTTGGCTAATCACACGCAGCTCTTGCTGGTCACCTGTCAGCTCGCTCAGTGACTTGGCAGTTCCCCAGTGATGAGCAAATAATACAGAATGAAGCACGATGTCGAATCAAACCAGCAGCTGGTGCTGATAGCAAATAGCAATACCTGCGGCCCTCTAAGCCAATAGAAGTCATCGTTTCGATCGAATTCAGGCAGCAGCTCCCAGTGGCTGCAAGGGTGCATTTACAGCTAGAGAACTCCTTGACTCATCCATCGGACTCACCACTTGTTTGAAGTCGGATCTGTGGTAAGTGAGGCACTTTCACATGAAAATTCGCCTCCCCGGCCCAATTTGCATGCCCTGCATGTGTGTCCTGCTGCTACCGTGCAGTAATAATAATAGAACGCCCTCTAAGAGAACCAAATATATATCAAGGTGCAACTCACAACAAGAGAAGCAACGACCAAGCATCAAAGAAATGCAAGGTATCCTACTCGGGCCAGCATGCAAAAGCACGCAAGAAGACTGTATGCCACAGACCGGTTGGTGGAAACTTTATAGTCACGTTATAACAGTAATATTAATACTAATCATAGTAAATGTAAAGTGCCTAGAAAGAGATTGAGTGCTATGAGGGCACTGTATCAACTGTATTACTACTATTCTTATTATTATTAATAGGTCATCTGTGTATTGCCCCGAGAGCTTAATCTTTATCCGTGCACTGTAGTATTCAACTGCAAGAGAATCAATACTCACGGGACTGTTTGCGTACTAGGTATCAAGAATGTGTGCACACTTAATATAGTAGCAGCAGGCTAAAGCAAGCATGGCCACCAACAGTTAGCAAGACCTCTCTGGCAGGTAGCAGGCATTGGATCACGCACAGGCAAGCTTGCAAAGCGCACGAGAACAAACAAGGACGGAGCTTGAGAATCGCTGGGGAAAAGGGAAAGCTGAGGCAGCGGGCAGGCAGGGGGGTTAGTCCTCTTCAGCTGAGACTTGAACGACGCAAAGTCAATGCAGCAAAGGCAGAGGCCCCTGAGTTCTAGACTTTCAGTGCACACACACACACACAAGCACACATTGAAGGCCCAGTCACCACAAAAGATTTCAACGTAGCAGGAGGAACGGCAGGACTGCTGGAGGTGAGCGAAGGGCAGGCAGCAAGGCTGCAAGCTCTGCAGGCCACCAAACCAACCTGTAAGCCAGACTGAGGATCTCGATGACGATTCTATGCTTGATAAGGAGCGAGAGAAGCTCAGACAGATATGTGATGTGTCATATTGCAGTTACACCGTTGACGACAGACAAGTTTTGCACGGATTGCAGATGGTTGAGGGCGCAGGCACGAATCCTGAATAAAACCAACTGAAGTAATCTACAAGCAGTGTCATTAACCCGTGACCCAGTTGAGTTGTTGCACTCCTGGTTAAGCAGGCCTTGATTCTAGCGATTTCCCTCAGCTGAAAGTAGGCCTGTTAGGCTTGGCTGGAAATGAGTTCACGTAAAGATAAGTCGTGTTGGAATAGTAAACCTAGATCTTAGGCTGACGTCATTGGAGTGCTGCTAGCTGAACTAATCATGAGAGTGAGGTATTTGAACTTTTGGGTTACACTAGGTTTGCTCATAACTATTAGATTGGTATTGCCATTGTTAAGCTTCAGCAAATTAGCTGCCATCCCAAATGACGTCGATGAAGGCTGCATGGGAGTTACATGAGTCGTGTTGAATCGTATGCAGAGCAAGTCTGACAAGAATCAAATGCTAGCAAGGTAGAGTCGGGTGTCATCGGTGTAGAAGTGAAAGCAGACCAAAATTGTGCTTGGCAACGGCATTGACCAGGGGGAGAATATGGATAGTGAGAAGCATTGATAGTGGGAAGAAGACTTGAGATCGAATCCTGGGTACCTCTAACTTGAAGGCCTGCCTGGACGATCTACAGACATCTGCCCTCACCGAGGTCATCTCGCTTAAGTCAGCATGACCTAATCTAGTTTAGCATCGTGCAAGCGATACCTGGGTGTGTGGAGAGGTGCTCCAGTAGGATGTGGTGGCCAAACGTGTCGAATGCTTCTGACAGATCCAAGAGAACTAGCAGAGTGGCCCGACCCAGATCAGCACTGTTCGGAAGGTCACAGCAGACCCTCAGCAGAGCAGTCTCTGTGGACTGGTTAGCTCTTAATTTGGATTGGAACTAGCAAACAAGATCTGTCGAACTGGTAGAATCGGTCAGCTGCTGGGCCTTCATTCGCACATCCTTTGGCACTTGATGTCAGTCGCTGGAAATTCTCTCTGGCGGTAGGTTGAGAGAAAAGGCAGCGCTGTGCCGTCATCATAGCGATCCCGAATGGATGAGGGTCAGATTTGTGCACCCCAAGGCGCCTCCCAAGCAGCATGTCTAGAATGTCTGGCTAATGGTCGATGCATCACTGGCAAGCTGCCACTGCCTGCAACCTGCCCCTTCAGGTAGCTGCCCACTTGCCTGGGCCCACCGGAACCAGCCACCAGGTAAAGTACATTTAGCAGCAGTAGCAGCCTGAACTAAGGCAGCAGCAGTAGCAGCTGCGGGCTGCCACCAGCAGCAACATGCAAGGACCCACACTAGCTTATGGTGCGGCCACGCCTGAAGCATTCATCTTTGTCCACTCACCTCCCCATCTGAAATGCAGTAGCTCCCAACTGGACCAGTACGGCACAGGGGCCCGAATGAGTTGGGACAGCTCCTATGCTGATGGAGGGAACTGGGCAAGCAGCAACCGACCCTCACGTGACTCTTATGTGTGGGAAGCAATGGCGAAGCGGCTCAGGGTGACTTCGACCGGCAAGCAAGCATGAAATCCAGTGAGCAGGTTCCGAAGCTTGTTCCTGCTGCTGCTGCTACACCTGCTGCTTCTGCTCCTGGTGTACCTGCTGAAGCAATGCGGTGCAACGAGCACTGCAATTTGGGCAGCAGTTGCAGCTGCACTGGTGGATGGCAGCAGCAGGACTGGAAGCACCGGCAGTTAGATGACACGGTCACAGCAGAACGATGGCACCTGGCAGATCCCAGATCACGATAAATGTAGCCAATATTCGACACAGCAAATTCTCGACATCGAAACATCCGGGCAGAAAATTGAGCCAGAAATGATGGACATGCCCAATTGACATTGCCCATACTGATATAAGTGGCCAGTGAAAGCTGCAGTATTGACGCAACCCGGAGAGAGTCACCGACCAACCGACAGTGTTGCTTCCCAGTTCCCTCCCTAGCTGATTCCCATCATCGGCAGCTCCTTTCTATCTGCCTAAGATCGAAGCAAGTTTCCCTCCTACAAGTCTTGTCAACTTGTGCTGGGGGGGTACCAGTTGTACGTTGGTGCTACACATGCAGCCCTCTGTGTCGGTGGAATAAGGGGTTCTACAGCAATAATACGGACTCACTGTTAAGGCGTGGCGTTCTGGTGGCTGTGTGTGCTCAGAGATCGGCGCCATGCCTGCATGCTTCTGCAACTACTTAGTTATGCTCGATCAAGCTAGTTCCATCCGTATCTGTCATGCATCTGTCTGAAAGGACTAGCATTCGTTATGTGCACTCTGCTTGTGGCAAAGGGCACTCCAGTTCATGAGCAGCTTCAGGCGTGTGTTGCCCTAGTAACAGTGCATGAGAGACGATGCAGTACGGAGCACGAAGATTTCCAGGGGGAGAGAGGAAGCTTCATCGATAAGAGTGATAAAGACTATAAGGATAAATGAACATATCTCGGATGCCACGAGGCATCTGAGATATGTTCATTTCGGCATGCTCAATGAAACAGAACATGGTCTCGGCATCACTCGAAATAAGGCAGTGCTGGCATTAATCTTTTCCTGCACCCAGGCAACCGAGGGGCATTTGCTACAGTGCAATCAGTCACTCAGTGCATTCGACAAACAGGCAGCAGCTCAGTGGAGCCATGAGCCTTGGAGAAGTCTACCACAGGAAATTCCGGTGCTTTGAAGTTACCACAGTGCATCCCAGCAGCAGCAGCAGAAGCAGCTTGGGTGCTTGGGCCTGGCCCCTCCTGGTTTCCCAGGCCCTTCCGAATTAGCTCCCTCCTTTTCCACCAGCCATCATCGCCATTCTCCCTCTCCCCTCCTGCTCACTGCTCCCTTCTCCCACCAAGAAGCCTCCACTGCTGTAGGTCCCTTGCTCCAAATCATGTGCCGACTGACTAGTCTGAAACTGATAACCAATACTTCCTTGACCGACATCATTTCTTTGCAGGCTACTTTGACTGGTCCTTTGCAGGCATGACCCCAAAGCTCCCATCTTTTGCTCGGAGTAATAGATGTGAGAAGCCCGTGGCTCTGGCTAACATATCCGACGACACCGACCATCACGCAGGAACACATATTGAAATCCCACTGAAACACTGTTGCAGACCAATGTTGCACACTGATTTAGTCCCTCGAGTGTATTCCTCTTTCACCCACTAACGGGTTGCACAACACCAATCCAGCTCTCATCTTGCCTCAGATTCTAGAAACAGCAACACAAAGTCAGCAGCTGACAGATCCTCAAAAATTACGGCCCTTACAAAATTACAATGAAAATTATGGCCCACAATTACAACCATCCGTGGCTTAGCTAACCCAGTCCTTGGCAGTCCCCACACGTCAGACCACTCACTCCCGACTTGTGTCACGACATCCCCTGACCTGACCACATTTAAAAAAGAAACTAACAATGCCTCCACCACAGCATTTAGTGCATCCCTATGATTCAACCTTTATGTGCCTATGCATGCTGAAACTGTGTATGCTGCCGTAAACACACTTGCATGCTGACCCTGCATGTCACCCTTAACCATATTATTCTTGTTGTTTATTGAGCATGCTACCACTAACCATTCGATCGTGTTTCCTTTGCTGCAAATGTAAAGCGCCTAGAAAGAGATTGAGTTATCTGGGGGTGCTCTATCAAGTGTTATTATCATTATTACTATTATTACTCAATGTGTGCTAAGCCTTGATCTAGGCTGGCTCTGGGTGGCGAGAGTAGATTAAAGGGAGTGGTAGCCCCCCTCGACACTACTTCCACTTTATATGTCAACGATCGAAGCAAGTTGACATAAAAAGGTATTCTTGCATTTTTTTTATCATTAGGAAGCGCAGTGCTAGATCAATCAGAGCTGCAAGCACACGATCTCTTTTCTGGTAGACAGTGCATCTCGATCTGCTTATCACTTTTGCCTTTGTGCCTTCACACTCAACATTCATGCTGATCTCGGTTGACGACACTGCCGATTGAGAATCTTAAACTTTTACCTGAACCAGTCGATGGACGAGGGGCCAAAGGAACAGGCCAGTCACTGCTATGCAAGACAACCACTAGTCATCAAACTAAAACCTTGTTTTTACAATTATCTCCCACTGTCTGCCGGAACTAGATGGGAAAAAGTTGCCTATCACAGTGTCAACCGCCACATTCGTCGAGCTGCCCTGCGATCAACTGTGGTTGTGTTTTTCCTATCAGTCAACCAAACACTTTTGCACTTTTAGAGAGCAAGCAGAGATCTTACACCTGTGCCTCCTGCTTTCCATAGACAAAGAACGATACGTCTCAACGGTCGAGCACCCCAGCAGGTACTGGCATTCCATTGCAATGGTGGCCATTTGCTCACCCCCTCCTTCACTCAACCAGACAGTTAGCTTATGTAATGTAATGTATCTCCGTCAGTAACTCCACAGAGTCATAAAGACCATGTGGGTGTTATGCAGGAGAGTTTTGTATAGCGCACTCACAGCCTAAGCGGCTTTCGGTACGCATTCGGTAGCCAACAGACTTCGTCTCACGCAACAAAGAGAAAGTGGGAAGCATAGCAGAGTCAGGAGAGAAGTGAGGTAGTTAGGAGCTTAGTAACTATTTTTCTTGAAGCAATTATTTTAGTGCAGTGACCCACTTTTTGCATTTGCAAGACTGCTTGACACTTCGGAAACTGGCTCTATCTGAGTGCAGGAGTCGAAGTGCAACACACTTAATTGATCTGCTGATCTTGCCAGAGTCGGCTCTATCAAATAGCAGGCAGATTAGTTAGCCCATTGAAACCAGCATGGCGGTAAGATCTACAGAAATTGTAAGCTAGATGGCTTTTGACAAACATCTTACTTTTTTTAATAGCATTGCTGCCTGATTTGTGGGCGGTTTCACTGGTGCACTGGCACGTTGCTCGACTACTATAGGCAGCTCACTCGATTGCTGCTCGAGTTCTACATTTGATTTGTAGTTAGGCATCGCCTCGGTCACCAACTGTCCCATCAACAGGCAGGACCTGCCCGGCCTGCCCTGGAAGCAGATGCCCCACCCCAGCTGGCCATGAGTGCATCGCTGCAACTCCAAGCAAATGGTTCAAGTTCCAGCGCGTAGGCACCGGACAAGCAGACGTCTTCTTCGCACTCTGCTGAAGCAGTTTCCCTGACCTTTCTAGTAGAGTGCTGGCTAATTGACCCTTTGACTCATCAAAGCCACTAGCCGGCATTGTGCATCTCCCTGGACTCCAGCAAACAAGTAATTAGTTGATTGCAAATATAAATGAGTTACAAATGTAATCACACTAAATGCAGTCTCACCGGTGCCGGCTAATGGAGCTCAGTCAAAGGCAGCAGCAGTGTATCTACTGGGTCAACGCCCCCTCCCTCATCGAGGGGTTTCTGTTGCGTTTCTGTTTGTGCACAATCGAACAAGCTCAAGCCACTAACCCACAGCCCGAGGGGCCCGACGACCGAGGTGGTCAGGTGGAAAAGTGATATGACGGCTCCCAGCTCGGCTCTGCTCCGAGCAGTGGCACATCCACTGGCAGCATCAGCATCGGAATGCCTGCTGCTAGTCCTGACGCACTCGTCATAGCAGCCCTGACAGGATCTATCCGAACAAGCCTGGACTGGCCGCCCTGAGTGCTGGGAGGGGGGACACACAGGGCACTCACGCCCCTACATCCAACAAAGCAGCCCGCCCTCGCAAGCGGGTGCTTCGGCGCGTGCTCCGCCAGCAGGTGCGCACGCCATACATGCGCCTTCATCTTCCTTGACAAGCGCAATTCCCTTCCAGTGCCCTGTGGAGTCCTGTGGGGCAACAGTGGCCTTCGAGTAGCAGCAGCAACAGCAGGGGCGGCTGCATCCTGCTGAGCTGGGCCTAGCCGCGCCGGGGGCGCCTCCCAACCGCCACAGGGACAGGGGGCATCAGCGCAGCCCAAGGCTCAGCAAATGAGTATGCTAGCACTAACGGCGGCATGCAGCAGCAGCAGCAGGAGTGACAGACCGCCAGCGATCAGTCACTGGACTAGCGCAGGCGGTACTTGCAAGCCAAGCGGCGCTCGCTCGCTTCCTATCCTCACCTCCAGGTTGGGACTGTGCGCGTCCAGGCCGGAGTCCATCGACGTCGTGCTCGTGCGACGCTTGCTGCCGCCGCCTCCGCTGCCGCTGCCCTCGTAGTCTTCAATCATCAGATCGACTGGCATCTTGCCGCGAAGGCAGCTTATGTAGCGCTGGCAGAAGTTATCGCACAGCTCGTGAACCTGGAGCAAGGCATTCGAGAGCAATCGGCAGGGAGGCATGAGCTGTGTGTGCAGCCCGTAAAACAGACAGGCCAACAGACAACAGAGAATCGTGACACGGGTAGACACAGCCAGACACACGGGCAGACAGAGTGAGCCGACACACCAACATGCGGACATATACACAAGCAGACTGTCAGACAGAGAGGGAGTCCCATGCCGGCTTATCGACCGAAGGGTAATGAAGGCAGGGCAGTCGCCGACCTGGCCGCGCATCCTGCTAGCTGATGCCAGCAGCTGGGCCCTTAGGCAAGTAAAGCCTCATGCTTATTAGGCTAGCCATTCACTTAAACGTGCATAGATAGCATAGCTCTAATAGGCGGCCTTGTAGGTATGCAAACGTATGCAGCGATGTATCTCGAAGCAGGCATAGTAATCTCTAACCGGCAGCAGTTCCTCGAGGTGGTAAAGGTACAGTTCTGAAAGCAGCTAAGCATTGGACATTCACCGAAGCTGATGTAGACGACATCTTGGCCTGCACTACACACAGCAACTTTGCTGGAGCAAATTGAAATTGCTGTTCGACCACGGATGCTGTGCTCTCGCCTGCGACTAAAAAACTGTGGGGTCCATTTGGAAGCTGCCTGATACTTCATTGCCAGATTGAGTCTGCAGCTGCATTACTGTACGTGCAGCCACGGCTAGCCAACGCTCAATTACTATAGAAAATAAGAGCACTGTAAGCAGAATAATGATAATAAGTCATAATAAGATATGTTTACAGCAACCTAAGAGAACTAAACATACTTCTAGGTACTTTATTTATGAAATAAAGAATATTAATAATAACAATGCATTTGATTTAGCACCTTCAGGGAACAAGCTCTTTCTAGGCACTTTATATTTGCTGCAAAGGAAGCACGAACGAGCGATTAGCAGTAGCATGCTCAATAAACAACAAGAATAACATGGTTTGGGATGAGATGCACCGGGTCAGCATGCAAGTTTCGTAGGTGTCGTTTCATTGGTTAATATTCATTGGTTAGAGATAACATGCACAATGCCACGAGAAATAAACACTAAATGCAATTCCCAAGAACCTGGCAAATGCTGTGAGGAGCAGCTAGATTTTAAGCTAATGTTTAAATGTCATCAAATCACAAGGCAGGCTGTGACGTAAATCGGGAGTGAGTTCTGGGCCCTGAAGCATATGAAGTGACAGCACAGTCTCTGAGGTTTTTGAGGCTGAGCAAAATTGAAGGGACCTGAGCACGAGTGAAAGAACCTTGCCGTCAATACGCTACTTGGAGGAGAGACAGTGCAAGTCGGTGAGAAGTGGAGTGATGTGGCACTTTCGGTGGAGCTCAAGCCAAGACAGAAGAGCCAAGCAGCAGAGTCTTTCACCTGCCGTCTGCTTCTTATTCCACAGGTAGGAAGACCTGCGAGAGGTGAGTTAGAGAAGCCTAAGCAGTATATATCATAGCAGCACGGCTGCCTCGTGGCTGCTGTAGCCTTGAATCCGACCCGATGATGCTAGCGCACCTACAGACAGTCCTGGACGGCGAGGCAGAGAACGAAAGGAGGCGGGAGGGAAGAGTTCACCGACGCAACTGGCCTTGCGGTTACACACAACATCTGCCTGCAGCTGAAGCGCAAACCGTCTCGACCAGGAACCACCTGGAGTAGGTGTAGCTCATCCCACCCTTTCCGGCCGCCTATTCTTGTGCCCTCTCTCTCCTCCAATAGGAATGGGTGGTTATCGGTACTTCTGCAATCAGTAGACAGCAAGCAGCTGCCTCAGCCTGAGCAGTGAGTATGCTAAGTATTCAGGCCCATTTCTTGACCCAAACAAGAAATGCACCCCTGGTGCCAGCCAAATCAAATATGCGAAGGGGCGGGGCGGGGCGAGGCTCCTGCACCTTAGCTGATGCAGGGCTACTACGGCTCACGAGAAGAGCAACAAATCAATCATGAGATCAATTGTCATGAGATTAAGTCTATCGGCTGATGGGAAGCCAGCCACAGCTGACTGTGAGTGGAGGGCAAAGCAGGGCTGTTTCCGGAAGATGACATAGACTGTCTAAACTGGCTGAAGCACCACCTGCTAATACACACACTCACTCAAATGAGCCTTTTACGGTTAAACCATTACCTGCACTTATTTATCATTTTAACCAGTATGTAATTGCCACCTGTCCATAAATAGTGCCCCCATAAGTGCCACTTTCGGCCACTCAGCAAATCAACCAGGGCTTAACCTATGCACTTAGCTTGTGCTGCCATGTTTGACCCACAAACACCAAAACCTACTAAATAGATAACTGACGACATTGACTACATTCAAAAGACGGTGCAGTTCCGTTATCACTGCCTCGTGTACACTCATTCCTACTATTTCCAATAGGGATCTGATCACCAGCAACAGCTTGGAATTGCTTTATGATTCAGACGACACAAAAACAACAATGCTACGAATCTCGGTCGGTAACTGCACAGTGCCACAAACACGGAGCCTGGTGTAGGTCTCTCAAAGCCTGCCTGCCTAGTGCGGCTTTCGGTACGAATGCTATAGCCAAAAAACTTCTTCTCGTGCAACAAAGAAAGAAAGTGAGAAGCTTGGCTGAGTCAGGAGGGCATTCGATGGAGTCATTAGCATGGAAGTAGCAGCACCGGACGGCTTGAAAGGATGCGCAAAGTTGGCAATAGGGGAATCTATGTAGCTGCTACGGAATTGTGGAAGTGGGTTTCACAGGCTAGGACGTGCAGAGCAAAAGCTTCTATCGCCAATCGTCTTTTTAAGTGTAGGAGCAAAACAGCTTATTTATTGCCCACAGAGGACCAGAAAGCACAGGGCGGCTAAAACCGGTGAAGCAGTTCAAGCTTAGTATGAAGGAGCCAAGCAATGGTGGGCCTTGTAGGTCAAGGTAAGAAGTTCACTATGTATCTGTTGATCAACCGTGAGCCATCGAACCTCCTCCTTCAGCAAAGGAGCTCCGAAATATCTGGGATTTGGTAACTAGCCTTGCAGGTAGATTCACCACCAGCTGCAGTGGCCTAATGGCTTTTTCCTGCAGTCAAGCCAAAATGGAATCGCAATAACTTAGCCTAGACATAACCGGAGAGCTAGTTAAAAAAATATTCAAGCCACTCTCTGATATTAGATAGGGATTTGATATGATGCCCAGCTGTGGAGGCAGTCTTCTTGAAACTTTCAAAATATAGGCAGTTGCCAATGACAACTATATTCCGAGTACATTGGGACGGTGGCACAACAGCATCACCTATTAGAAGAGCAAATTCTTCTAGTGCAGTCACATCCTTGGATTGTCCTGGGAGTAGCAATTCGGTTGTATCGTAGTTTAAAGGAATTTGTTGACTTTCAGGATAGAGTGTCTGCAAAGCATGCAGTTTATCAGTCGCTGCAAACAAATCAGCACTGCTGAGTATTGTGCGCATTAAAATGATGGCCGATCCTACTGATCACTTTTCCAAAAGATTCGATATAATGGACAACAGCAAAGGACCACGAGTGGACCCTTGTGAGACTCCATGGGCGACTGGTCTGGTGGATGAGACTTGGCCACCCCGAACGACGTGCATTGAATCCGATCGGAAAAGTACGATTCGAACCATGTCAGAGCCCGTCTGCCAGACTGATCTTTGTTCTCAATCGCTCAAGTGGGATATCGTGATCAGCAATGTAATCATAGTGGAATGCTATGTGGAATGCCTTGAACAAATGGCAATTACTCGACTCGCATGTAGAAGAGTTTGCTATGAAAGGTGAACTGTCCTAGAAGAAAGGGCTCAGCAATCACAATACACCTGTGATATCCTCAGTGATCCAATCGCATTCAGAGCTGTTCTCCCTTCGAGCAATCCGGTACTGTCCAGGTGACGGTGAGAGCTAAGCCGATTCTTGTCATGCCGGCCTGAGGATTACTGAAGGAATCTATTATCAGGCTGATAATAGGACGGCTCTGCCCAGGGGCATTACAACCTCCACAGGCATCCCGGATACATTTGCACAAACTATGTCATAGCTGTCAAAGGCTGTCAAAGCCATAGGAAAAAATTCATCTGATAGCCTGGGCTTAGCCGTGATGGCTCAATCCCGGCATCCGGCTACCGAAGTTCACGATGGTTCCCAAGCACTAGCTCGGCGAGGAGGACAAGCAAGACTATCACCCCTCCCATGCATGGTCGAGGCCAGACATGGCCTAATAAAAAAAAAAAAATAGCTTAGCTACGCTCAAGCAGCACTGCCTCGTCTGCCCAGTCCACTGAGTGGATTGCTTGCAGCCGTGCAGACAGCAGCTGATACAACAGCTGAGTTTCACTGAAAAGCAGTCACCTACCTTTTCGAGTTCAAGCAAGTGGAACCTCAGAACCTGAATAGCCTGCACCATCTACAATATAAAAAAACACAAGTCCATACAGATGATGCCAGCCAAAGATGGCAGCTTCAGGCGTTCCGGCTCCTCCCACGCAGTGTCAACACAGAGCAAGCTTTGCACTGCCACCGGACTGCAGCCTAGGAATTCTAGATGCATTTCTGCGGCTGAATACCTTTTCTGAAGAAAGCTTAAGCAACTCCTGAAAGGCGATACACAGTAGCAAATGCCACCATAATCATTAGGAAAAGAAACTCGGACTGACAGCCTAGTCGGCGGTTGCTGTCTGGCTAATTAAATTAGATCCGAAGAAGCATGAGCCGTCAGCTGGAGCTCTGCTCTCACGCACAGCAGCCCGTCGAGCTGCTCCGGTAGGGAACGCTATGCTGCTCGGAGCCATGGATCGGTGCAGCACGTTTGTCAGTAGTGACAGTGGTTCACAAGGGCATCGGCAGCATGAAAGTCTCCTGATGGCCTCAGGGACACCAGACTCGGGAGGGAGTGACCGACGTAGGGCACCCGGCAGCTACCCAGAATCTACCTCAGCCTGTGCGCCAAGCTCGCAAGAGAAGAGGAGCCAGTTGTTGGCCAGTTGAAGAAACTAAGCTTACCAAGCTGTCCAGCTCGTGATTAGCCGTGAAATATGGCTTCTCAGATCGTGCCTACAATCATATATACAAGAAATGTCGTCAAGCTGCTCAAACAGAACAGCCAGCAAGAGATTCAGCAGTGCACAAACACTATCAAACATGAGAAATGAGTCAATCTATAGGTAGGTACTCCACAATGCACATGCCACAGGCTGCAGCACCTGGTGCTGTGTACCGGCAAAGCAGTAGTAAACTCAGAAACCCTGCTTCCCAGTTTCGTGTCTATATCTCTCACCGCTTATATGCCTCTCTCTCACACACTTTCTGTGAATCTCAGTGTGAAAAATTAAAGGTCGGCAGATTCTGTAGCTTAATTAAAATACATAGCTGCAGAAGAGCCGTGGTAGCTACTAAGCAATAACAAAATTGCCATCTGATGAAGCACAATCAGTAATGATAGTGCTTCGATGTGCCACATGCAGCACATCTGGTCTGACTCGAGCAAATAATAAGGTACTATCGCATAATCAAACTCTGTTGAGTTATATTTTCGACGATACCGTTGTCTACTGCAGCACTATCCGCCAGCCTAATGCAAGGTAGTTTTTTTAGTCGGTTCAGCAGCGGAGACTTTAAGGAGAAAATGCATCCTAGGCTGGCAAGAGCACGTGCACGCACCAAGATCCCCCCAATGCAGGCTCCATCCATCCTGCTTACTGTGCCTGCAGCTTCCCCAGCCCTGCACGATGCTGCATGTCGATGAAAGCAGTCGGGACAGTGGCACGAAGCTCACGAACTGGGAATCCAAGCTGCTGTGGCCAATCTATCGGCCCCGTCCACAGGCGTGTTGTCTGCACCTGAGGCAGGCAACTAGATGCAGATAAGTACCTGAGTCTAGCTATGTCTGCATTCCTATCTATGGTCGCACAAATGACATCTCTACATCTCAGTTAGTATTGTCTCCTCTTACACTTATACACTCGGTCGCAAAGCATTCTGGCAATACGGCCTCAGGTGTTGTGGCTGCTAATCCATCAAAGTGACAAGAGGATTACCTCCAATACAATGCACTCAAAAGTTCAATTAACATACTAAAATTTATTGACAGCCCACAAGCAAACACATATGCTGTTTCAGTATGAGGCTACCCCTTTCAGTTTCCTTGGGAACTCCCTCATCTACCCATGCTAAGAAGCCTCAAGCAAGAACAAGCCTCGGCATTGTCTCCTCTGCTGTAGCAATTCGAACAGCTTGAATTATACTGAAAAGGTCGGCTGTTCATGCCTTAGCCACGTATGGTTGTGTCCCTCAAACTTTTTAATGGGTTCTGATAATAATAATGCATTTATGTAGTGCCCTGCTCATAGTGAATTAAATCTCCTTGGCACTTTAAATATGCTGTTATGGAAGCATGTAATGCAAGTAGTCTCCTCAAAGCCATAAAGACTATGTGGATGTTATGCCGGAGAGTTTTGTATAGCGCACTCTCAGCCTATGCGGCTTTCGGTAAGCATTCGGTAGCCTACAGAGTTTGTCTCACGCAACAAAAAGAAAGTGGGAAGCATAGCAGAGTCAGAAGAGAGAGAGAGAGAGAGAGAGAGAGAGAGCAGTTGAGGTAGTGAGTAGCACGAGAGTAGCAGCTCAGGACCGCTGAAAAGGATGAGCCATAGTCGGCAGCAGGAGAGTAGTTGTCGTTGCTCAAGAAGTGAGGAAGCGAGTTCCACAGTCTAGGACCTGCAGAGCTAAAGCTTCTGTCACCAACGGTCTTTAAGCAGAGGAATAGAACAGCTAATGTATTGTCCACACAGGACCTGAGGGTGCAAAGAGGCTGAAACTAGTGCAGCAGTTCAGCTAGGTACGAAGGAGCCAAGCCGTGGCAGGCCTTGCGAGTCAGCTTCAGAACTTTGCTCTGTATCCGTTGCTCAACCGGCATCCATCGTAGCTCTTTTAGCAAAGAAGACAGGTGCTCAAACCTCTGGGACTTGAAGACTAGCCTTGTAGCCATATTCATAGTCAGCTGAAGCGGCCTAGTTGCTTTCTTTGGTAGACCAGCCAAAAGGGAATTACAATAATCAAGCCGAGACCGAACTAAGGAGTTAGTTAAATTTTTGGCAAGCCACTATAGAAGACAGCTCCTACTCTTGGATAAGGATAGGACATGATGGCTAGCTGTAGAAGCAGTCTTCTGAATGAAGCTTTTAAAATTGAAGCAGCTGTCAAAAACGACACCTAAATTTCGAGCACGTGGTGATGGTCGCACAACACCATCACCTATTAGAAAAGCAAAGCCTTTTTCCCTTGCAGCAAATGTAAAGCACCTAGAAAGAGATTGAGTTCTCTGAGGGCGCTTTATCAAGTGCATTCTTATTATTATTATTATTATTATTATTATTTTAATCCAGTCACACGCTTAGGGTGTCCTACGAGCAGCAGTTCAGTGTTATCGCCATTTAGTTTTCAAGAAGTTTTCCGACATCCAGGATCGAATGTCGGCAAGGCAAGCATTCAGCTTATCAAATGCTGCAGGAGATTCCGATGGTTTGAATGACAAATACAGGTGAGTATCGTCAGCATAAAAGTGATATCCTATTCCAGAGGCCTTAATCACTTTTCCCAGAGATTGAGTACAAATGGAGAACAGCAAGGGACCGAGTACAGACCCTTGAGTGACTCCACAGGTGACCCGTCTCGTGTCTGAGACCTAACCCCCACATTGATTGAACACGATCAGGCAAGCACGATTTAAACCACGCCAGTGCTTCGTCTTCCAGACCGATATGGTTAGTGATAATATACATAGTATCAGCACTCGAGTATACAAAAGACAAAACACAAGGAGCAGCATATGCACACTTGATAAAGCACCGTCAGAGAACTCAATCTCTTTCTAGGCACTTTACATTTACTGCAAAGGAAGCACGATCGAATTGTTAGTGGTACCAAGCTCACTAAACAGCAAGAATAACATGGTTGCGAGGAAAGGGTGCACTTTTAGCTTCTTTTTAAATGTCGTCAGGTCAGGGTGTGCTGTGACGTCAGACATGAGTGAGTTAGATGCTTTGGGAGATTCGGCGACTGGCTGGTCCTCTGCGTCAGCACCGAGTTGTGTTCACCAAAAGAGGGGGCTTTACTTTATTGTCTGTGCCCTTAGGGTCGTATCTTGCTGCCAAATGTATCTATCCTCAAGCATTGCATTTTCGCCTTGCAATCCACCTAACTTCCTTGATCACCTGAAGGTGGGTAGTATTCCTGTTGGCACATCAATATCTTCGATCTTATGAAGAGCAGCAACCCTTTTTGCAGCAAAGCAGCTGAGAACCATCGCCGATTTGCGTTCACTGTGGGTCCAAAAGCTATGTCGGAACGACTCGCTAGTCTTTTGGCGGAACACTATGCCTCGCTTTCTGCTCCCAAATATTGTCAATTTGCTTTCACCTGTCCATAAAACCGAATTCCAGTCCAGTCTTTTGGTATTGGGCTCACAGGAAGCGGTCCGCCTTACGACGGCTGGTGAGCAGAGGCTTGCATTTTGCAGCCTGCTGGAAAATGCTCCTTTTACCAAGCCTCCCACCGATAGTATATTTATTAATCATGATCCCAGTTGCATCTTTGTATCACTGTGCAATGTGTCGAAGTGTGGCAGCTGTACTCCTTAGCCTCCTAGTGATCTTGGGTCCCCTATCGACAATAAATTAGCTGCTCCATTCATTAGCTTAAAGACCGTTCGCAACAGATGCTTTTGCTCTGCAGGTCCTAGATTGTGAAACTAACTTCCACAATTCTTGGGCGCCGACACAAACTTACTCTCGAGTTGCGGCACACCCTGTCCAGCTGCACTGAGCTGCTACTTCTACACTACCTATTTCCTTAAGTGGCTTCCTGACTCAGCCATGCTTCTCACTTTCTCTTTGTTGGGTGAGATGAAGTCTGTTGGCTACTTCGTGTATATCAAAAACTGCTTACACTTCGAGTGCTTAATAAAAAAAAACTCATTGGTAGCACCCACTTGATCATTGTGGATTTGGGAGTGCTACCATCTACCATGAGCCGGTCACCATTGGTGTTGGTCTTTCGTGGTCAGCCAGATCCGGCTTCTCGGGCCATCAATCCAGTGCCAGTAATACAATTGATAGAATAACGACCTGTGACTTCTTTAATTCAGAGTTGTCGTCTAATCTCACGATTGCTGGGCCTTATTGATTTAGTTCGTTGTCAGAATCGCATTAACATAAGTCACCGGAGTGTTTCTTGCTGGCATTTCACAGCTACACGTGGCCGACCCGGCTCTTATCCATGCGATATGTAGCATTAAGAATAAATACTATGCAGATTTGACAATATGAATGTTTGGAAACCGCAAAAGATTTCCCAGATGGTCTGTGGCTTTGGCTAGTGCTCTGGAAAGTCCGAACACAGAATTAAGGTGTGCCGGGGATTTTGCGACTGACAGCAGGTGTTTCCTACACAGTGCTGCAGCAGCAGCTATCGGCAATGTTTCTTGTGACATTGCTGGCATATTCAGAGCACAGCACAACAGACAGTGGAGGCTAGCTCCTCTAACCCTCGCCAAGTGGTATACAGTGTGTGCAGCCAGCCGATAACCCTGGCTGCCCACAAAGCCACCGGTTGCTTGCTAACATCGGACACGCCCTCGGACAATCATATTATCATACTCGATATTCTACTCGACTTGATCGATGAGAAGGCTGCCATCATGTCGGCATTGTAGAACCGAGCAAAGTGCAAGTATTTATTGCAGCTAGGAAAGAGGGGCCGAGAGAAGACCGGGGACAGTGATGTGCTGTGACTGGCACTTCCCTGCCTCAGTGGCAAACAGGGAGTCCGACTAGCCGTGAGGCTGCCAATCGCCAGCCAATCAAGTGGGGGTCGGAGTCCCACCATGCCATAGCCACAAACACGCCCCCAACTGGCAACTTCCCAGATGGATTTTAGGAAGAGGAATGCCCGCCCAGCAAAATACCCCAAGCCAAGGCTACAATATCGACCCCAAGCCAAGGCTACAATATCGACATTTTGTGACTCCTCTGACTGAAGAAGAACGCTAACTCGAGCGATGCTGCTTGCACAAGATTTCGTGCTTGCACGAGCATGCTGAGCCGTGCCATCCCGACATCGCCATGGTTCCTCACACTGGATGCAGCATGGCTAGGTCGGCATGTCTGTAGATCCAATGGAGGTAAAAATCCCTGGCCAGCACTTGAACCAAAAGCAATCTCGAGCACATGGCTCTGCATGACGACATCCCTACTCACCGGTAATCACACTTAAAGGCGGTTAATGTTCCTTTGATGACAGTTTTTATTGCCGGCCTGGTAGTAGGTCGAATGCTGCTAGGACACGGTTAGGTTAGGCCCCAGGGGTTCACCAGGTTTGTTTGTCTTGAGCATCTGCCCATGCAGTGCCGACTCGCTAGAGTGGCCAAATACAAGGACATCAAAAGAAAGCCTTGGCTTAGTGCAACCAGTTCCTACTCATTCCAGCAAAAGAGAACACCTCATATTGTACCACTTATGTAACCCCCCATCGAAGTGATCCATCGAACATACTCAAATGCAACCAGCTCGAGAACCTCAAACTGAATCAATCAAAAGGTCAAGCTTCAAACTGACTTTTGAATCATGTACCTTGGCTTTGATCCCTTCCAGCCTTCGAGCACCTCAAATTCTCTCAACTCACTTGCTGCATGTATTCATGACATCCCCACATGGATGGCAGCAAATTTTCTAAAACTAAACGATGATAAAACTAACTTACTAATTATGGGCAAACCCAGTGTGATTCACAAATTGGAAAGGCTGAAAATCAAAATTGGCTCTACCAGCATATCTCCAGTTGAATCAGCTCAAAATCTAGGTGTCATATTCCAAAGCGACCTCTCGTTAGACGACCACATCAGCTCCACAGTCAAATCCGCCTATTTTCAGCTTCATAACATTGCTAAAATTCGGGCTTGTTTAGATAAGGATACCACATCTAATTTGGTCCATGCATTCGTGACATCCCGTCTCGACTTCTGCAACTCACTGCTTACTGGCCTACCAGCATGTGCGATCAGGCGATTGCAGCTGGTGCAAAACTCTGCAGCTAGGCTCGTGAGCATCGCAGTTGCCACATTACTCCACTTCTCGCCGACCTGCACTGGCTACCAGTCAAGCAACGGATTGACTTCAAGGTTTTGTCGCTCACTTTTAGGTCAATTCATTCTTTGGCTCCAGCCTATCTCTCAGATGTACTCCCCCATCAGGCCAAGCATCGTCCCACTCACTTTTCGGAATCCAACAGTCTACAAATACCCCGTACAAACCTCAAATCCTTTAGAGACCGTGCATTTAGTTCGTATGCTCCCAAAGCCTGGAACTCCTTCCCGACCTGCGTCAGAACATCCCCTGACCTGACCACATTTAAAAAGAATTTAAAAACATTTAGGACAGCATTTAGTGGGTCCCTGTGATTCGTCCTTGATGTGCTTATGCGTGCTGACACTGTGCATGCTGCCACTAACCACATTTGCGTGCTGACCCTGTGCATGTCACCCCTAACCATGTTATTCATTTTGTTTATTAAGCATGATATTACTCACCATTCAATTGCATTTCCCTTTGCAGCAAATGTAAAACGCCTAGAGAGAGATTAAGTTCTCTGATGGCGCTTTATCAAGTGCTCTATCACTCGTTGCTAATCATACAATGCAGCTGTCAGGTGCAGCAAGAATAGGTCGACCCCTGCGATACTCCTTTTCGATCGTTACACTAAATCTACTCTGGGCATAACAAAGGCCTGAAGCCCCATTCCTTTCAAGCTTGGCAGAAGTGCTCTTCTCAGAGCAGCCCAATTCAATCAAGGTTAAGGTCTAACTAAACCCCCTTAAATGGTTCAGCCCCCCTCGAATTCCCAGCAATGCCCCTAGTTGGTAGGAGCTGGAAGTGGACAAGTGGGTTGAATCCACTCGGGGAAGGACCCGGAATGGGTGGCAGCAGCAGGGCATGGTAAATCCCTTCTGAAGCTGTGTGACTCCTATCGAGACTTTCCTTTGCAATCCGAGTCGATTTGCTGCTGCTTTCCCTCGGGTTTTGGGCTGCTGTCAGCCCATCTTGGGGAGACGAGCCTAGCAAATCGGCCAGCTGTGCGAAGGAGAAGCTTGCTTCTACTTT
Organism: Cristatella mucedo; assembly: GCA_009760855.2. NCBI lineage: Eukaryota > Metazoa > Bryozoa > Phylactolaemata > Cristatellidae > Cristatella > Cristatella mucedo. Next base: position 755,335 of record WPIO01000077.1, read on the forward strand.
AAGCTTACTAGTTGAACCAGACGGCCAATCGAAAAAAAACCCAGGTTATAATAACAATAATAATAATAATAATGCACTTGATAAAGCGCCCTCAGAGAACTCAAATCTCTTTCTAGGCGCTTTACATTTGCTGCAAAGGGAAATGCAATTGAATGGTAAATAAAATCATGCTTGAAAAACAAACAAAATGAATAATATGGTTAGGGGTGACATGCACAGGGTCAGCATGCAAATGTGGTTAGTGGCAGCATGCAGTGTCAGCACGCATAAGCACATCAAGGACGAGTCACAGGGACCCACTAAATGCTGTCCTAAATAGGTGTTTTTAAGTTCCTTTTAAATGTGGTCAGGTCAGGGGTTAGTTATGTCATAAACACACCACGACCAAAACAACAAAGGCTGCCGTTCGCGAGCTTGAGTTTTATCAGGGCCTCTAGTCCCCGGAACATGGGATGGCTACGCTTTGCAGCCACGGATATGGAGCCTTAGAGCCACAGGAAAATTCTTAGCTTATTAGCCACTACGGCTATCACGACCACATGCCGTTGGCAAAAAAGAATTTTCTGCTGCACGACTCGAATCAACGACCTGAGTCGTGAAGTGAGAGCACCTCGCCCCCCCCCAGGCTATAGACCCGGGGTTATAACTTCTACATATAAGACACCAGTTGCCTCTATATGAAATACACCAACACACCCGTAACGGAATTACTTAGTACTATACAGTTTCTCGAAAACCTTTTTAATATGCTTTCTTATCTTTCTGTTCTTCTTACACTCGTCTCTAATGACAAGTGCCGTAGCGAGCTCAATTTCTTAGTGTTGGCTTGGTGGCTTCCTGTGGAATCCCCCCTTTCTTAACCAGCTTCCCGTATTATAGCACGGCTATGGGTAGAACTAAGTTGGCCATTAATATGTCTTGAAATGGTAAGTGTAAATAAATGCTCAAAAAAGAAATTGATGGAAAGCCGGGGTCGACAAGGAGGAAAGTCGGTTCAGACTGTAATGGGCCAGAGCCCAAGTTGACTCCCTGGGGAAATAGTAATCACCTGGAAATGTCTCTGTTTGGAGCTGCTTCGTACCTGTAGCAGCAAAGGCAGTCTCTCTCTCTCTCTCTCTCTCTCTCTCTCTCTCTCTCTCTCTCTCTCTCTCTCTCTCTCTCTCTCTCTCTCTCTCTCTCTCTCTCTCTCTCTCTCCCTCTCTCCCTCTCTCTCTCTCTCCCTCTCTCCCTCCCTCTCTCTCATCTATCTATCTATCTATCTCTATCTCTCTACCGAGTCGATGTATAAATACACATACACAGGCGCTCACTAGAACGCACACACGTACACGGTCAATTTATCACCCAAACAATCATCGGATTGCTGACAAGGCACCCATTTCCTGTGGCTTCGCTGAGTCATAGCTAACAACGCTGTGCCAACTTGCCACGTGACAGAGGAAAGAACGGATTTTGTCGATTTACTTAGTAGAGATGGCATATGACCGACCCAATACCATGTTAACGAACAACTGAAACTTCTGAAATTAAACTATTGCAATTCTGATAGCACCAACCTAGCATTGGATAATGGTAATTTGGATCAATGGATTGAGATTTCTGCAGCTCCTCTGAAGTGAACGATAAGATACTTGCAGACCTCGGTACCGGCATGGTCTGCTAGGCAGGTAGTGTTCACGTGCTAGCAGCTGCAGTAGCTTCTCCAGCTAACAGAAGCAAAGCAGATGCTTTCTTTCGGTGTAGGCATGCTAGGGGTAAAATTGCAGTCGGCTATGAATTCTTTGAGGAGGCTATATACTCTCATCTTACACACACCTGGCGAGCAGAGAATGAAATATAACTCCTTTATATAACAACACTTACTAGATCGCCAACGAGCTCCATTGTAGCTGCCACTCGCTCCGGCAGCATTGCATATCATCTAATAACGTGCAACCCCCCTCAACAGCTGGCAAGAAAGAGTAAAAAGAACATGGCTCTGGTCCCACAACGGTGGCAGAGGTAGATGTGGGCTATTCACAGGAGCCAGCAACCAGCTCTGAGATGGCAGGGCAGGCCTGTCCGGTCCTCCCTCTCCCCTCACGATACACGCCGGCCACCACCGCATACGCCCCCAAGGTGGCGGAGGTTGACAGGCCATAAAGCATGCCCATTGTCTACGCTGTCACCGACCATCCTGCTGAGCCATGACAGACGCGATTCAGTTGCCACCGCTCCGTGCTGCCCCTCCCTTTAGCCTCCCCTTCCTCTGGGCTCATTGGAAAAAACAGGCTGGCAGAAGCCGAAAGCGGCCACGGAGGGGGCAGCAGCCCACCGCTTTGCGGCTGCAACTAGCCTAGCGAAGTGCCCAACCCAAACCCCCACACACACACACACACACACACACACACACACACACACACACACACACACACACACACACACACACACACACACACACACACACGCGCGCGCGCGCGCGCATGCACGCACTCACGCACGCGCACGTGCACACGGACACACACGGACCCTTGGGAAGCCTCAACACGCACAAATTTACAGCGGTCTCCTCGGCATGGCCACCTCTGCTGCTATATGCAGCTTCCGGCCCACAGTCGGAGAGAGACACAGAGAGAGAGCCTGACCCTTGGCTGGACTCTGGCTGAACACTGGCAGTGTGCTCAGCAGAGCAAGGCACGAACTTCGTCATGCCACCACATAAGTGATCATATACACAGCGAGCTGCTAGCAACAGCTAATGACACCTAGTGTGTAGCTAATCCCCACCCCGAACCCCTCCCCATGAAATGCAAGGTTTCCGACAAGCTCCAAACAAGATTTGCTGTTGATAATAATATTTGCCAAATTTGTTAAGCAAAAGCAGCGAGAGACATGTCCAACGGTCGGATCCTTAGTGCAGCAGCATTGTGCGAGGCAGGCCGAGCCTCGTAGTCTAGAATGTTTAGCTACAAAGCTGCAGGTGAAACAGGCAACTCGCAAGCATAGCCAAGGGGGCTGGTGAGCACCTCCCAGTAGAAGGCTCTGCTTCTGTTTATGAAATGCATGTCTAAACATCTCGTAGTGCTGGCAGGCAGGCAGCAGCATCATCACACACACACGATCTCTGCTAATCGTGCAATGCAACGCGATGTAATGTATCTCCATCTATAACTCCACAAAGGCCAAGTGCAGGAGTTTTATATTTCACACTCTAAGCAGAAGTGGCTTTCCGTATGCATTCGGTAGTCAACTGACTATATATCATGCAACAAAGAGAAAGTGAGAAGCACAGCTGAATCGGAGGGTTATCCAGGAAAATGCAGCATGGAAGTAGCAGCTCGGGACTTCTGGAAAGGATTTGTACGACTTGGCAGCAAAAGAGCCTTGCAGAGTGTCGTTGCATAAGAATTGTGAGAGTTTCACAGTCTAGGACCTGCAGACCAAAGGCAACTGCTGCCAACGATCTTCGAAAGTACGAATGGAACGGCTAATTCATTGTCTATACAGAAGACCGGAGGGCACGATGAGGCTGAAGCCAGCGCAGCACTTTAGCTAGGTATGTTGTAGCCAAGCAACGGCAGGTGTTGTGGGTGAGTGAAGAACTTTTGCTAGACATCCGTTGATCAACTGGCCAAGGAGACACATTGCTGAGCCTCCGCGATTTGTAGACTATCCTTTGCAGCCAATTCATCAGTAGATTCAGAGGCTTGGTGGGTTTTTCGGAAGCCCAGCCAAAGAAAAACATGCAAGCCACGTTGGTAGATAGCGCCTCATCTTAGACATGGATCGGCTGGCAGCAGAGGCAGTTTTCGTAAGGAAACTCAAAATATGAGCAGCTATTTATGTTAAATTCCGAGCTGTTGTGTTTGTGCTGGCAATCTGAACAAACTTGACATGAGCACGTGTGACATTCGCACAACAACATCCTATGAGAAGAGTTTTGTTTTGTCGTCGTTTAGTTAAAGGAAACTTGCTGACATTCAGGGGATCGAATGTCGGCAAGGCAATCGGTTGCAGTGGATTCCGGTGGCTTGAATAATAAATACAGCTGGATAATTATCAGCATAGAAGTGATAGCCGATCCGATGGGCCGGAATTGCTTTACGAGAGGCTCAGTGCCAATGAAGAACACCCAGTGGTGTAGCAAGGTTTTCATCTAGGGGAGAGTTGGCAAGAGTTGAGTAAATGGAGCCAGACGCGAAATTGGTGGGAAATTATAGCGTACAATCAATGGTCAATCGATCAATGGTTGCTCATGTGGAATTAGCATAATTTCTTCGTGGGTGACAGGGGCCCAACGAAGGAATGAGGGCAGCCCGGCTCTCCTCAGCTAGGTAGCAGTAGGTAAGGGCAGAGGGGGGCAAATTCCCCCCTCCGCCCCCTAGCTCTGAGAACAGCAAAGTACCGAGAACACCGGTCCCTTGTGAAACTCCCGTCATCAGTCTTTAGCACCTATCAAGTCTTAATGCCGTCATTGTGAAATCGTTGTTACTAAAAACCATAACGCAGAGTTTCTGCTGTCTTCCCCCCCCCCCACGGCACTTGGTCGTTCGATGAGCCGTCATCATAAGTATCTAGAGGGGTCAGTGCATATGCATAGCCAATGTACCGAATGTGCATTTCAATACGTGGAATGAAGTAGGCACCAGCTTGACAGTCGAAAGCGAAACCGAACCGAGACATTAATGTGTGCCACCTCTGGTGGGGGACCACTTGTAGACCTAAGAAAACGCATTTTAGCAACAGATGGTACTCCGACTTACCTACTTTGCCTTCAGTTCCAGTAAACCTAATGCCTCTTAACTCTCTGCGGACCCACCTCGCGAGATCGCTGACTTCCCCGAATTTAAAGTGCAACTAAAAACCCACCTGTTCCTAGCAGTATTTGACTCGTCAGTGTGTCATCTTTAATGTGCATATGCATGCTGCAATTGTTGGCATCATTATCACTTATCAGTTTACTGTTTCCTTTTCAGACTACATGACATGCCTAGGAAGGTATTTAGCTCTCTTTAAGGTGCAGTGGAAATGGCTCATTATTATTGCTGTTACCATTATCCACCCGTATGCCTGTGCCTGAGGCTGAATGTCTACCACTCAAAGAATCGAGAGAGTGCACCAGCTGACCGACCTGCAAGCATCATAGTGGGCACGAATGTATTCCTTATTCAAATGACTAAAAGAACTTACAAGTCACTCGTGAATAGGAGTCACCGGAAGCCTGCTGCTGAATTCGCTCTGCTTGCTTATTCAGTCCCAGCGTCCCTCGAGCCTTCAGGGGCACTGAGGTCACGTGACGTGCATTTGCCCGAACAGTGCAACCTCAAAGCAGCACCTGCTCGATAGGCTAACGGCTTCCAAGCTCATGCCCGAACAGTGTGCAAGCATCGGCCGGCAGTGCTAAATGCCTCACGTGCGTTTACGCTCTATCGACTTTCCTCCTTACCCAGGCCGACTTTCCCTCCTAGTTTTAGTGCGTTGAAGCTGCCGTGCAGGCAAGATCGGTGGCTTGCTTACTCTCGCCAATAACTCCTGCTCACATTCGGGTGAGGTTGGATCCTACGAGAGGATTCACCGTGGGAAACAGCTGGCCCAACACCTACAGAAATTGAGTTCCCTGCTGCAGTTATCGTTGTAGACTATGAAAGGATCGGGAAGAAGAAAAGGAAGGCAAGCTTATAGGAAAGGTTTGTCGGGAAAGTGTAGTCAAGTGTTAAGTAACGTGAGATGGGTGTGCATTCCGTATACGGATGCTCGGCATCTCCTTTGTGGGAGCAGGTGAAGCCGTAGCTACAATACGTCAACATCCCATAAACAGAGATTCTCCCTGAATGCCGTTCTCTGTGCAGCTTTAGTGAGCCAATGTCAGCCTCTGTTGTTGAGTCAGGGTGTATGTGACATGCCCCGTGCTTTGGCTGGTCGGATGGTACAACGAGGAGATTTACAGTAGAAGCAGCTTCTACTGCTTAACAGTGGGCTGTTTTGGCTCCATCCTCAAAATCTAGTGACAATAGTAGCCCAAGCCAGAGGGAAATCGGATCCGAATCTGTGCTAAATCGGGGCCGAGAAAAGAAGAAAGTCACTAGTGTAAATGCAGCTTAAGCAAGAGCAGAATTCACTATGGAAAGAAAGTCGCGCCTGACCGGCGATGATGGCTGATTTCCTTCTTCCCTATCATAGCAACTCGGGGTGGAGCAGAACACTAATCGCTGGTGGCTGTGTGCAGACAGAAAGAATGATCTGCCTCAGCAACGTCCTTTGAGGCCTTTGAGGTCCTGCATCCTGACATGCCTCCTTCGGTTGGAGAGAAGAGCGAGCAGCCGGCGCGGCGCGGCTCTCACCTGCTTACTGAAGACGGCGATGTCTTCGTTAAATGACTCCGAGGAGCACACGTCCGAACTCCCATTAGCTGACTCCGAGTCCCGGGGTGTCAAGGTCGCCAGCTCGCACTTCTCAAAAATGAGCGCCAGCAGAGGAAACAATGGGTGACTAAAAGAGAAAAAAAAGCCAGCAACAGCTGAACTCGGTTCTGTGTGTGTCAAACTGGCAGGTTTGCAACAATCCCAGACTCAGCAAGCCCGAGCAGAGGGAAGCCCTCCTAACCGAAGGTTACCAACCAACCCTCGCCTGAACTGGTTACTGCCATGGCATCAAGTTCTTTCAGAGGCAAGCCTACAGAACGCGAAACCCCTGAAAGCAAATAAAAATCACGTGCTACCTAACAAATCGCGAGAGAGGTGGCAGGAAATCGTTTAGTTCTCCAGCTCCTTACTTCCCTCCCCTTTTGCTCGTGCACACGCACGCACACGCACACGTTCACGCCCTTTCTCTCTTTCTTTCTCTTTATCTCCATGTGATCCTCATCTATATGTTTCCCCCTGCGTCTTTATTGGAAAATACACAGTCACAGCCGGTGGCAGAGCAGGGATTTTCATCTAAAGGGTGCAAGACATGCAATTAATTAAAAATTATAATGCTGAATCATAGTGCTTATTCCACCCGAACTTGGCAGTTGAAATTAAGACATAATTAGGTCGTTGGTGCTGGAATAGAAATAGAGGGCAGCCCGGGCAGGTCAATGAGGCTCCCTGTAGGGAGGGACCAATGCCTCCGTGGCTCCACCATTGGACACAGCAGACACAGATGCAAAGGATAGGACGATAGGATGAGATAGTAAGTGAGATAGAGCAAGAGACCGACATCGGACAGATAAAGTCCCCCAATAGTGAGCCGCTGGGAGATGGACTGCCAGCATTCTCTCTCTCTCTTTGTGTCTCTCTCTCTCTCTCTCTCTCTCTCTCTCTCTCTCTCTCTCTCTCTCTCTCTCTCTCTCTCTCTCTCTCTCTCTCTCTCTCTCTCTCTCTCTCTCTCTCTCTCTCTCTCTCTCTCTCTCTCTCTCTCTCTCTCTCTCTCTGCATGCTGGCATACCACTGGCTGACGACCACTGGGGTAAGTACTGCAAAATAGTCCCTCGTAGCTCAACCTCTTGAGCGTTGGTAGTTCTCGCTTCGCTTTCATCAGCGAAAAAAGTAGACTAGCTGCGGGAAGTCCGAAGCAGCTCACCTGCTGGATCACTGAATCTTGGCTCGTGCCGAAGGGGTTAAATTATCTCAAAGCTTGAATTACAACGGTTGTGCACCGGATGTCATAAGCTACGTATAGACTTCATAAAAAGTCCCAATTCGAGAAATTGTCGGTCAGTTGCACTTTCGGCTCCGAACGAGTTAGTTGCTCTCTTATGCAGGCCTCGAGCCAGAGAGCTGTACTCAAAGCTTAACTGTACTCAAAACAAGAGAGCTGTAGGCTGTAGGCATTACATGCACGTGTCTCTGCGGCTGTCGAATACGCTCTACAGTAAGAATGTATACATGGACTGATTATATTAAAAATGAGTTCTTTTGATGGCTACCTCAATCTGCTACCGTCGGCATATCTTTATGTAACCAGTGGTAGAGCTAGGGGGTGGTGGGGCATTTCCTCCTGCATTGATAGCATTTGCCACCTATTTCTGAGCCGGCGACAGCCACCAACGCATGCTTCAGTTTCACTCTATAAGCGATGGCCGAGTTCGCGTCAAATAAGCACTAACGATTTTACTCTAAATTTTATAAATTTCATTAATTGTGAGTCTAGCCCCTCCCCCCCCCATATAAAATCCCCTAGCCTTGGCCACCGTTAACGAAAATCCTGACTTCGTCAATGCCTGGGTCAATGCCTGCACCGGCTACAGTGCGTTGGTAGAACAAGCCGCTACAGTGCGTTGGTAGAACTACGTCTGAGCTCTGCGAGCTCGTGCGCCATTTATGGTTCGCGATTATTTACGTCGGCGGCTGCTGGGACGCACCCCCTGAAAGGCAGAGCTCGACGCCTGCAAGAATCGCTTCGCGTGAGCCCACGTGGATCAGATCTGTGGCGGCGACGACGGCGACGACGGCGACGACAGCGCCGCCGCGAAAGCTTTCTCAATCGAAGCTTTGCTACATTCGTTTTTGGAGTGAACCAGGTTCGACTAGCTTCGAGATGAACAGCGCTGCTGAGAGTGGTCCCCTCGTTCCGAGTCTGCGCAGTTGGTGGCGCGGACGTGAAATCGCAAAACGGGGCAGAGGGCCCGGGTCAGTGGGTCCGGGTCGGTGGGTGGGTGGCTTCGAGCGACCGACAGTCAGCCTTGGCTCCCTCTCCTCGGCCCCCCCACACAGCCACCACTTCACCGCCGGCTGTGACCTGCAGGCAATCTGCGGCGTACTGCGCCGGGGAGGCACCCACCGCGGCGAGTGCGGCTACCACCGAGCTGAGCTGCTATTATCAATAACGGGGTATATCAGGTGCTCGTAACTGCGGTCGGTGCACGGCGCGGGTACAGGTCGGCTGCTGGGTCGTCAGCACTCGGCCGGCGATGCAAAGGCTACATCAAAGGAGAAGAAAAATTTAGGCCGACAAAGCAGCCGCCGACCGGCGAGCCTCAGCTCGTCGGGATGAGGCGGCGTAATTATGCGGCACCTCGCGACTACACTTGTAAATGGCGACTTCCGTTCGGTACCTCTTAGTAGACAAAGGACGGACTGGAGCTGCTGCAGCCAGCAAGCTAGCCGGCATGCTGGCCGGCTGCCACTGGGCTGATGACGTCGGTGCTCGCTTTCCTAAGCATTTGCTGTATATAGTTCATTAAGACGCCCTCTTTTTATGCTACGTAGCAGAACAGAAAGTTCAGCGGCGGCAGGCCGTGAAGCAGCAACTCTCACTCCAGAAGCCCCCTCCGGAAGTGTGTGAACGAACTGCTTTGAATGGGGTTAGTCTCTGTCTCGTCTCTCCTCTCTTCTCTTTCTCTCCCGTGTCTGTCTCTTGTCTCTATCTCTCTCTCTCTCTCTCTCTCTCTCTCTCTCTCCTCTCTTCTCTTTCTCTCCCGTGTCTGTCTCTTGTCTCTCTCTCTCTCTCTCTCTCTCTCTCTCTCTCTCTCTCTCTCTCTCTCTCTCTCTCTCTCTCTCTCTTTCTCTCTTCTCTCTCCTATATGGGACAGGAAGACCGAAAGCAAACCGATGTGAGACGGTGCAGCACCGTACGTAAGCAGCAGTCAGGCTTTCGCGTGTCTGTCGGACAAGCGGTGCCAGTAGTTCTCTGACCCGGTCCAGATCCTCGCAAGATTCGGCTGCATACACAGGACAGAAGAGAAAAAAAAGTGCTCTGCTCATCGTAGCGTACGCTTTTGTTGGCTGCCGACCGGACACGGGCACCCCGGCGCCAGCCAGCCACTGGGCAGCTACCGCGGCCGAAGCAGCCGCTCGACGCCGCCAGCGAGCCACCGTACCAACCCGTAGTCGCCCGAGACCCTTCGAGAAGCACGCAACTCACGGCGAGCTGCTGCACTCAAGCTCAGCCAACCACTCGCCAGCCGGTCTTTTAACCGATAACCCCCCCCCCCCCGAAGCGCCACCACCCAGCGGGACCGCCGCACATCAAAAAGCTTGTCCAACCACAAGGCAGACCGCTCGGTCGCGAGACTCGCCGCCAGCTTATCGCCGCCGGCTTAGCCCGATCGGACGGCGGCAGCGATGCGGAGCGCCGGCGGGTACGTCGTCTTGTTACCCCCACCCAACCCACCCACCCCTCGCCCGCGCCGCGTCCGAAACAGACCCGCGTCCGAAACAGACCAGCGTCCGAAACAGACCCGCGTCCGAAACAGACCCGCGTCCGAAACAGACCCCTTCAGCTGGCTGCTTTGTCCCCCCCCCCCAGTCATCCCCTCAGCCGCCGGGCTCCCGCCAAAGCTGCTCCGCGACGGCGCCCGCGATCTGCGGATCGGGTGTAGAGCGTGCGATCAATCGGACGGTGGCGGCAGCGTCGCCAGCGCGCGGTTTCGCAATTGGCCGGGATGGGCGGGGCTAGAAAGAACGCGCGCGCGCGGGCGGCGACCGGCGCGACGCGTCATCCGTCGCTCGCGCCCGCGTACCCGCCAGCGCGACGAGCGCGGTGGTGCGTACGCACGCGAAGCGCCTCCCTCTCAAAAGCGCATTTCCAATTACGTAACCTGCGCCGGCAGCGAGCGCGCAGCCGCATTTCCGGAGAGAGGGGGGGACACGCTCGCTGGCGGCGCCGGCGCCAGGGACCGCGCCCCTCGACGCCGCCGCCCGACGCACAGCGCTCTCCAGCACCCGACGGTACGACGGCGGCTCGAACGTAGTCGGACAAGCCGCCGCGGCAGCGACTCGCTCGGTCGGCTCCTCGGCGCGGCGGCGCCGGCGCGCGTCGCGAGCGCTCCGACGTACCCGTAGATGAGCTCCTTGTCCCTCTTCAGCTGCGCATCGCCCGCCTGCGCGCCCGGCACGCCGCCGCCGGCCGCCGCCGGCTGGCCGTACGCGTAGACGCTAGGCGCGATTCCGGTTGCATTGGCGGCGGCGGCAGCTGCGGCCGCGGCGCTGTAGCCGCGGTGAGCGGACAGATCTTGATACTGGTGGCCGTCCATGGAGGCGGCATAGTGCGCATACTCGGCGCTGCCGATGAACTAAAATATATTATACCACCTAGAGTAGTTAATTAGACTCGGGAGCCATAAATTACTTTTGATGCTGATCGTGCGCGCTCGCCCTAAGAAAACCGCCGGCGCGCGCGCCACGTTCCCTCTGGCGCTAGAGCGCACGCGCGCCCGAGCGCTAGAGCCGCGGCCGCAGCGCGACCGGCCGCCGACGTACCGTATTCACCGCGTTCGCCGCCATCCGCGCGCACCGGAAGTCGATCCTCGAAGGGCTGCGGGAAAAACTAGAGCCCGAGCGCGGACGCGAGCGCGGACGGAGCCGAGGCAGAGTGAGCGCAGGCACCACCAGCGTCTGCCAAACCAGTCAACACCGTCAGCCGAGGAGGACCGCTTTACGGCCGCGACCTTGTCAATCAACCGCGCGTTGCCATCGAGCTCGTAATTAATGACCCGTCAACCTCGGGCGCTCCGGTGTAAAGGATTGGCTGTAATTGCTACGTAGCAAAAATGTAGCCTCTCCTCCGCGGCGCTGGGGCGCTGTGGGATAATCTTCGCTCGGCAGTTCTCTTTCAGCCAGCGCAGCGGACGGAGCGAGAAGGGCTCGTGAGAGGCAACGCGCACCGCAGCCGCCACCGCCGCCGCCGCGAGGCTCGAAAACGCTCTCTACCCGGGCCAGCAGCCCAGCGGTGCAGTATTCAAAAGGCTTTCTCTCGCTCCTCTCTCTCTCTCTCTCTCTCTCTCTCTCTCTCTCTCTCTCTCTCTCTCTCTCTCTCTTTCTCCCTCTCTCTCTCTCTCTACAGCTCCGTTTCTCGCAGCATATCCATCTCAAGGGCGGTGGCCACTGCACGAGCTGACGATAGCATCTGGGCGCGAGCGCTGCGGCGGTCGCGGATATTTTCGGCGCGAACGTTTTTACCGGCCACTCGTTTCCTCTTAAGCGTCGGTCACATTTTGCAAACTCACTGTCAATCAACGAGCTCTAGTTTAAAAGAGCGACGCACTTTGAAGCACGATTGGCTGCATTTAAGTTAACTTAGATGTGCATCTCAAGATGCCTAACAATGATAATAACTGGTTTTCGCAGCGGCCGCGAGCTCCCGGCACACACGAACGGCTTACTAACAGCGGACTAGCGGACTTTTGCGACTCGGTCTTACGCAGAGTAAGGCCAGACCGGTAGCGATGCGTTTGTTTGTGGGAGCCAGATCCGAGTACGTCTCACGTCGGCTGCTCTCTTTTAAGATCGTGACGCGGACCACTGCATCCCACCCATTTTGCTCATAAAGCACCGGCTCTCCGGCGCCAGAAGTAAACGTGCTAGCCGCCGGTCGCCAATTTCCGCCATATACATTTATTGCCGGTCGCCTGCGTGCCGCAGGAGCGAAGATGGAAGGCAGCGGACGCAGCGGGTGGACCTCGAGGCAAACGCGTCGGTCAGCAGTCACGTGTACAAGTGCGAGCGAGAGCGGCGACGGCCCGAGTGTCTCGCCTCGTATGACGGGCTCCGCGGATCGGCTATCCTCGACGGAAGTGAGGTAGCGGCGCGCGCTCGAGCGGCGGCGTTCCACAGCCCAAGCGGCGGCGCGCGCGCCACCGCCGGCCGCTGTAAGTGCCGCCCCCCCCCCCCCGCAGCAAAGGGCAGCTCTCGGCAGTCGCTTTCTATCCTTCTTTCTTTCCCTTCAGGCTTCGAGACGCCGCATAGACGAAGCGGTGACGCCACCCTTTTGCTCATGCGGGCGACGCTGGTGCGGAAAGCGCGTAATGTGCCCCACGCTCCCGTTCAAGATAGAGGGCTGCATCGACAGGGCTAGCTAGCCTAGCTGCGCTCCGGCGGCCGCCCGCACACGCTCCGCCCGCCTGGATCCTCCCGGGCGTGCGCGCGCCCGGGCGTGCGAATCGGCTCGGCCCCGCCCTCCTCGCCGCTAGCAGCCGGAGCTGTGCGACGTAGGTTTAAGGGTGGATAGCCGCTCTGCCACTTCCACAAGCCCGAGTCCTTCCGGAAGCTGCTCTCCTCACTCACTCACTCGCGCACACTCACTCTGCTCTCTCTCTCTCTCTCTCTCTCTCTCTCTCTCTCTCTCTCTCTCTCTCTCTCTCTCTCTCTCTCTCTCTCTCCACCCAGGGCGTTGCTTCCCACCAGGCAAGATCCCAGCCAACGCGGGCAGTGAGACAGAAGCGACGCGACAGTAGACGCTGAGCCGCAATTAAGCCCCACCCGGAGAAATAAAGGTCAGGGTGCCGCGAACGGCACTGCCGCTCACCCGCCTCCGCGAGGCCTACCCACATCGCCTACTTCCCGCTCGCCGGCGGCGAACCGCTTTGCGTTTTATCACGTTCGACGCAACTGGACGCTAGTAGCAAGAGGTCGATTTTTAATAGGCGGCCGCTACTGACGACGTCGCTAGAATCAGAGGGATTGGCCACTCGTCGTGGAAGGGGCGGGGTGCAATTAGCGGACCTGGAGATTCGGCAAGCGGCCGCATGCCTCGTTCGACATCGAGCCAGGGGAGGGCGCTAGTCAGCGATGGCATCGGCGACTGTGCCCCAGCACCCGATCGAAAGCTTGGCACGAGTGCAGGGCCGTTCACTCGAGCTGCGTCGCGACGGCTGAGCGGAGCCTTAGCCAGCGGCTAAGGCTCCGCTCTCTCGCGCCGGCTTTGCGAGAGCCCGGTCGCAGGTTCGAGTCGTGCGGCTGACGTGGACTGCAAGCTGCGGCGACAGCCGCCGCGGCTAGTCTGCAGCTATTAAAACGAGGCCGTTAAAGCAGCCAACCTTAACTAAGCGGCTCTTGCGAACGAGCTCCCTGCGGACGCACTCTGCTCGGTGGAGGGGGAGGGGAGCCGCTGCCGGCGGCGGCTGCTACTCAGTGCGCGGCGGCGGCTCGGCGCGGCGGCGGCTCGGCGCGGCGGCGGCTCGGCGCGGCGGCGGCTCGGCGCGGCGGCGGCTCGGCGCGGCGGCGGCTCGGCGCGGCGGCGGCGAGCGTCGCAGCAAACGTCTCTCGCTTCTCTTTCCCTCCGCCACCCTAGTGGCCCCGCGAGCGGGCTCAGGCTGCCGCGGCGGTGGCCGCCGTCGCCGCGTTGCCGCATCAAGACGAGCCGACCGCGCGTCCGTCGCGCGGCATGCGAGCCGGAGGCGCAAGCGAACGACGCACGTGACGAGCTCCGCGAGGCCCCGAGACGAGTGCAGGCAGGCTCGAACGTTCGTTCGGGGCCGCGGCATCAGTGTACAGCGGCCAGCCCCCCCCCCCGCGTGCGCGCGGCGCCTGCCGGCTGCGACTGGCGTGCGGGTGGGCGGCAAAGCGCCCATCCGTCCAACCCCGTGCGCGGCACGGCAGCGCTCTGCTCCGTCGCCGACGCGGCTACCGTCGGCTGGCTGACGTCTGCGCGCGCACTGCTCGAGAATAAAAAGTCGCCGGATTTGAGGGTTCAACGCGCCGCCGCCGACGCCGCCGCAGCGGCGCGCCGAGACTTGGCTCCGCCCCGGCGGAGGCTTAACGTAATTGTAAAATCCAACTGCACCCGCCGTCCCTCGTCGGTCGGTCGGGCGGCGGCGCCAGATTATTACGCTGACGGCGGCTGCTGCAGACCAGCAGACGTCTAGCGTCTAGCTGTCCTGACCGCGTGCAGCAGCGAATGCGTCCCGTAAGCCGATAGCGCGACCCGCCGATTGGCCGGCTCGAAAATAGAAGCCGAAGGACGCGTGCGAGGCCGAATCCAGCTCGACTTTTGGATAGAACGCGATCTAATTATAGCGAATCAACAAACAAAAGTATAACGGTCGCTTCTTATGCAGCTAGCGAGTGCCTGTCTCCTGCGTCTGCTGGCGGTCGGACTGATGTCGCACCGCGGCGGCGGCGGCGATATCCTCAATGCGCGAGTCAAACGTGCCTCGCCGGTCCCTACAGCTCACGCCCAGCGCCGGCCTAAAAAGAGCGACCCGCGCTTCGCCGCCGCCGCCGCCGCCGCCCTCACGACCGCGGCGGCGGCGGCGGCTGCGATTGCCTGCGCGCACGTAAGAGGAGCTCTCGGCGGCGAGGCGAGGCTGAACGTTACGAGCGTCTGAGCTATTGCTGAAGTACGCCGCCGCCGCTCGCACTTCGAACGAGTTGCGCCCAGCCAGGCGCTGCCGGCAGGCGGATGATGCGCGAGTGGTGCCTGGCGACCGAGCGGCGCGACCGACGGACGCATTCGGCTGAGCGAGCGCTGCGCGCGCCGTCTGGATTGGCGCCAGAGGCGGCGGCGGCAGCGAGTGCCAGGAACGCAGGGAACGCGTAGCGGAAAACGAAATGACGATTACCACTCGTCCGCTTAGTCGACATACCCTTGGTTAGAGAAGCGAGGCGAGCTGACATAGTCTCGTCTCAACTAGGCAGAAGCTACCTGCCGCGCGACGCGCAGCACTTCCGGCCGCGCCTCGCCGGCCCTGTAGGATAGGCGCGCGAGCCAGCCATCCCATGAAGCTTTGCGAATGGAACGAAATTTGTATTTATCATTTGTGCGGCGCCCTGCGAAAAATTAGCATTTGTACAGACAGCAATAACATGCCGGAGGGCTCGATCCCACAACCAATGTCGCTAAAGGCGGAATAAAGCGCTCGGCATAAAGCGACTTGGAGAAACCGTCCGCAGGGAAGGATTGGAAACATATTAACAAGGTACTACAAGTGCCGTCCTCCTCTCCGCTTATTCTGCGCTAAGAATGCTGTACAGACTGAGACGCAGACTGGACACGCGGGCGTCGCCGCATCGCGTCGTCCAAGCAGTCTTGACGCGACCCGCCGGGCCGCGGCTTGGACGCAAGGCGCGTGCGCGCGTCTTTCTAGCTCCGCACTCCGACCCAAGTAGTCTCGGCGGCGGCCTCGGCGGGCGCTCGGCGCTCGCTCGCGCGCCCGCCATCACCGCGCGGACTGCTCGAGCAGGGTCGGCGCCGCACTCTTTCGCCGCCCCGCCCTGGGTCTGCGGGGCCGGGGGCGTTCGGCTATTCGTGGTCCGCTTCTGAGGTACTCCGGAAGCTCCGCTTTCCGCTCAGTTGCCGCTCACGCAAGCGTGTCCCCGGAGCCCCGTTCGACGGAGCTCTGACGTCGCGCTTCGGCTTTATAGCTGTTGTTGCCGGGATGCGAGCCGCGGCCAACCTCCTGCGTCGGCGTGCGTCAGCAGCCGGCGCTAAGCTTTGGAATGGCGGCGCTACTAATTACGCGCCCGACCGAGGGAGCGCCGCTCCTCCGCCGCCGCGGCTAAAAGCGCTCCCTCGGTCCCGGCTGCATCGCTCGTCGCCAGTTGGTTTTTCGATAAATTCGTCCGGACCGCTCGAGCCACGGCGCGGCCGCTCGCTAGCACAGTAATTGTTCGCTCCCCCGCGGACCGGCCGCGGTTGGGCGCTCGCGGCCGGTCCGCGGCCGGCGTCTCAGGAAAGCGCGCCGAGTGCGACACCAGCTCCTTGCTTTCCGAAAAAGCCGTCGCCGGCTGGCGACGGCTAAGCCCGGGCCAGCCAGTCCGCCTGCCGCGCCGTCAGCCGAGCATTTGCTGCACCCACAGCCAGCACGCACGACGCCGAGGCCGACACTGCGTGGCCCCCACGCTGCGTGTGCACGCGGAGCGCCGACGCGGTCATTTGCTCGGCCGGAAGCGCCGAGAGCCGGCCTCCAGCTGGTCCGTCGCAGCTCTCGTCGCTGGCACCTGCGAGAGCCGGCCTCCGGCCGCTCGCTGGATGCAGACGGCGAAGCTTCGTCTCGCTTCGCTGAATCGCAACTCGCTGGCTCCGGGCTGCTTAATTCAGTTCCCTAAAAAGCGCAATTAACCTGACCGGATGTCTCGGAACAGCTTCCGCCCGATGAGCGTCGCTCTCTAAGCGCGTCCGAACCGCGCCGCCCAGAGACGAAGCAATTCAATTCTCCACCGCCGCCCTCCGGGGCCGGGAGGATGACCTCAGCGGTGGCAGCACTCCGATCGAACGATCGGCTCGATCTAGCGCGACGAGGCCAGCCGACTCGGGCTGAGCTCGTTCGTTCGAGCAATTTGCATGCGAAGGAGCCCGTAGGGGTAAACGCGAGCGAACCAGCAACCGTGCTTGCTGACATCGATGCAGAGGCAAACGCAGAGAGGCTGGGCTGCCGCTACTAGGCGCTGGCGTCGGCGCTGTACGCCGCACTAAGCGGCTCGCCCCGTGCGTTCGGTAGCTGATAACGGGAGGGAGGTTCGCTGCAAATGCCGCTGGCGTTGAAGTGGAGAAGTGAGTTACCACCGAAAGTAAGCGCTCTCGCAGTCAGTCAACGTCTACAGCTAGACGGCAGTAGCTTCGCGACCTACAACTAATCGAGCCTGACCGTTGGCCGAAATGGCAAGATACGTGTATAAACGTCAAATCCTTTTAGACTGCGCCTGCCTTTAGTTCGTATGGTCTCAAAGCCTGGAACTCACTCCCGACTTGCGTACGACATCTCCTGACTTGTCCACATTAAAAACAAAATTAATGACGCACCTATTTATAACGGCATTTAATGGGTCCCTGCGATTCTTCATGTATGTGCTTATGCATGCTGGCACCGCGAATGCTGACATTAACCATACTTGCATGCTGACCCTATGCATGTCACCCCTAGCCATGTCCTTTCTTGTTGTTTATTGAGTATGCTACCAGTAATCATTCGATCGCGCTTCCTTTGCAGCAAATGTAATGTGCTTAGAAAGAGATCGAGTTCTCTGAGGGCTCCATATCAAGTGTATTATTATTATTATACGCGGGCGAGTTTATGTCAGCATCCTTGCTTGTGCTCCCGCGACGTCTGTCATCCAAATAGCATCTGATAGGACTCCTACGGTAGGCAACAGGATAAAAGGATAACAAGCTTAAGCAGTTTGTGCACTTTCAGCCCGCATGACGTTTGGAGATTTGCTGCTGGCGGCATCACGCTAAGCATCTCGCAATTTCTTTTGATCCGACGAGTGAAGCCGGACCCCGTCCGAGTAAAAAAAAAATCCTAGCTGATTAAACAGCATCTTTTTGTATAGCGACAGAAGAGCCTTTACGGCTATCACCACCGCTTGCAGTGACGATAAGGGATCGCCCACCGCAGGAATCGAACCTACGACCTCGGTCCCGAGGTCGTGAAAGCAACCGCCTTACCTAGTGTGCCATCACGGCTCACCGTACAGCGACTCGTTCAATTTAGCCCTCTTTCGCTCTCTCTCTCTCTCTCTGTATATATATATATATATATATATATATATATATATATATATATATATATATATATATATATATATATATATATATATATGCAAAGTCGAGATACCAACAGAGTGATATATATATATATATATATACATATATATATATATATATATATCACTCTGTCGGTCGTACAATATACATATTAGCGTTGTGGCTTTTGGTATCTCGACTTTGCCACTTTCGACGTTTTGGGCCAACAAAGATTGTCTATGACCTTTGACTACGCACGGTCATGTCGCACTTTGCTACACCGTCAATATAGTTACCTAAAAATGAAAACTTTCTGCTGAACAGGGCTTGTTCATTCAATTCGGCAGTGAGCAACGCAGACAGTGCAGCATCCGGCTATTGCCGATATTGGGAAAGGGAATAGTGCATCCATGGCCTTGGCTTTAACTATGACATAGCTCCCGCTGGAGCCTGGAGCTCTGCTTAAGTAGAGGCTCGGACTTTTTTCTGCGATAAAAAGTCCTTTGAAGTCATGTCCTGAGAGCGTCCGCCGGGACGGAGGTTGGGAGGGTCTTACTTTTTCCTACTGGCGGCTCGCTAATGCCTGGGTCTAGTAGGTGCTCTCTGCGATAGACGAAACCGGGCATAAGCCTGCAATAGATTTATTACCAAAGCATTTTTTTGTAGTTCATTGTTGATTATTCTTATTATTATCGAGAATATCTTTGTGCTGTGGCCTGACGAAGTGGCCACCCTGACAATTCCCCGTTGGATGGAATAAATAATGTCGCTGACAGGCGACCTCGGCAGGCAGCTACCCTGTATATTGAGTCTCTAGCACGAAACTCCTGAAAGCTTGAGATCCCCATAAAGATTAAGTTACATCAGTGCTCGATCGAAGTGCCCTAGCTAGCGAGGTCGGTCAGTGCTCCATTCACTTCCGCTGCCTGCTGCTATAGAGATAGTGATAGGGATAGGGATAGAGGTAGAGAGAGAGAGAGAGAGAGAGAGAGAGAGAGAGAGAGAGAGAGAGAGAGAGAGAGAGAGAGAGAGAGAGAGAGAGAGAGAGAGAGAGCGGCTCTTTCGTGTACCGTCGTCGTCCGCTGAGACGACGCAATGGATGTCATGCCTTCGTAATTTAGCTGTTCTTTTTTAATGCTGCTTGACGTTAAAACGTTTCGTTAATCGCGAGCTGCAGGGGCTTCGGTGCCTTTTTCGGTAGCACAAACGAAACAGAACTGCAGTATTACAGCTTAGAAATAATCAGGTAGCTAGCAAAATCTTTAGCCAAACAGATAGGTAAACAATGCTTTTCTTAATCTTAAATGGGTATCGAACGTGATGGCTAGCTGTAGAAGCGGTCATCTTTTATTCAGACCCACGACACCTGCTCTATCTTCGCTCCTCTATACCTAGTTGAATGGCTGCACAAGCTTCAGCCTCCTCGTGCCCGTGTTCTCTATTTAGACACTACACTAGCTGTATATATATATATGTATATATATTATTTATATATACAGACATTACACTAGCTATTCAATTATTTGTCTTATAGACTCAAACGAACCGGAAGGTCTCTTGTGAGCAAGCTCGGTGACGGCTGATCATCTCAACCGAGCTCTATTTAGCCTAAGGGGCTCTCGCTGCTAATACGGTAGCCAATAGACTTCATTTTAAGCAACGGGGAGAAAGTGATGAACCTAGCTGAGTCAGGAGGGATGTCGAAGCGAATTGTTTGGAGCAGCACCGTGGCACAGCTGGGAGCAGAGTTGGCAGTGGAAGATGTTTTGCAAGAAATGTGGAAGTAAGTCCTTTGAAGGTATTGCAGGAGAAAAGCTGCAAAAGCTCTATCGCCAAAAGTCTTTGAGTGAAATAACGGAACACCTAATTTATTGTCCATGGAGGACACTAGGGCATGAAGAGGCTGAAACTGGTGCAGCAGCTCAGTTAACCTGACACCTATAGAGGCTTTAGAGCGGTCTTCTGAATGAATCTTTTAAGCGTAAGGCAGTAGGCAGAGGTGAAACCTAAATTATGAGCACTATAATGATGACCATACCGCAGCGCCGCCAGTTTAAAGGTGCCGAGTCTCTTAGTCTAGCCGTAAGTTAAAGGTGTCCTCACGAGCAGTTCAGGTGTGCGAGCCGGAAGGATATCGCTACCTTGACGGTGCGCGTCGTTGCGGTAGGGCAGGATGACGCACGGTCGTATAGAGATGTACTGTGCGATGGCGCGAAGAAGTGCGTATCGATCGCTGTATGGGCAGTTCGAGTAGCATGCTTCTGTCAAATTGCCCTAACAGCTTATGCATATATTCGGTACAAGCGACGCCACCACTGTGTGCTACCAATTCAATCGGGAAGCTATGGGCAGGTTGACGGTTGCCACTGTCTCAGAATCACGTGAGTGGCATCCAAGCAACTATCTTACTCGCTCGGGATGAAGGGTTTGTCGACGAGAGCGCCACGCTCGTGCGATAAACACCACGCTATGGTCGGGTCGCTTGAGTGAGGAAGTGGCTGCAATTGCTCAGAGGTACATTAGCAGCCGAAAGTGCTAAGGAAGAACCTGCTCTGGCTTCTTTCTGTCCAGCTCTGGCTAACTCCTGCGGTTCTAGAGTATTATTAGAAATAGGCTCTTGAAAAACAGAGCACTCCTAGTGACCACTACTAGCAGCGTGAAGGCTAGCAGCCAGAGCGGACTTCCGGTGGCTGGTCGGAACCTATACAAATTATGCAAATATCTCGCGACCCTGGTGGCACTAGTTTAAAGGTATGTGGATATTGGTTGTTAATACTATAATGAATTTGAAAAGAGCTATGTAAGGTGCCGTGCCACACACACACACGCGCACGCGTACGCGCGCACAAACACACACGTGCACGTGCACGCACGTACACAAACCACATATTTAATAATAATAATACATTTGCATAGCGCCCACAGAGAACTTAATGTCTTTTTAGGCACTTAGCATATGCTGCAAAGAAATCATGCATACACACGCTCTGACCAACTAGCACACATACCCGAGAACATGCACCCACCCACCCACACTCGCACGCACCGCACGTACACACCACGCACTTGCTAACACACACACACACATACACACACAAATAGAAATTTTGAGGAGAGACGCCCTGAGTGGGAATAACGCATAGGTGGTACCTTAACGAAAGCTACCCAGCTGTCGGAAAGCGTGCTGCTGAGAGGACATAGCTAGCGGTAGCCAGTGGGGCACCCTTGGAGCTACTATCTATCTATCTATCTATACTACTATACTATCGCCGTGCTATACACAGGGTGTACTGGCGAGATGTCACACGACTGAATGTCGTCAGCCAAAAGCGTCGCGGCTCGGCCCGCGGCGGTCACTTAGCATCAGTGGGAATCGTCTTGAACTCTTGTGCACAAAAGAGAAGAAAGACACTAGAGCGTAAGTCGGCGTACTAACTGCACAAAGCGCTGGCAACACTCTCGGTCTCTGCAGAGCGCCGCACAGTGTCAGAAGCCACTTCCGCACGGGCGAGCGAGCTACATTGCCCGGCGGCAGTATTTCGTTTCCTCTTTTTTTGCGAGCGGCTCTGAAATGCTACGCCGTACTTTCTGCTCTCGTCGCGACGATTAAGTGGACGAGATGGCTTTAGTTTTTAGCACGTCGGATTCAACCAAGTTTTACTTCGACGTTTCGGGGCTCGATGCAGAGTTTCGCTTGCCACCTCATTAAACCACGATCGATCGCCGCCTGTCCTTTCAAATGGAGATTCTGCTGACTAGAGCTGTCGAAACAACCCTAGCAGGCAGCTCCATGAAACTGAAATTTAAGCCCCTCTATCGACCAAGAATGGAACAATGTCGTAAGCAGTCACAGCTATTGAAAATTGCTAGCAGTTGTGAATGAGTTTTCTAAGAAACAAGGCCGTCCTTCGCTAACTAGCTGGGGATCCCCAGCTGCTCGTTAATGACTTCCGGCCAGAGACATCGAAGTCGCTGGCGGAACTCCCCTAGGCCACACCAATCTTCGGCACTGAGCTTGACGGAGGCCAGCAGATCGCCGCTCAACTCTGCGCCAACTGCGGCGGCTTTGCCATCCGAAACTGCTAGGCTGACAGCTAGCAGTGCAGCCGCGAGACACCTCCGACGCCTCCAACACCTCCCCACACCAACGCTGTCTGCCCATCGCATCTGTGACTTTTAGGATTGGGGGGGGGGGAGTAGCGACCCGGCGTCTGGCTAGGGATCGCGTTAGTAATGCAGCGTCGCAATCACGACATGCGCATGCGCAGAGAATGCAGTGCACTTTGTACGCAGGGCACACTACAGAGTGTGTGCGATCTCTCCTTGTTAGCTGTTCGCAAGTGCCGCTGCAGTCGTGCGGGTCAGGCCAAGCAGGAGCTTCAAATAAATGGCGAACGTTGACGAACAGATTCCCGCCGAGGAAGCTGTGCGAGTTACGCGTGCTTAGCAGCATGCTGGAAAAATGAGCAGATAATAGCTTTAGATCTGACTAAATTCGCTTGATTTAAAAAGTCAGCTGCAATTGGCAGGTATCGATCTACAGTGAAATGCTTTTACAGGTACGTCCAAATGCTACCGAGGAGACAGCCAGATGCACGTTGAACTCCAAAAGCTCCGGGGGATAGAAGAAACTGAAACCTGAAAGAATAATTCGGAGTTTGTCTCGTCCGCCCAAGAGTGTAAAATCTTTTGCCATCCAAAACCGGAAGCCAACGTACCAGCCACACACAATTCTTGGAAGACAACTGCAGTCGGTTTCGTTTCGATGAGGTTTACCTAAATATAGACAACTGGTTCCCTAGCAATGCTTACGTTTCGCTATTTTCGGTCAGTAAGAGTATTTGCGGTCACGTGGCTGTTGATTTAAAGAGAGTGTGAAAGCCACTTAAGACCTGTCTTGAAACGCCCTAATTACCTTCAATCTTCGGAAAGCCTTAGAACACGGCTATTTAGATACAAACCAATAAAATATGATATTGTCCGCAACCGCAGTGCCGGTGCACGCACTCGCGACCGATTAACGCTGCGCCGGAGCAAGCGGCCGTTACGACTGTACTCAGCGGACGCCCATTAAGTGCCTGCGGAATTGGTCCGGTCAGGAGTCCAAGGGAGTGCACTTGTCGAATGTGGAGCTGTAAATACGACCCCTTTGGAGGAAAGGTGAGAGGTTAGGTGTGTAAATGTGAGTCCGAGGCACTGCTGCAGCTTTGGCCAGATTTAGGGGATTGGGCGAGAAGCTGCTGCGACCGGCACCGGAAGGCTCCCTGACGGTGCGAAGACCACCGGTGGCGTTTTGAAGACGAATTAAGGTGGCGTCGCTACGTGCTGCCCCGCCAGACTAACAAGTGCTCGCGCGCTTGTCGCCCGGCTTTCCGCCACCGCAGTGCCTTGCAAGGTGAAGGCTGCGCTCTATAGCGTGCCCTAGCCCGCTGGTTTTGGAAACGTCGTACGCGGCTACCCGATCGAAGAATCCGCCATTTCTGCGTCTGAAAAGAAATCACAGGTTGGTTGCCGTTTCCCGGTTGTGCTCACCAAAGCGCAGTGGCTTCGCCGAAGTTTCGCTCGTTCAACGTCTCTTATAAGTTCGCGGAATGGACATTTCCGTACCGTCCAGTATATCGCCTGTGTCAGTGTCTTTCGCTTCCGCCATAAAATTCCAAAGCCGGGTTCACCGCTGCCCTTTCACAGTAGCACCCGAAATCCGGCTGCTGCATATTGCAGATAGGGATTATCAATTGTGTTGTAGCGAGAAAATTCCCAGCATAAGGCCTGAGTAGTTCGGGGTAACTTAGGTTGGTCGCTTAGTCGTATTTCTTCGAGCGCCTGTTTTGTGTCTTGGGTTCGGATGAGCATTTTTCTCGCTCGAAGTGCACTGATCTTTTAGCGCGGGATATTGACGAGCGAAGTACTTGTGACGTGTCTGGAAGAATTGTGCTGACAAAAAATTCTATCGGAAAGCCAGCCATTAACGAGAGAGAGAGAGAGAGAGAGAGAGAGAGAGAGAGAGAGAGGGGAGCGAGCGAGCGAGAGAGAGAGAGAGAGAGAGAGAGAGAGAGAGAGAGAGAGAGAGAGAGAGAGAGAGAGAGAGAGAGAGAGAGAGTCGATGGATCTGCCAGAGCGGGAAAATGCAGCGCAAAGCTGACGCTATTTATCAAAGTATTTCTAAATTTAACTTGATGCCAAAAGCACTGAAGTTACTATTACTTGACCGGGTAAATTTTCGAGGAACACGATGAGCGGAGTCTCAGACCAGGAAAGCCGACCGAGTCGTCAAATTCCACTAACATCAATGCTTCAAATCATATATGCTGCAGCTAGCGCGCAAAAGTATTTCTGTCACAACGAATAGCTTTTGGTCAGTGAGCGATAATGCCGGGCCCCTAAGTATTCCTTGTGGCTTGCCGGTTGAATGGCGCGGTAGGCAGCCTGGGGAGGGGGCGCGGCCGATGGTCATACAGCGAGTCCACGCGCTTCTCTTTGCTGAGTGCGAGAGCGCGAGGTTCGACTGGTCGCCGCGTAGCCCGCCTGCAGCGGTTGCGCGTGCTTCCGCAGACCATGGACGGCCCTCCAAATCACAATTCTCGAGGAAACAATGCAAACAGGGGGCGCGGTAGATGGATGCGAGGCTTTCGAGGTGGCTGGAACAACCGTGGCCGCGGCGGTGGAAACGGGAGTACCACGGCGAGCGGCCTCTTCGCGTCAGCCGGACGCGCCGACCCGACGCGCGTCCGCGAACGTGAAGTGACAGGCGGGCGCCCGACGTCGGCGGCGACCCCCTACCCAGGCTGGAGCCTGTATTTTCATAAAGAAGGTAGGGCAACGGTGAAGGCGTCGACGGCGCACAGTGCGGTCGTCGACTTCGTTCGGACCCGACGTCGAGTGTGCTCGACCCTTCCTGTCTGAAGCACTCCTATGTTCATTTTCTCCTCCTTGCGTCTTCGGGCCGTTTCCCGCATTCTGCATATCATCCGGGCTGCGCGGTGCCGCAGTCATGCCCCGACGACCGCCTCCGCCCCCCCCCCCGCCGCGTGCGTCCGGCAGCTTCGTTGGCGCCAGGCAAGCAGC
The DNA here is from genome assembly GCA_009760855.2 of Cristatella mucedo. Taxonomy (NCBI): domain Eukaryota; kingdom Metazoa; phylum Bryozoa; class Phylactolaemata; family Cristatellidae; genus Cristatella; species Cristatella mucedo. The sequence goes on from WPIO01000077.1 coordinate 780,544, forward strand.
TAGTTCTACCGTCCACCCACCGCTTGCAAGTCTGCAATGCCTGGCCTAATCAGTTCGCAGCCAGACGTCCGTGGTAGCAGCGGCAGTTTAGTACGCCGTCCGAGTGGACCGCCGGTTTGAAGCTGCGAGACGCCGAGGGCGGCTGGCCTTAGCTCGTAGTCAGCCGGTGTTCGGTGCAGCTATCTGTGGGCTGCATGCTCACACGGCGTCGTTTGTTCATAGAGCCAGGTCAGTTTCTGCTATGGGCGCAGTACCCATAGCAGGCTGTTCAACATGGTCGCCGGCGTATGTTTATAGTTACCTTAAATAAACATATTTTGAGACATATCTCCAGTTTCTCTCTGAAACCTAAATAGCAGGCCCTAAAACCTAAACTCAAAAACTCAAAATCAAAGAAATACAAAATCTAACCACTAAACCGTAAACCCAAAACTTAAACAGTCAATCCGAAATCCTAAACCCTAAGCTAAAAGGATAGCTCTAAAACGTGTTTTAGACGTTAATATAAACATGCGCTAGCGTCCACGGTCGCCCATAGCAGTAGTTGACCCTACTCTATGAACAAACGATATCGCATTAGCTGGGGCTGCATGCTGCTGCCACACTTAGTATGCTTTGGTCATCGGTTGTGGCTCACATACCCGTGGTGAGCCGTGATGGCACACCTGGTAAGGCGGTTGCTTTTCACGACCTCGGTTCCGAGGTCGTGGGTTCGAATCCTGCGGTGGGCGATCCTTTATCGCTACTGCAAGCGGTGGTGATTGCTGTTAAGGCTCGTCTGTCGCTATACAAAAGAGGCTGTTAAATAGTGTGGTCGCATTCCTTAGGATAAAATTCGTACTTTGATTGCCTGCTGCTGCCATGCCTAGTGTGCTTTGGTCTTCGGTTGTGGCTCACATACCGTGTGGTCATATTCCTTAGGATAAAATGAATACGTTGATTGCCTTTAGAAATAAATGTTGTGCATATGCCGTTGTTAATTGTCGTGTCGTAGCCATGGTGACCACTCATTTTCATCATTGTTTGAGCTTGTAGCAGGTATGTCGCTCTGGGTTGGCATGTTGCAGCTAGCAGCTATGCAGTCTCAAACAAGTGGCCCCCATGTAGTGGCCATACTTCTTACGATGCAAATAATTATAATTAAAAGTCACAGCACCCTAAGAGGAACCAAATAACTATGCAGGCTCATTGTGTTGCATGCAGGTCAATCGCTCGTCGCTCGAGAGGTTTCTGTCGTTCTTCTCGAGACCTACTCCTGCATAGCGGGTATGGAAAAAAATTTCTTTTTACTGAGGCTCTCGAACCTCACAATCCTGGCCGTGTGCTCGAGTCCTGGAGTAAGCTATCATTTATTGGCACCTGAAAGCAGGTCACGTTCGCTAAGGCTCTGCTGCTTTGCAAATGAAGATGCTGTGTATGCCGAACTGTGCTTAGCAAGGGTCCAAGCAGTCGGGTTCGTGTCCAAGCCTTGTTTTCCTGCTGCTTTTCTTGATGGGAGCGATCTGGCACATATGTGGGCCGTGATCGCCCATGAGGTAAAGTGCTTGCTCTACACGACCGAAGTCGTAGGTTTGAATTCTGCAGTGGGCGATCCTTTATTGCCGACTGCAAACGGTGGTTGATAGCTGTCAAGGCTTTTCTGCCTCTATGCAAATGACTGCTAAATCACCTGTTTTTTAATGTACAGTGGTAGCTATAACAAAACGCGTTGTCTTTCTTGCATTTAGGTTGCTGTGTCTAGTTGGCAGTATTATTGTCAGGGTTCCTGCTGCCTAATAATAGCCCTCAGCCGAGGATTCCCAGACCGCCGGTGATGGTTTGTAGTGCCTGCACGATGGTCTCCCTCTGTCCAGTGCAGCACTTCCTGTGATCGTTTGGCGCACAAATGTAGACTAGCTGAGCAGAAGTACACCTTGTTGAGGCGTGGTTCCCATACTACGGTGCCAGGTTTTACCTGGTTGGATCCTGATCCACTCTTGATTTCCCTTACGAAAGGGAATCTTGCATCTCAGGCGTTCATTCGGTTGTCGTTCGTAGAGTACGATGAAGGCTCAAGCCTGCTCAAGCACGTGAGAGCTTTCGAAAAGTACTTCCTATCGTGGCAGGATGTGTACGATCTGGTGAGCGCTTGCACTGGCTACGGTGGCTGTGATTGGGAAACTTCTTGTGCACTCAGCTCTTTTTCTTGCCGCTGCAGACTTCTAGCAGGCAGTCACCTTTTTTTAAGGAATGTACTGTAGTTGTTTGCGGTTGCCTATCAGCACCTGTGCCGTGACATTTTCATACAATGGGCTGTGGTCTCAGCTAGCCAAGGCCGCTTTGTGGATCCCAAATGAGATGGACGCAGCAAGTTCTGTGCATGTGAATTCCTACTCAGATGCGCCTGTGTGGCAAAAGCCTCCAGCAGTGTCATTGCTGACAACGACATCTTATTTATTCTACCGTTCGGACGGATGGCTGCCGATGTGATAGCTTCCGATGTGATGTTGCTTGTAGAATGGCCGAAGTAGTTTGTATACACTATACGATTTCTTTGTAGGATGCCATTGAAATGCAGGGGTGCGTGCAGTTGGACGTTAACGAGCTGCTGGCTGACGGTTCAATCCAGCGAGCCTTGCCTGACCTTCTCGGCGAACTCACGGACACGCCAGAGAAAGTGATCCAGTGCCTGGGCCTGGCCATACACCAGGTATGCGCTGCCTAGCAAAACGCGATTTCTGGTCCCACCTGACGGGGAGGGGGGTTGGTAGAGGAGTCCCCTGCGGTGGCAGCTGAGCTGTGCCCTTTCCCGAGAATGACCGACCTACACTCATTTATATGGCTGGCCATCTTTGCTTATACACGTGTAGCCCCTCTTTCAACCTCGAAGGGTCAGGTGGCCAGCTCGTAGTTTGCCGTGCTGGCTCAGCCACGTTGCTCTCAATATCAGCCAGCGCAGCGATGCAATCAATAGCTGCCTTTGCGGACCGATTGGCCATCCATGCTGTACGAGTTCGCTTATTCTGCAAAGATTAGTGGGAATGAAACTGGAATGGGCATGTCGCACTATTATTCTGCTAGCAGCTGTGCTGAGAGAGCCTCCGAGACCCATCATTTGAGCATGGACAGATTCTTCTCTCTTTGCAGTTCAATACTTAATGCTTAAAGCTATTGTGGAGTACAGTTGCATGCATGCAAATGTTTGCCTGTCCGCTCGACCACCTTTTCCGATGCTGCCGAGGTGGAATGTTGCTGCTTTGCCGATAATGGTATCGTACTTTTGAATGCCAGGATTTTTTCGGCATCCCATCATGCTTGTAAGCTATGCTAACGTGAGGCGCGAGGTCTTGTTTTATGATGCTACCAACTGGTGAGTAGGTGCTGCACAAGTCCAGCCTTGCAAGTGCAGGGCATAAGCGCCGTGCCTTGTCCTGCATTAGCAGTAGCCGACATTCGACATTTCAGTCAGCTTGTGCGAAAAAGAAGCGAGCTAGCCAGCCACCGTTAGCGGTCTTGCTTGGGGGCGACCTGCTAGCTTTACCTTGTTGTGGATTAGGTCCTGACGAGTCAGGTAAAGCGGAGTGCGGGCACTGACGAAGCCGAGGATGCTGCAGACGATGACTCGAGCAGTCCTCTCCCCGTCGTGCACGTTCGTCTGATCAACTTCGGTCCACTCGTGCCACTTAAGCAGTTGAAGTCGAACTACTACGGTCAGCGCTGGCCCTATGACCGCTGCCGGCAAGCGCCGCTTTGCGCCGACTGTGAGACGGCCTTGCCTGTCACATGTGACACGCTTCCTGCCACCACCACCACATTCATGTTCAACAGGCAAATTCGTTGCGTTGCGGGGCACCGTCGTGAGGGTCGGCAACATCAAGCCACTGTGCACCAAGATGGCCTTCAAGTGCCAGACGTGCTGCTCTGTCCGTGCCACAGCCTTTCCGGACGGCAAGTTTACGCCGCCCACGTCAGTGAGTCCGTTTTGCTGCGAAGCAGACGTATGGCGAGTCTGCCTGTCTTGCTAGCCTTTCCGTGCTGATAGCTTGACTGTACGTCACCATTTTATCATCGACTGCTGTGCACGATCAGTGATCAGCAATGCATGCAGGTGTTTATTGAGATTCTCCCGCCCCGTCCTGTGGGTAGTAATTATACGAATGGCAGTACACAGTGATTAAACGGAATGCGGAGTGATTATACGAATAGCTGGGCATAGCGCCTTTATAAAGACAATGTGCTATCACAACCTACCATTCACCGCTTTAGTTCCCGGTTCTCGAGGCTGAACAATTTCATTTTATTAATGTGGGACTACTGCAAAACATGGGGTACTTTCCCATGCGTTCGGGACTGTCTGCTCATCCATACGTGATAGTGTGTGCATGCATATTTGCGTGCGTCTGCAAATGCATGTATGTATGTGTACGTTCGTGTTTGCAACTTTAGGACTTGTATCAAAGTGAGTTTGCGTTCGTCCTTTCTAGAATTTGTACAATGCATAGAAGGAGAGTAAGTTCTCATAGTGCTTTATGCAAATGTTTCATTGTTACTGCTAACATGTACCCGAAAAAAATCGCAGGTACACGATAGTATGCGCCTGGGTCTAGGGGTTCAGGTGCTTGCTCTTCACGACCCAAGTCACGTGGGTTCGAGTCCTGCAGCAGCTGGTCCAAATTGCCCACTACAAGGGGTGGTGATAGCTTAAGGCTCTTCTGATGCTATGCAAATGAGGCTGTTGCATCAAGGGACTCTTTTTATTCAATTTGAAAATTAAAGGCCGTGCATGGAATTTGATGGCTGTGAAAAGGCTCTGCTACTATCAATCGCCGACTGTCAGACCATCACCAAGACTTGACTGTCCCGGTTTTGAACCAATGCAAAATACAACTGGCCATGTCCAAACACTGGCTCGGGAACATACATTCATACTCCGTCGAATAACGTGAGAATAAGCAACCCACACGTACACATAAACCACATAAACGAATTATTTAAGCATATTAAAAATTAATAGCTGTTGACAACACGTTAAAGCCATGACCAATGCATTTTAACCTATACAAGCCAATGTACAAATCTATGTTTCAAACCGGTTAAAGGGTACATGTACATTATTAACATGCAAGCTAACAATAAGTACTAAGTAAGTACGTCAGCACCTGTGAACCATGAGCATTAGCAACTAATGAGTAGCCTAATGATAGCATTTTATGGGTAGCTTACTTGCTTTGCCGAGCTTAAGCAAAATGCCCAACAAGGAGTTCACCCCAGAGTTCTGACTAACCGAGTGACCTTGCCTGCCACCCCTCTCCTAAATGGTCGAGGCGCGGTCTAACCGCAGAAAGCGTAGGGAAACTTGATAGAAAATTAAAGACATATAAGCTTACAGCTGCTGCGAAGCTCAGCCGAAATGACTCACCTGCCAGCAGATGGTTGCTTAAAGACTGTGGTCATGCTCTTCACTTTCATCCATTCTACATACCTGATGAAATGATAAAATGCCTGCTCCACATGTCACTCTTCAAAGTAATGAGTCGTTTGAGCGGTTCGTATTATTTGATTATTTCTTCTGATTATTTGTCCGTTTGCTAATCTCGGCAGCTAGGATCTTGGTGAGTTCTGGTGGCACACGACTTCAGCTGGTATCCGTCACTGTTTCGCATTTTGGTGTGAAATTTGATCTTTAATTTCAACAGTGAGAATGGAAGATGTAGCTGTTGTATATGCACATTTGTAAACTATCTTCCTTGTTCTTGACAGCACACTCATCATAGCTATGCTGTCGTGGTTGTACTATAAATGTCACAAAGGCAACATTGTTTGTGTGACATTGTTGGCTTGTGTTTACACATGGACTCACGGACCCAAATTCGCAATTATTTAGGTTGGTTACACTAAGTAAAAAATTTCAATGTTCTTGGGTCCAAAGTCTAATTTCCTTATCCTTTATGCCTAAAATAAATAGAAATAGCTGTTGTTCCACAAACGAGTTGCTTCTGTGGCCAGGACACTGGCATTTTGAAATTTTCTGGTTTTGCTGATAGGCAATAATATGGGTGCGAACCTGGTGATCGCACCCATATTACTCTATCCGAATTAGGGTTAGGTGGGCATAACACACTGAGAAATATACATCAAGTATAGTAGTACATGTGCCTTAAACGAGCATTTTAGTGTATGTTATGGCAGATTACAAGAATTGTAGCCATATTTGGTAGACATGACAAAAAGAGGAGGTTGCCTGCACCCAGCAGATGCATTTTCCTTCTTGTTTGGGCAATTTATCAAGGCACGAGAGGGAAAGTGTGGTGTGAAAAGGCATCCGTTAAGATGTGCATACACAGCATACTTCGGCATGCCGGTCGGGGACCAAGACATGAGCAGCCCTGGGCATCTCATTTCATATGCGATCACTGCAAGAGAACTCTTGAAGATAATGTGAGCAGTGGCTGCTCGCTAGATGGAGTTTCTCCCATTATCTCAAGTAATGCGTGAAATATCCTTTCTAATGCATACAATTCTGATGTGTTATCAGGCGGTACAAGAAGGAAAAGAGAGCCATGAAGTTTGCTATCCCAGGTGCTTAGCTGCAGCAAGAGAGAGAGAGAGAGAGAGAGAGAGAGAGAGAGAGAGAGAGAGAGAGAGAGAGAGAGAGAGAGAGAGAGAGAGAGAGAGAGAGAGAGAGAGAGAGAGAGAGAGAGAGAGAGAGACAGAGAGAGAGAGAGAGAGACAGAGACAGAGACAGAGACAGAGACAGAGACAGAGACAGAGACAGAGAGAGAGAGAGAGAGAGAGAGAGAGAGAGAGAGAGAGAGAGAGAGAGAGAGAGAGAGAGAGAGAGAGAGAGAGAGAGAGAGAGAGAGAGACAGACAGACAGAGAGACAGAGAGAGACAGAGAGACAGAGAGACAGAGACAGAGACAGACAGAGAGACAAAGAGAGAGAGAGAGACAGAGACAGAGAGAGAGAGAGAGAGAGGCAGAGAGAGAGAGAGAGAGAGAGAGAGAGAGAGAGAGAGAGAGAGAGAGAGAGAGAGAGAGAGAGAGAGGGAGAGAGAGAGAGAGCAATGCGTCAGACAGCGAGGACAATATTGCAGATCGGTATTTTGATTTCACAAATTCAGCTGAGGAGGTAAAGGCATACTTTCCCAGCCAGAAAGACCTTAACTCATATCATATCATATCAGAGACCTTGGTCTTACCAAGTTCAATGCTGAGTACTGAGATCTACGTTCAAGGAGTGGAACTTGTTCGATGAAAGTGTGAAAGTAAATGTTCGATGAAAGTGTGAAAGTAAAAGATCAGAGTAAACGTCACCAAGTTTTTTGTCTTCAGCTGGCAAGATGGGCTGTGCTTTTGCCACAATGTGGTCGGTCTATTCGAGGCCATAGGAATCACTTATAACCCAAGTGAATGACACCTATTCATTGATAGTTTATACAGGAGGCTCAAAGCCGTGCTGGTTTGTACCAAGTACCCGTCTCTACCAATGACTCACTCTGTGCTCATCGAAGAGGACTACACCAGTGTCAATACGTTGCTGAATGCGCCGTAGCATGACTATGGCTAGGAGGTCATCGGAGACTTCAGAATGTTGTCATTCCTGATGGGCCTCCAAGGTAATTTCACGAAATTGCTTTTGTTTTCTTTGCCAATGGGACAGCAGAGGGACTAAGGTGCACCATCGCAAAACGGCTGGCCACAGCAGACCGAATTCTCTGAAGGGAAGACAGCATCAAATGGTTGCTGCTGGGCTGGTAGACCTTCGAAAGGTGATGACACCACCACGTCACATCAAGTTAGGCCTCATAAAGCAAATTGACACAGCTTTATACAGTAAGTCAACAGCTTTCAAGTACCTCCCACATGTCTTTATAAACAGCTGTCGGATTCAAAAACGGTATCTATGTCGGACCACAGATAAAGGATATCATAGAGTGTGACGATTTTGCCCAGAAGCTGAACAGTATCTACTTGGAACAGTTTCGTTCCAGGGTTTGTGCCTTTCTGGTCAATCGTAAGGCTGAAAACTATGAACAGCTGGTGCAGGATCCATAACTAACTAAGCCAGAATGGGATGCCGAATGTCCCTCAAAGTCTGTGTCCTTGATGTTCATCTCGATAAATTCAAGGGATGGGGGTTTGAAAAAGTTATTTGCATCAAAGGCACAAATCCAGAAAATCTCATTTCTGAACCACTTTGAATGGTCATTTTGTATGACCAGAATACATGCAAGTAGTTTTGATTCATTTGCTGTTCTATCTGACTAAAAGTGAACCGCACCATGCGAGTTTGCCTGTATTCGCATAGGAAATTATTTAGCTTCAAGTTAATCACTGACCTGCTTACAATAGCAAAGTTTGTAAGTAATAATGGCTATTTTCTATAATTCATTCGGCATAAGCCATTGGGAAATAACTCTTACTGCCAAAGGAGAAAATGCATGTTACCTGGTATATAGGAGTTATTGGAGCTTGTTATTGGAGTGTTATTGGAGCTTTGGTTGTAGTTCCTTCTTATCGGCTAGGTGTGCTGCTGAATACTTCAAATTCTCTTGCTGAAGGATTAGGGCTTATGCTTGCCCTAAAAAACTTACTAGTTTAGAAACGTATGTTGCTGCTGTTTGTAAATTGATCTGTCATTACTCGGAGACAGTGGTTCCAGGCATGAGCACTTGTTGGCATAATGCTTTCTGGCATCTGGCTTGCAATGCCCGCTGCTTTCGCTGCAGTGCAGTGAGTCGGAGTGCAGAGGCAAGACGTTCCTGCCCCAGCTAGCATCAAGGCTGAGCACAACAGTGGACTGGCAAACCGTCAGCATCCAGGTGCGTAGTCACCTCCATGGCTCGAGCTGCTGCTCTACTGCCAGCCAGCCGCAAGGCAGCAGTTTCTTGCCGATATGTGCACATGATCGCCTGCGTTGTACCTGCACAGCTAGACTATAAATAGCTGCAGCTCTTGTTTGGTTCGTGTATTTTCTTGCTGCTTTCTTACCTCCGAGTCCCAGCTTTCTACGGGTGTCTTGAGAATCCAGCTTTATTTTGCAAACACTGCTGCCAAGAAACTAGCAAGAGCAATAGGATGCAAACTCTCGCGGTGGTGCACGCATGCCGCACACTTTTTCCTGCTGTCGAGCAGCCTAGCCAGTTGAGCCAGTGTAAATCAGGCAGCATAAGTCGGTTGGCTAGAGGCTCCCAGCCTACAATAGGGAGAAGCTGCTTGATGTGAGCCACAATCGGTTGGTCCTCATCTCTCCAAACAACGTGGTGCATGGCGCGAGAAGACGAGTGGGTGCTAGAAAGAATGGCAGCACTCTGTATCGCCGAGATGCACATCGCCTTTGACTATTGCGGATGATGCACGCCTATGGGAATTACCCATATGCGTGTGGCTCACGGTGCTCGAGGAGGTGACCCGCTCTGACTTGCGTTTATGGAATAGGTTTAAATAGTCGACCGATAGAGCAAGCAGGTCAGCTTGCGAAAATTCGACATCAAAATGCCTTGTACTTGTTCTTGATGCATTAGTTTAGCTTGAATACAGCTACTCTTAGAAATCACGTGGCGTATTAACACCTAAGAAAACCTACAAAGGGCTCGAAATGTGGGCACAGGTGAAAAGTTTGAACTAACCTGCTGCCACTCGGACATCACTACTCAAAGTCTTCCCTTGGGTTTTAGTTGTAACTGTGATTCACTTCGGCACAGCCACTCCCCACGGGCTGTCGTGGTAGGACCGATGAATCATACAACTTAGACCTGCTCCGGCTGGTACTGCAGCAAGTCGTAAGCAGCCACTTGACAGCAGTTCACGCTACCAAGCATGTACGATGCAGCTCTGTCAGTGGAAGTCTGGCCATACTCGGTGACACTAGTGGTACTGTATCATCGCGTTATCACCTAGCCGATCCTCTCTCTCTTGGTGTCAGGGCAAAGTTCACTCATATTGGCAACGTACGGCACAGCCGTCGATCCGACTGCTTCTTGCCCTAAGAACCACTCTGTATGACCTCGGGGCTTCTGGATGCTATGATTAGTGCATACACTAAACCGCAGGGAAAAACCGTTGCATTTATGGATATCGGTGAAATGGCTCCCCGATGCCATTTGTCATCGAGACCAGAGGAAGCCATTATGCGGCTTGGTGGTATCAAAGCCTCGTTGGGTGCATCCTGCTGCATGCCGCAGCCGAAGGGGAGGGCTTGCTCATCTAGTCGCTTTTGTCAGAGATTTGAGCTGGAGTCGAGCCGTCTCAAGAAATTTACACCGTGTTTTGTGAAAAGTTAATAGTGTGCTCGACAATGTGGGCTGAAGAAGACACTGAATAAAGGAAATAGAATTTTCGGAGCATCAAATTGAGCCCCGAAGGAATCGTGGAGACACTGCTTCTCGGCCGAGGCGGTAAATATAGCGAGACACTAGTGTCCAAGGGAGTAGGGATAAAGGTGCACAATGAGTGGTGAACGAAACCCTTACCCTTCCACGCAGATTAAAGATCCATGTGAGAGGAAAGGGCACACGTTGTCCAGCCGCTCTTGAAAGACACGAGGAGCCAAGTTGCCAGGGATGGCCATTTCACCCAGGAGTGGTTCAGCACACGAGGGGTCAGTGGCTGTGAGTGACAGATGATGCACTCTGATATGTGTCGTCAGAGAGCCCATTCCATTTTTGCAAGGACCTCTAGTCAGACATCTGGGGGCCTGTGGATCGCCGGTTATTCGTATCACTCGCTTTGCTGGTTTTTAAAGTTGAAAATTCGAGCTTTGACAGTGATCTTACATGAGCCAAAAGCGGACCAATGAGCTCTCCGACGTGCCTGCCAACGCGTGCTCTCAATTATGCTCTAACGAGTGATGCAATATGTTCTCCGACGTGTGTCCAGAGGTTTGGTCCAGCACGCACGTGCTTTGATGTATACTCCAACATGTTCTCCAATATGGGCTCAGATGTGTGCTCCAACAAGTGATGCAATTTGGACTCCAATGTGTGCTCCAAATTGTGCTTTGGCATATTCCAGTTGCACTGGCTGACGAGATTTGCCAGAAGCCAACCACTGAAGCTTGCTAGCAGAAAACGAAGGCAGCATGCCAGGTTACGTGTAGGTGAGACATGCTCTAGGACAAAGTAGAAAATGACTTTCTGGCTTCGATTTTATCTACACAGCCCTCCAACAGTTTCTAGGCACCTGGTCCATCGATCATAGTTCGATTGTTGCTAATGCCCGTATTCGAGCAAGTATTTGGACTACACTAATTTTTAAATTGTAGCAATCTGTCTGAATATAATTTTGGCGTTAGTTGCAGTATCGGCATTCGCCAGTAACCGAGTCAAAGGTTCCCATGTAAACAGATGGGCAGTGGTGGTCACGTGGCAATCGCCCCTCCGTGTATGCCATCCAGTAGAACCTATTTTTGGCTAATTTTGTTACCCATGATACCTTGGCCAACGATGAGCTAAGTTACCCGGATGTCTCCTTGACCTGTTGGGCCGAGCTCCTGCCCTATTGACAGTCGATAGGCGACCTGAATATGCCGTCAGGTACACAGTTCTCTGAGGGTACACGAATGGTTTTGGAGTCGCCACATAGAGATGGCCATTAAAACCGAGAAATCACGAGGTGGCTGAAGATCTCTGAGGGTACTGTTGGGAACATTATTAGGTAACATCTTGACTATGATAGCACAGAGGCAGTGCCGGGCTCGGTCGCCCTCAAGTAACTCATCGGAGGGGGAAGGACCGGCTCCTCAAAATCATGGCCCCGAAGGACAGGTTTTCCATTGCTAAAATGCACTGCCAGAGTCTCTAATAAACTACCGGAACGGTCATTAGCCAAAACGTCATGAGTAGGCAGCTTAACAAACAAGGACTGAATGCACGAGTGGCTAAGTGCAAGCCATTGTTGACTTCACTACAAAGCAAAGCTGGATTTTGCATGCCGATCCTGGCAGTGGACAGCTGCTCAGTGGAACGGTGTTATGGACTGATGAGTTCAAATATAATTCCTTAGGCTTCGACAAAAGGAAGAAGTATGTTTGTCGGCTAATAGATGAAGTTTTTCAACGTCCGGTGTTGGGCATCTGCAGAGGATTCGAGGAATCATGAATCAGAATGTTTATTTCGACATTGCGCAGAATGTTGGCTTGCCATCTGCTTAAACTCTTCGCAGGCTCGATTTCGGTTGGCAGCATGACAACGATCCGAAGTACACTGCTGTGGTGGCTAAATAGTTTTTCACGAACTCTACCGACTAAGGCTTTGAGCTAATTGAGGTTCTGCAGTGACCAAGCCAAAGCCCGGACTTGAATCCAATAGAGCAAATGTGGGACGAGGTAGACTGAACCTCGTTCTCAGGTGCATGAAACCCGACAAGTTCTTAGAGGTTTTGAAGGATTTCTGGTGCCAATTCCTCCTGTAACATTTCGGAAGCTGGTGGAGTCAATGCCGAGACGACTGGGTGAAGTTATCAAAAATCACTGTACCTCGACAAGTTATTGATTGTACCCAATAAATTGCATGCAGTTGTATATTTCTTGGCTTTTCTGCACAATAAAAGACTGCTACAGAGTTGGATACAATCTAAATCTTGTATGTTTTGAGTAAGTGTGCTGGTGAAACTTTTGGAGGGCAGTCTACATCACATACACACATACATCATGGCAGACAGCCAGCCAAGTGGCATGCTTTTCTAAGAAATAGTCCTTTACCTGGTCAAGATCCATTGTGCCACTTCGTGGCATGTGCGTGAGTGTGTGAGACTGACGACTTTAAAGTGAGTTTCTACCCCAACATTTGTATTGCAGCTAATCAGGTTTTTAGTGCCAGGCTTAGCAGATTGGATCTGCTGAAGCAAGTCAAGGATGCTGGAAGCATTAGATGGGGGGGTTGTACCACGATGCGTCACTACAGTGATATCTCCATTTCTTCACCGGCTGCCTTTCTCTCTTTCTAAAGTAAGGAACAAGGCTGGTTATAGCGCCAAGAATTTTATTTTGCTGCATCATGTGCATACTTTATAATATGCAACCATAAGCCCACTGCCTGTAGCTCGAGCCACATGTCAGTGGCGGATTATGATTGATTTTGAGGTTAGTCTTATTGTGGCTGTGAACGAAGGGCACAGCGTTGGTCTAGCTGCCGAGCACTGCGGATGTTGCTGTCATGCTATCTGATGGATGGTCTATTACCGCCAGGCATTTGGCTATCAATTGTGGGCTTGAATTTATCCGTGACCTCACCTAGTCCTTGTGAAACTCCCTCTTGTCAGCTCGTCATTCAAGTCGCACTGCTGTGTCTTTGTTTAGGAGCTGATGGACGACAGCCGTGAAAGTGGCCGAATACCGAGATCGGTGGACTGCGAGCTAACTTGGGATCTGGTTGACACTTGCGTTCCCGGAGACATTGTGACTGTGTGTGGGACCGTGAAAGTATCCAACACAGAGCACGGTATGAGTGAATGAAAGAGAGATAGATGAGAGAGAGAGAGAGAGAGAGAGAGAGAGAAAAAGAGAGAGAGAGAAATGAGAGACAATGAGACAGACTTGCGATTGGACATGGTTTGATGCTAGGCAACAACAGGCATGTCAGTGTGCGATTACGAGTTACTTTCAAATAATAAAATTGATGAGTTAGAAAAATGGGAGCTGGCGCGATGGGGTTTTGTTGTAAATGACATGTAGTTTGCTGTTTAGATTTTACGAGGCAACTGCAGACAGTCGCCGTTCGCATGAAATTGGATCTTTTGCCGATCGTTTATTTAGCTTATAGGTACTGAAAGTCTGAAACTTGCTTCCGACCCATTGACTTATTAACCATTAATGGCTCAGCTAAATGCCTACTTGTTCTGCGAAGCTTTCCTTGTGCCCCAGTGAACTTGTCCTTGTTGTTCCTGTGTGGTTTGCATGCTCACCTGTGCATGATTCAGTAGACGTGTCTTCCTTGTATGCGTTTGTTTGGTAGTCTAAGCATGATGTTGGATACTTTTGTATACTTTTCTGAGCATGATGGTGTGCACGGTGTTTACTCTTGGTCGTTGCTTCTCTTGTGGCGAGTTGTAATGCAGGGGTTCACTTCTCTTAGGGTGCTGCACGAACAGGGTGTATTCAACCGGCCTATTATTATTATTTCCATAAATGCCGAATTCGAAGCTAAATCATGTTCACCAGAAGTGCTCTCTCTTTGGTGTCCATGCATGCCTAGTGTCAGAGCATAAGTGCAGTGGCTCTGATAGCCAGGTTGACGATTGATTCCTCCCTCCCCCAATGCTCAAATATACAGCGTGAGATTTTCACCAATCAATGGTTGCTTGACATCCCTCACCTTCATGGTGCCACCTCAGGGCGTTGCTACTTCTGCAAGCTCTGCTTTGCAGGCAAGGGGCGTGCTGCAAAGGACAAGTGCATGTTCCTGCTATACATACACGTCAATTCGCTGGTAAACTCGAAGTCGAGCAGCAGAGAGAGCTCTGCAAGGCGAGGAGGCATCAGTAAGACTGACGTGACAGACTTCACTGTCAAAGAGCTCTATGCCGTTCAAGCTATTCACGACGAGCAGAACTTGTTTCGCCTGCTGGTAAGATTTGCTTGGGTGTGTTAGCAGTTCGTGAGTGGTACATGCATACGATGCATTCCAATTTTCGGTCGTCGACACTCACAAGTACTGTATGCCTTCACAGGGCAGGCCGTGTCCTCTGACCGGCCCTATCCTCATTGCTACCGTGGCTGGCTTATTGCAGCAGTTCAGCACTACCGTGTATTGGTCATGGCTGTGAGGTGGTGGCAGGGCATCCCTTAGAGCGCACGTGTGCCTTGCCATATCTGCACACTCACGATGCTCGATCTGTTACTGCTGGTCGTGCCTTCTCGCCAGAAGTCAGGCTGAGACAGCGTTGGTTAAATCTGCATGGCCTCCCTTTGCTTTCCCCATCCTTTAGTCGGGTAGGAGATATGATGAGAGGGTTAAAGTGCCGAACTATAGTACCTGTAACGTATTCCTATACGAAAGTGATAAAAGGAGTAAGTGGGCAGAATGTAGTGCAATGTAATGTATTGTATCTCCTTCTGTAATAACAAGTGATAAAGCCTATGCGGACGTTACACAGGAGAGTTTTATATAGTGCACTCACAGCCCAAGCTGCTTTCGGTAGCCCGCAGACTGCATCTCACACAACAAAGAGAAAGTGGTCAGCATAGCTTAGTCAGGTGAGCAATTGAGGTAATGAGTATCCTGGAAGTAGCAGCTCAGGACGGCTGGAAAGGACACGCTATAGTCGGCTGCAGGAGAGTAGTTGTCGTTGCGTAAGAAATATGGAAGTGAGTCCCACAGTCTATGACCTGCAGAGCAAAAGCTTCTGTCCCCAACGATCTTTATATGGAGGAATGGAACAGTTAGTATGCTATCCCTAAAGGACCTGAGGGGACGAGAAGGCTGAAACTGATGCAGCAGTTCAGCTAGGTATGGAGGAGCCAAGGCACAGTTTAGGATCTGCAGAACAAAAACTTCTGTTGCCAACGGTCTCTATGTACGATTATGAACAGCTCATTTAAGGCCTTTGGGGAACAGCTCATTTATGGCCCTTGAGGACCTGAGGGAACAATGAGACTGAAATAGGTATCGTGGCGTTAATCGGTATAGTTCCTAGCTTCGGGAGCTTAAGAATTGCAAACATGTTCACCAAAAGATTTTTGTGGGTTAGAGGGGAGGCAAGCTAGTCAGAAAAGCTGATACTATGCAAAGCCGAATGAGGCAGTATTTCGGATAGGTTGGCAGGAGCATGAGAACGAGGGAGCCTAAAAGTGAGTGACAAAACCTAGAAGTCGATGGAGGTGCTGCTTGGTGGAGAGCGATTGCAGGTCGGTAAGAATTTATGCATTGTTGCAGTTAAGATGTTCACGACAGAAATCCTAGCTGCCGAGTTCTACAATAACTGTAAAGATCTAGCTGCCGAGTTGCTTAGCCCACCAAC
Organism: Cristatella mucedo; assembly: GCA_009760855.2. NCBI lineage: Eukaryota > Metazoa > Bryozoa > Phylactolaemata > Cristatellidae > Cristatella > Cristatella mucedo. The sequence goes on from WPIO01000077.1 coordinate 796,481, forward strand.
AAATAAATAAATCCTATCTGATTAAACAGGCTCTTTTCGTATAGCGACAGTAGGGCCTTTACGGCTATCACCACTGCTTGCAGTGGCGATAAAAGATCGCCCACCGCAGGAATCGAACCCACGACCTCAGAACCGAGGTCGTGAAAGCAACCGCCTAGTGTGCCATCACGGCTCACTGACTGTCTGTGTCTTATTACACTGGCAGAAACACCTGCACATGGGATTTCTTTAATGAATAGTACAGCTTGGCTGCAGCATCCTTTTTTGTAGGCTTGGATTTTTGCAATGGTGCATAGTTGAACAAAGGCAGACTTGACTGGGAAGCTGATGTGGTCATCTAGTTTAAGGTCACTTTGCAACAGGGCGACCAGGTTGATTGAAGATGCGTCTGGAGGTAGACTGGCCGAGCCCATTTTGACGCTTTCCAATTTAGGGTTTCCAATGTCTGAGCACCACTACGTTTGGCCATAACTATTAAGCTAGCTTTAGTAGCATTCGATTTGAGAAAGTTTGCTGGGCCAGCCAATTACAAATATCACCAGTGTATGCTGCATGGGAGTTCAGGGAGTTCCACAGTTTTGAAGGTAGGGATGGATGAAAGCTAAGGTGTGTGCTTTGTGTCGTCTGCATAAAATTAAAGGCTTACATTGTTTTTGGTGATTACATTAGCAAGAAGGAGAGTATGAAGTTTGGAAAGAAGTGGATCTAGAACTGATCCATGGAGTACCCCGTCCCGTGAAGGCTCCCCTGATGACTGCTGCCGTTGATATCAATTCCTTGAAATCTCACTGAGATAGCACCTAAACTACTGAAGTGCAGTGCCAGTAATGTCTAGGCGAGACGATTCATGCTCTGTTTGTGCTTTTTGATCAATTGTATCAAACGTTAGTGAGAGATCCAGCAGAGCCAGCCGAGAATATTCCTAAGTCACATTTCTAAGAAGGTTGTTTAAAACTAGCAGGTGGCTTCGAAATTTTGATATAAGAACTTACCTGGTCTGCCACAATCTTCCGAGTATTTTTGATAGAAATGGCAATAACAACGCTGGGGGTAAGTTTTTATTCTCTCCCTGTCTAGTGTCTACTTTCTCATACGTAGCCTACAACAGCTACTTTGAAGGCGGCTGGGACTACACCTGAGCATAAGGAAATATTTATTGTGTTAGTGATTCAGGGCAGCAGCAAATCTGTGCATGTCATAAGAAGTAAAGTGCGAAATAGTGTAGGTCTGCTGATCAAGCAGCCTCAGTTATTTTAGCAGCAGAATAGCATTATCTGCTTGCAGTGGGAAATAAAGCATTGCCTTCGACAGGTTTCGAACCCACGACTTGGGTCATAATGTGCAAGCACTTTACCGCTTGGCTAAGACTCCGGGATAATAGGTATAGGGCCTCGAAGGCAAGTAGATTGGGAGGTCAACTTTGATATGAGGTCAATTGGAGCATGCTTGAGGGTAGACGTTTAGGTAAAGCTAGTAAGGGAAGGTTCCAGTGGAGATGTTACTTCGGCGATAGGCCCTGTGATCTTATCTTTCCTAGTGACGAAGCTAGACAGTCAATCTGCTAGATGCTTCAAGGATCGCTAGATAAGATGCTGGCCTGGGAGCAGTTAAAGAGATATGTGGTAGTGGGCACAAGCATTTTTTTGTTACATCTGTGACTCCATAATGTTTTTACAGAAGCCAGACTACCATAGTTAGGATGTATAAGAACGACGTGAAACATGCTTCCTATGGACAGTCAGTCGGTGAACAGTCAGTCTTGATCTTTTGTATGCTTTCTCAAGCTTCCATTTAGTAGTTCTACCTAGCTAAACGTCTTCCTTCCATACCCCATCTGGATAAGGGCTTACAATGGACATTTTGAGGAGAGCAAAGTTTACCAGAACATCAACTAGAGTCGTGTTGTAGCATTCTACCAGTGGGGACAGTTCCGACGGAGGATTGAGCATAAGGAGCATCTTATTTTTGTGTGGTTAGCATCGACGAGAGGGTCTGAAGATTTTGAGACCAAAGTGGACACAAACTGCATACTGAATGAGATCATGTGGTTAGATATGCAGATTTTGGTTAATAATAAGATTTGACGTTATGGAAATGAAGTAATTTGATTGAGCATGTAACCTTTGTTGGAAGTTGAGTCGTGCCCATGAGCTACATAGAAAAAATGAATCAGCCAATGTACGAAATTCGGTGCGTAAGGGATCAGTTGGGCCATCGCAATGAATTTTGCAATTATTGAGCATAAGGAAGGGTCATTTTCTGGAACATAAAATCGAACAGATAAGACTTAGCACCTTGGTTGAAAGATTAATGCTACCGTTGGAGCATGCTGTCGGAGAGAGTCGGTACAAGAGATTCGAAAAAACTGTTTCGAGATTACTGCTGGTGGCATGAAATGCAGGGATCAGCAAGTGACAGTGCTTACTCCACTGCCAATAGTTTTGCCTTCTATTCGTATGCTTCGAAAGCCTAGAACTCACTCCCACTGGTCATCTTGACATCTCGAGGCTTGGCATATGTTAAGTGCCGCGAAAGAGATTTAGTTCTCATAGAGCACTGTATCAATGTTTTATTATTATTGTTATTGACGACATGTATAAGGAATCTAGCAACCTGACCGATCGTCCTAGCATTTGCTCCGTCCTTGTGAAATGTACTTTTTTTGGTTACCGATGAGGAAACTGCATATTACCTTCACTTGCCAGTTGACATGCTTTCATCTGAAGCTGCCCTATGTGAGCTGCCTAGGAATAGATTGTTTCTCGAAGGTGCTCTAATTGTATTAAGTTATTATTATTGTTGTCCCTAAACTGGAGAGCCCGAAGTGTTGTTAGGATTGTAAGCAACTTGTATTGTAATTCAACAGTTTTGTGGGGGGCTTCATACATTATCCGTCTTCCTTTTGCTTTCACCTTACATTTCACCCATTTGCTATGTGCCGTTCTTTTGTGTTGTGTTGTTGCAGGCCTTTTTTGTAGCAGCCCAGTTGTTTCACTCGAGCCACATGTGCTGCTGGCCATCAGCACCAAGTTTTCGTTCAATTTCGTTCTAGGTGCAATCCCTGTGCCCCTCCATTTTTGGTCATGAGCTAGTTAAGGCAGGCCTGATTCTTGGGCTGTTTGGAGGTTCTCAGAAATATGCCAACAGCAGTAACCACGTTCCCATCCGTGGCGATCCACACATTCTCATCGTCGGCGACCCAGGTCTAGGTAAGAGCCAGGTAAGGCCTTTTGAACCTGTAGGATCAAAGGTAAACAGTAGACTACATGTGTTATCCTAGAGCTAATCATAAGTTAAGCCTGGTTGAATGACGATCGTTAAAAAAATTCCCTCGAAGAGAGCCGTTTGAATTTGAATGTAGAAGTGGGTCAGGGTCAAGTGGGAAAAGACCGCTGTTCAATGCTAATTTAGTGGACACAAAAAAGCTGACCTGCTGCTGGTTTTGCCATTGCCATATCAAATAAGTTGTCATTAGCTTCCAGCAGGATAGATGGCCAAACGCTGGCCTTGTACCAGCATTATCGGACTAGTAATCTGAAAGTTAGACCGTTTAGTTAGTATGAGCTGCAGCATTATACCTATTTACTTGGACTTTAAATTTCTTCATGGTAGGTGTCATTCCTTTTTCACGGGCTTCTGATTTGGTGAAATTTTATGTTTTAGCAGCAATGTTCGTTTACCTTGAAGGAAATTCACGGCTAAAGAATTAGAGTGTGCGACCATCAAGTCCCCGAACAGCCCATTAGACCCTTCAGCCTTGGTGTTATTTACCTCTCAGGCAAGGGGTTGGCAAGGTCTGGCAACCACATTGGCTCAATCCTGCGTTTGCCCCTAGTTTAATAACGAAGTAACGGTTTTCAAAAGCTTGCTAAATATGTCATTTGTAAATTTATATTGCATAGTCATTTTTAATGATTTCCCTTTATGTGGAAATCATTAAAACTTCATAAATATCTCAGTTTTAACATGTTTTTTAAAGGTATCTAAAAAATATTTGGTTATTGGACCAATCTTCTCAGTATTTTGTCGACATTAACCCTTGACTACAACTATTGTGTTATCCATTGTCAATTGCACCATTTGTTGACGACTAAGCTAGTATCTGCTTCTTTCTAACGAATATGTAAAGTGCCTGAAAAGAGATTTAAATCTCGGATGGTTCTATTCAAACGTATTATTATTATCATTATATCTGGTGCCCTGATCTCTTTGGATTCGAGTTTTGAGTATGCTCCTATTGTTGACCCACTTCTTCCTTCCTTCATGCTAGGCTAATGAGAAGGCGGCATCTTCTTTAATTGTTACCATGTTTACGGTAATGGCACAAGCAAAAACATGAAGTAGATTATCCCACATCGAGAAATAACTTTTTCTATTGTATGAGTTGATGGCTCATGCTATTTATTCTTCCTTATTAGGGCTCACATTCAAATGTCAGTTGAACTTTAGTTTGACAGCTGTGAGGATATCTTATTGGGATTCGCACTTATTGCCAAAATTGTGCTATCTCTATGACTGTAGCAGCTGTTGATTGTCGTACGGTTTCAACCTGTTTGAGGTGGTTCTATAGGAAAACACAGCGAATCATTTATATCGAAGGCAATCAACTCCCTCGATTCACTGTGTCACTAATGAAATATAACTTGTGTAAGATCAAGTTGCCTTTGCCAAAGCTGACATGTCAAATATAAACACTGAAAGACTGTAATAACTATCATTAGTGATAATTTGTTAGGATTATTTTTCAAGATATTTTGATATAACTGACAAGATGACTTGAATTTATAATAAATAGTTGTGACAGCAACAAGTGTCTAATAATGGCCAAGTATACTATTTCGTTGTTTAATTACTTCATATATTTTTGAGTTCTTATTTTATCATATTGATAATAATATAATACATTTGTTATAGCACCCTCAGAGAACTCAATCTCTTTCTAGTCACTTTATATTTGCTGCAAAGATAGCATGATCGATTGGTTAGTGGTAACATGCTCAATGACAACAATCATAAAATGATTAGAGGTGACATGCACAGGGTAAGCATGCAAATACGGTTAGTGGCAGCATTCACAGTGTCAGCACGCATCACATAGACCTACTCAATGCTGTGATAAATAGATGCATTTTTAGTTTATTTTTAAATGTGGTTAAGTCAGGGGATGTCTTGCCACCAGTCAGAAGTGAGTTCCAGGCTTTAGGAGTATACAAACTAAAGGCACGGCCTCCGAAGGATTTGAGATTCGTACGAGGTATAGGACAGCAATTAGATTCCGAAAAGCAGGTGGTACGATGCTTACTTAGCCTAGTGAGGGAGTAAATCTGATAATAATGCTGGAAGCAAAGAATGAAGGGACCTACAAGTGAATGACAGAACCTTGAAGTCAATGTAATATGTGTCATTAACGGTGTGGGGGTGCATTTCGTATATTGACGCTCGGCATCGTCTTTATGGGAGCAGGTGAAGCCGTGGCTACACAATATAGACATCCCATAAACAGAGACTTGCCCTGAACGCTGGTTTGAGTCAGGGTGTATGTAACATGCCCCATGTCTTGACTGGTCGGATGGTACAACGAGGAGATTTACAGTAGAAGCAGCTTCTACTGCTTAACAGTGGGCTGTTTTGGCTCCATCCTCAAAATCTAGTGACATAGTAGCCCAAGCCAGAGGGCAATCGGATCCTGATCTGTGCTAAATCTGGGCCGAGAAAAGAAGAAAGTCACTAGTGTAAATGCAGCTTAAGCAAGAGCAGAATTAACTATGGAAAGAAAGTCGCGCCTGACCGGGGATGATGGCTGATTCCCTTGTTCCCTATCATAGCAACTCGGAAGAGCAGAACACAAATCGCTGGTGGCTGTGTCCAGACAGAAAGAAAGATCTGCCTCAGCAACGTCCTTCAGCCTTTGCGGTCCTGCTTCCTGACATGCCTTCTGTTGGAGCCCAGCCCTCAACGTAATATTAGTGATTGCAAGTATGTGAATTCATACCCCCTACTGTCACAACAAACTCGATCATCTTCTAGATACCTCTAAATATTGGTGTAATCAAATTGTGACCCAATTCTGGTGTGTAGTATTCAGGAAATTAATAATTGCAGTATAATGTTTAATTTCTCCTTTTCAATCACATGTTCCCTCCTTATTTACATGTGTTACATATGCGTGAGTGTGCGTGTCTTGCTAAACAGCAAATGAATTGGCGCACTCGTATGCAATCGATTCAATAATTTTTAATTATTAACTCCTGTGCAGACGTTTACACTAACCGGAACTTCGGTCGTTTGCGGCTCGGAAATGCTGCACTCCCATTGGCTAGCCAAGGTCAGGAGGGGGCCCCCAGCCAAGTAATGGCAGACAACAACATTTAGGCGCTGCACTGCCATAGGCTGGGGTATGCAATCTCACACCACGATCGCAACAAAGGCTCGTTTTATTCTGGCACATGAATTTGGATTGGGAAATGAATGGAAGATCTATGTAATGCATCTCCTGGTCTGGCATCAAGGAATGCCCACACAGGTGTGTAGTCCGAGCCCCAAGTTGTGCTTTCGAGCTTTCAGATCTACTGCCTCCCACTTTTTGGAATCACGAGTTCTTAGTACCGAGTTGACTGAAAGCTAGTAGCACTCATTGATGGGATGGATGCCTATCCTATGAATAATATAATCCGAATGTCATTCGGACTTAGTGGCTCATTCTGTTTGATTGAGGCAGCACGGGCTACTGTCAGCATTAGAGGTTGAGTTAAAGATGAGAAAAGCCTTGTGTGACCGTTCTAAAGACAGACCTGCCTGCCGAAGTCACTGTTTGGTTAATCTCCTGCTAACTCCGAACCGTTGTTGCTATTTATGTTGCTGGCCTTAGTCATTTTGTCACGTCTTAGTGCTGCTTACTGCACGAGCATACAACTGTCTCCCTTAGATATGTACAGCCTCCAACGTGCCTGCATGGACATGAACGCTTGTGAGAAGATGTATCATATCCGCTGCACGATATAAGAAGAGCAGCATGCAAGATATAAGATATATGTATATGAATATGAATACAAGATACATATATGATAACATATTATATCTACACACACACACACACACACACACACACACACACACACACACACACACACACACACACACACACACACACACACATATATATATATTGAATTGAAATCCCCGTGCCAATACCTCTGTCCATGTGCTGCTTAAAGATTGTGTACCTTATAGGGATATCTTACTTTGGTTTCTGCTTGATGCCATGTACAGTGCCTACTACTGGTCCTGGCTGTAGTTGGCATCCGATGTCCTAATATTAGCTTGTGATTTAGTGACAAAGTTGGTTGTGTGCTGTTTGTCAGCCCTTAGCAAGTCTTGATTGGTCTTTCAACAACAAAGTCTTGTGCATGGACCACTTGTGTGCTACAAAACGGTTTCCTTAGCAATCGGGTGGTCTACTGGTAGCTAACTGCATTCATCTTGCGGTTTGCTGCAGAGTGGGGGTGCTGCTTTATTTCGTGCCAGTCTCTCCTACCCAAATTTAGGACATTTGGATAAACGAATATTTTTTTGGAAACTTCGATAATATCGATAATAATGATAATAATCGATAATAATAAGAATACATTTGATAAAGTGCCCTCGGATAACTCAATCTCTTTGTAGGTGCTTTACAATTGTTTCAAAGGAAGCACGATTTAATTGTTAGGGGTATTTATAGGATATACACTCGAATCGGATAAATATGGTTAGTTACCATTGCCACGAAGATCACAAAATAGCACATCGTCTTTAGAGGTCACATGCCATAGGTGTCCCAAGTACTCACACGTGGTGCAGTTTGTTGCTTTGCTTAAGTTTTCTGTTTGCTTGGCTTCAGTTGTCTGACTCCAGCATCCAGCTGCCTTGATCCACTTGTTTCTTGTCAGTTCCATCACACTGCACTATTGTTGATCCTGCGCGGGTGTTGCTTGCAGGCTTAATCATGGCTTGCACGTTTATTCTTGTATTTATGCTACCAATCTGCGACTGATTAAGCTCCTTACAGTGGCTGATTGACGATCGGCAGATGCCCAGTATTTGTGCATTCGTTTGCTTGTTAAGCAGTGGAAGCAAACATTTTTATAATCAAATTCCCATTTTCCTAATCGGTGACTAATCTGAGTGATTTCAGTTAGTTTGTCGTCTGCCTAGCCGTGCGGAAGCATGAAGTAATTTAAATGGATGACCATCTTGTAGATGCTACAAGCTGCTGCCAATGTAGCTCCTAGAAGTGTTTATGTGTGCGGGAACACGACCACGACGTCTGGATTGACTGTAAGCTAGCTTGTATGTACACCGCTTTGCATGTAGAAAGGAACTCTTTTTAGTGTGTTTGACTGCATGCTCCCCCCTCCGAGTAGATCGACAACCACCGATTGCGATTAGAGTTTGATGGAACACGGTGAGTAGGATCAATAAATACTTCTTAGGGCATAGCTGGAGGTGAAAGCAGAAAAAGCACCATTGGGAAAAACGACCAATTGTGTAAACCCAGAACGAAGATTTTTAGGTAGGTGAGGTCAACTGAGCCTTAAACTACTGTTAGCCAGTCGCATTGCTGTTGCATGCATGTGCTGAAGTGAGCAGTATGTTTCAACAATGTTCTTGTTTGATGTCAGAATCTGCATGTGTCCGAGTGCGTGGGTGTGGTTTCCTGCTCACGTCCATGTCATGAAGTGGTCACAAATTTAGATGACGGTAGATCGAGGTAATTATAAATTTCATAACTTGGCCAATACTTCACTGATAAGATTGAAATTCGAAAAGTGAGTTCGGGTCTGCATTTTCCACCTTGAGATGGTTTATTTCTCATTCTGGTTAGATAAGTCTTACTGTGCATGTCAGTGATTGCAGAAAGTGAATTTTCTTTACGTTTGATGACATTTATAGCAAAACTTATTAAACCGAAATCAAATATAAACTAGCGTTATGTGGTACAAGCAGAGCTGAACTCGCAATTTTACTCGGATACACGAAGTATTAGCCTAGTTATGAAATGTATCATTTTTATCTAATTAATTGTTATATGATTAATATACAATGTCTTGAGTGTTTTTTAGGGTCAGTTAATGCTAATGGTATGGCCTAGGCAGTCTTCTCTGGACCATAATCCCTTTGAACAACTCTTGAATGAAGTGGATAGGAGACTTAGAGCACCAGTGTGTAGTATCACATCGGAAGACTTCCTTTTCTCACAGCATCTAGAGGTTTTTTTAGAGAACAATAAAGCCAGATGTCTTCCAACACATTGTTGGCTGTAGGCCCCAACTCAAACAGGTGATTGCTAATCGTCGTGTTGCAACTTCATTTTTAGCAATACAAGTTCATTGACTGATACTAAGACTTTGTTCATGGGTTTACCAGGCTTGTTTATTTATTGTTCGGGAATTTCTGTACATTGCAGTAATGATTTTTATTCCAGATTCTGAACTTTTAGGGGCCGATGGTCATTTTAGGCAGCCTCGCCGATACATTTGTGCTCGATTGTGTAAAACAATCTTGTTTCACCATTGTGGAATCAGCAATACAACCAAAGCCAGGCCCATAAGAAACTAAGGTTGTTGTACGGTTTGCAGGGAAAGCTTGACGCACACGTTATATGAAAAATTTAATTCATTTGTATAGCGCCCCAAGAGAACTTGATCTCTATTCAGGGGCTTCACATGTGCCATGGGGCTCGAGCCCACGACCTTGGTCGCGGCGAGCACCTTAACCGCTGGGCCAAACCAGCTCGGCAGAATAGTCCGGCTTTGGGCCCGGGGTCTGGTTCATAGTCGCATGCTTCACTCCTTCACCATAGTTGCCCACGTACTTAACTTACGGCTGTCGAGACTCGGAGGCGATAACTCTGCTGTTGTTCTTCTGCATGTCTACCAGCTTCAGCTGCCATCTCGTCTATGAGGCGATGTGATGTCGATAATTTTCTTTCATATTTTATCAAGGTGACACTCAATCGGGAAGGAGGCAGTGGTGACTTCGGGCTCGAAGCAGGCGCCCTTGTGCTGGCTGATCAAGGCGCCTGCTGCATTGACGAGTTTGATAAGATGGGTCAACAGCACCAGGCGCTGCTTGAGGCCATGGTGAGTACCGCTCACGCATTTGCCGCCCACAGCGTCCCAGGAGTCTGTTCGAAAGGAAAAGCACGATGTGCTGAACTTGTAACCGTAATCTGCCACGTGTCTCCTGCACACGGACTTATTGAGCCGGAAGCAGCGGAACTCAGGCTGTCCAACCATAGAGCAGCCTCTAATGGCTCCAGCTGCCCACGCCTCTGGCTCGGCCCGGCACTCGACCATTGCCCTAGGCTCTACATTTGATCCTAGATCTAGATCTAATCCTAGGCTCTAGATCTGATCCTAGATCTAGATCTAACCCTAGGCTCTAGATCTGATCCTAGATCTAGATATAACCCTTGGCTCTAGATCTGACCCTAGATATAGATCTAACCCTAGGCTCTAGATCTGATCCTAGATATAGATCTAACTCTAGGCTCTAGATCTGATCCTAGATATAGATCTAACCCTAGGCTCTAGATCTGGTCCTAGATCTAGATCTAACCCTAGGCTCGTGCCTGTAGATCCTACCGGCCGTAGCCGTTAATTTACACCCCAGGGCCATGCAGTGTTAGCCGAAAGGGAGCAGCAGCAGCTGCCCAGTGCAGCCCTGTCGCGTGCTTGTGGCTACCGAGACACTGCACTTCTCTGGTTTCAACCCTGTTGAGCCATGGTGAACAAAACGGTGCCAGGATCCTCATACAGCCAGCTACGCTCTCCTTGTCTAGCTATCCAGCTATTCAGCTACCGAGTCCTCTGCCTGCTTTGCTGTATAGACAGATTTTTTAGCCCTGAGGCACGAGGCAGCAGCCACGTCTGCTCTAAATCATGCGACCCGAGGTGACGACACAGAGCAAGACCATTGGTCGAGTAAAGCGGAGGCCTGCTGAGTCAACGGCCTGAGTTATCTATCTGGCAGAAGAGCCACAGAGGAGATCACACGATTGCAGTGGGCAATAAATAATTGCCTGCTGAAGGACTCAGACCAACGACCTGGGGCTGGAAGTGCAAGCACCTATCTTTAGGCTAAAACCGAGAGACGTCTCACAGAAGAGTGACTTATCACAGAAGAGTGACTTTACCGGAAGTACATGCCTTAGTTTCCAACCAGAATCACGGGCTTGTGAAGTGTTGAACTGAGATTGTGGGGTCTTGGGTCTGCTGAATCAATTCGTCTGGTATCAATCAGTTTAAATGCAAAGCAAACTTAAACTAAGCTGCTACTTTGTTGATGTGGCAGTGAATATATTGTGGGTAGTGTCCCTCAAATGTAGGTCACCCTGGTTCGAGAAGAGGCAATCCATGGGGCATGCTGAAAATTGTACGGAGTATTCTTCTTTGCATTCGAATTGCTTGCTTACTAATTATTTAAAATATAAATTAATGGCTGTTACAAATTCTTCGTCGCAGCTGCATAGGAGCTTATGCATGCCGGGCTGAGCTGCTTACTGAGTAGTGACCATCTAGAGAGTGCTTCATGTATATGCTAGGTCGTATTGCTGGTCCGTTAGGGTCTGATGGCATATTTTTGTGTGCAGTTTATTATGCATATTGGAGCAGCTACATGGCGTCTTCTACTCTGCTTGACACGTCCGTTAGCCTGTGTGGTGGGAAAAAGCTGCTGTCCTGTGTGAGGTTATTGTGTGCCTCTGTGTGTGTGTGTGTGTGTGTGTGTGTGTGTGTGTGTGTGTGTGTGTGTGTGTGTGTGTGTGTGTGTGTGTGTGTGTGTGTGCGTGCTCTCTCTCTCTCTCTCTCTCTCTCTCTCTCTCTCTCTCTCTCTCTCTCTCTCTCTCTCTCTCTCTCTCTCTCTCTCTCATACTCTCAACCTCACACTCTCATGCCTGTGCTGTTTAGTGACATGACATAAGCACTCACCTTTAAAGGCCCCATGGGCTGCAAATTCGGCGATCGCCCTTGGTGCTGCATTGGTGATACACCCGCGAACAACAGACGTGTCTGCTAGCATGTCGTCTGCTGGCATTGTGCAGTGGCAGCGCAGGGGAGTTGGGGCGCTGTCCTGGAGTGCAGCTTTATTGGCCGCGCTGTGCGCGTTGCAGGAGCAGCAAAGCGTGAGCATCGCCAAAGCAGGCATCGTGTGCAGCTTGCCTGCGCGAGCGTCCGTCCTGGCTGCTGCCAATCCAGCGAGCGGGCACTACAACAAGGCCAGAACCGTCTCAGAGAACCTCAGGTGAGCCAGCAGAGCATGCACCGACCCAGTGCAAGCGACCCGGGTGCCACCCTTTTGCCAGTCAGTCGAAGCACCCGAAGCTTGCAACGGTTCATTTAGAAAAGCCAGCCATTATAAGAAGCTGTGGCAGTACATGGGTCTCTGGGCCCTCATGCCAACGGGTTGGTTGGGATCTAGTGGCGGTTCAAGTTTGCGTTTTTTGTGATTGTGGTGCCAATAGTTGCGATTGCTGGTGTTCATGGGATTGTTAGTGTTCATGCTGTTGTCTTTCAAAGGGTACGTCTCACACAGGCTTTTGTTCTTCCATGTATGAGCAATCAATCAAAGCAATCAATCAGCCAAGAAATCTGCTTTCCAACCATGCTGCTGTTATTCGGCGCCGGTGGTGTACATGCGGCACTCATATGCAAACCTTCTTTTGGCTGGCAAATTTCTGAGACCAAGAGAGTTCTTCCTTTCTCAGTCTTTGCCGGCTCACTGCCTGCTCTTCTGACTCGGATCGTTTGGTGTGCTTTTAACCAACTTCTAATCCCTTGTCAACCGTACCGTCAGTTAGTGTACTCTCATTCCCAATGAAGTTATTATGCTCCCATTCCTAACTCCCATACCAACTTACTGCCGACTGGCATCACGTTGTGTCCTGATTTGATGGCATTTAGAAGAGAGCTAAAGTCCTACATTTTCCTCAAAGCCTTAGCTCTGCCCACTTGAATTGCCTTTTGTGTGCCTGTATATTCTGATATTGTGAATGTTATGACTAGCCAATTGACATTCTGCTTCATTTTCAGCTTTCATCTTCATATGTAATGTACTTAATAAGAGATTTGGTTCTCTTAGTGTGCTATATAAATGTTTTATCATTATCATTCTATATAATTTCGAATGGGGTAAGTGATTAAGTGTGTAGACACAAGTCGTCGAGGTGATGCTTACGCTAATAATAATAATCAAAATACATTTGTTTTAGCACCCTTGGAGAACCCAATTTCTTTTCAGGCAATTTACATTTTATGCAAAAGAAGCACGATCGAATGGTTACTGATAGCGTGCTCAATGGCAACAATGGTTAGAGATGTCAACAATGGTACAGCATACTATGGTTAGAGGTGACATGCACAGAGTCAGCATGCAAATATGGTTAGTGGCAGCATGCACAGTGTCAGAACGTATAAGCACACAAAAGACGAATCACATTGACCTACTAAATGCTGTGAGAAATACAGGCGTTTTTAGTTTTTTTTTTAATGTGGTCCAGTCAGGGGATGTCGTGATGCCCGTCGGAAGTGAGTTCCAGGCTTTAGAAGTGCAAACCAAAGGCACGGTCTCTAAAGGATTTGAGGTACGTGTGAGATGTAGGTAAACTATGAGAATTCGAAAAGCATGTGGTACGATGCTTAGCTTGGTGGGGGGAGTAGATCTGATAGGTATTCCGGAGCCAAATAATGGAGGGACCTAAAAGTGAGTGACAGAACCTTGAAGTCGATGCGTTTCATGACTGGAAGCCAGTGCGTGTCAGCTAGAAGTGGTGTGATGTGGCAACTGCAATGCTCACGACAAGCAATCCTAGCTGCAGAGTTTTTCACCAGCCTACGTTGTGCCCTTTGTGATGTTTGTAGTTGGCGCGAAGAAAGAGATTTAGTTCTCTGAGAGTGCTTTATCATGTGTATCATTATTATTATTACTACTACGATGTCATGGCTATGATTAGTGTCGTGTCAAATCATCAGATTAACTAATTTACTAATTTGCATATGTAACTACAGCTTGCTTTCTCATAGTTAAAACAGACCTTTGAGTTGTGCATAGAAATATGAAATATTTTTTAACATGTGTCTGAAATTTTCTAAAGCTTTTTTTTGTTAAAGAATCTTTAGTATCTTACATTTTTAAATTGATCTTCTCTGTATGATTTTTGTGGGAGCATCCTAGTTGTGCTTTTAGAAAGTAAGCATGCGATCAGCTGAGGCAGTTAGGCAGCTGTATGTAAGAAATGGGAGACTATATAGCATAGCAAAACTGTGACACAGTTACACACACGCACGCACACGCACAACAAAATTCTCTACGGTTTCGTTCTAGTCGTGGACGATAACGTTCTGAAATGCTAGTCGTGGCAGATCTGTTAGTATAAAAAAGAGAGTCTGACGTTGGAGCTGCAGTTTGTAAGGTATCACTTCGAAGGTATTGGACTTACCTGCTTGAAGTCATTCCCAATTGGAGTGCCTTTCGTTTGTTCTTTTCATTGCTATTCTATTGTCACCCACTCGTTAAAGATCGCAGTGGCAGGTCTTGATTGATCTGCCTATAATGAATGCATCGCCGGTCATGATCTTGAGAGCCTTCAAGAACCAGCAAAAATTGTCGTAAATTGTCGTCCCTGCTGAGCTACTCCCCTCAGCTAGAGGACACCTGCATGCAAGCCTCGGTGGTCCACGTGTGAGCAGTTGCATACCTTCCTGTTTGCTGTTGATGTGAGTGTTCAAAGGAGAGATATTCTTATTGGTTTCCGGCCGTCATTCAGCCGTGACTGCATCGTGCACATTGCTAGGCCAGGTTGGAGTTCACTGTAGCTATAGCCGACGTTGCTGACTGGCTGGTTTTTTCCTCACGGCAGTTTCATGTTTAGGATGAGCAGTGCCCTCCTCTCTCGCTTTGACCTCGTGTTCATTTTGGTGGACAAGCCCGACGAAGAGATGGACAATTTGCTATCGGAGCACGTCATGGCTCTGCACGGCTCTGCTGCCAAGTCCAGACCGCCTCCGATGAGGAATGCCAATGCCAGCGTTTCCCTCATGGACTCGCAGCTGTGGAGAGACGAGGCATGCCTGTGTGATCGGTTAAAGCTGCCAGCAAACGAACACATCGACATTATACCACCAGCATTGCTCCGGAAGGTGCTGCTACAGATACAACTGTGTTTTGACCCTTTTGATTCCCTGCTTGGCCTGCTGCCATGACGTGTTGTATAATCGTGCATAGCTTCTCTTGTTCAATATAAATAATGGAGGTAATTTAGTCGGTTGCGCGATCCACCAGTATGCAGGAAGGAGAATTTATATGACTCGTGACAGCTCTGTCTAGTGTCCTAGAGTGCACAAGCCATACTCGGTTGGCAGAGACCGGTCAGCACCTAGGTTATTTTTCTCTCCATCGATTCTCAAATGCCGTAGAAGCACCACCTTCTGCCTTAATCTTTAAAATGGCCAGCTGCATACTATCGACTTGTTTTGCTGTGAGAGCGGTGTTCTTTAAGTCTTAACTAGTAAGCAGTTTTAGTGCTTGCTGTTGATGTCATGTGTGTTGTATGCAAGTCGCCGTCTGTTGGTATCTATTCCCTTGCTGTTGTTTCTTCAAAGATTGGCCCGACTGGCTTGACCAGCAGTGATGCAACTCTGTGAGCTTCAGCGAGTGACTGGCTGGTTTTCTATCTTTGCATGTCTTGTTAATCATAGGCTGTGGTACACTTACGTAGTTGGACCTTGTACACGTGTTGGTAACCAAGCTGCAACGTTTTGCTCGTAGATTGAAAAGGACCCGTGTCGCTCTATTTCTTGATTTTTACTTCTCACCGAGCTCGGGTGGGGCACACAAATACGAGACATATTGAGTGTATGAGTGTACAATATGTGTTAAAGTGTATATACAGTGCCAGACAGAAAAATTGAGGCACCTTTAAATCAAGGTAAAAACCTCAAACATTGCAGATTTTTACGAATACAAGCTTAATAGTACAAGGTAGCATTCTCACGAAAGAGTCATATTGATAGTGTCTGAATTTGTTTCTGAAACGGTCAACGTTTGAGAGATCTGGTTTTTCACTTGCACAGATAAAAACCAGTGATAGAGGCTATTCAAGAAATCGAGGATGCAGTAAAAGCAAGTAACAATCTAACTGTATTTTCCTGATGAAAAAGAATGGTAGAACCGTTATTAAGAGCTACTTAATAACGGTTTGCCTTGGCAAACTAGGACATCAAATCTATAGTGATCTTCGGGTATAGAAAAGCATCCTTTGACAAAATAATGTGCATGTTCGGCTTAGTACTTGTATTTTGTTATACACGAATCAGGTCAAGATTTGTGAAACTATTGGTAAATGTTCTTCAATTCAACTTGTAGTTGAAAATGTGGTTAGATAATTTTGCCTTCTTTTGGTTTATTCGATTTCTTGCATAGTTTGAATCTTAACGAACTATGGCTGTGCCGTTCTAAATTGCTTGTTTAAACCCCTTGAACCATTACTGATGAGCAGCTTGGCTCAGCCTTTGGTACGTATATACTTGCTACATCCAGATCATCTTGTTGCGCATTGTTATGATGGACTTACAACCAATATCTTCGGAATGGCAACTACTTAGGAAGTGGGAAGTAGCTTCTGTAACTTCCAAAACAGGTTTAAATGGCATGGTTTTTGCACCTGATAAGCAGACAGTCAGGCACCAGTTCCTAGCTGTTATGCTAAATCTTGTGTTTTGGAGCTTTCTGTTGCTCAGGGATTGATAAAGCACTGAAATTCGCAAGTTTTATTTTTGTTCTCGTGTCTGTCAGTGCGCAGCACCTGTAGGTGTGAGTGTTCGTCTGCAAGCATGCATGCATGTATGCTTACTTGGGTGGATGCGTGACTGTACCTGTGCTAGCGTGTGCGTGTATACTTTCTAGGCCAACACTGTAAATATGAATGATTTGAGACATTATGCTTCCATGTATGTCTAGTCGTCTTAGCTAGTGTGATGTCATGCTTCCATCTATTTGTATGTAACTAAGTAACTCGGCAAAGCCACAAAGTTAAAGCATATGTTTCACTGGAGAAATTTCTCTGGCACTCGAAGCCTAAGCAGCTTTCAGTGTGCATACATTAGCCAGCATACTTCACCTCACGTGACAAAGAGAAAATGGGAAGTCTAGCTGAGTCAAGAGTAATACGTTGTTGGGGGAAGTAAATAGTATTAGAAGTTGCAATGCAGGACGGTTCGAAAAGTTGTGCAATAGTCGGCAGCATGAGCGAATATGTTTCGTGCGTGAATAATACAAATGAGTTCCACAGTCTAGCACCAACAAAGCAAAAGCTGCTGTAGCCAGCAGTCTTTAAATGAAAGAATGAGGCAGCTAGTTTCTTGCCCTTTTAGGATCTGACGGCTTATAGGATGCTGAAAGTGGTGTCATAGTTCAGTTTGGTAGGAAGGAGCCAAGTCTTGGCGACCCTTATGGGTTACGAATGAGAATTTATTTTTCTCTATATCTGCTGATCAACCATGAGCTACTGGGACTTTCCACAAAGGGAGATATATGAGCCGACTTCTTGAGTTTAAAGACCAGCATAACTGCCATATTCAGCACCAATTATAGTAGCCCGATGGTTTTTTTCCGCTCACCTAGTCTCTGCCGAGTTACAGTTAGTTGTCTGGCCTATGGAGAATCAGATAGCTAGCTAGTCAGATCGTTAGCCAGGCGCCGTAGGAAGTAGTGCCTAAAAATGGACAAGGCTTGATGCCTAGCTATGGAGGCTGAAGAAAGCTTTCGGAGGTCGCGTGCTCACTACTCACTCCTCTCTACCGAGTGACCGTTATGGCCGTTGATGCAGAGGTAGTTTCAGGAGACCTTCGATGCACGCCTCTCATTAAAACCTGTGAAGTTTTTATCCTAATAACCTATCTGTTTTTCAATCCCACCTTGGTTACACAGAATGAGCAGCTGTGTCGGTTGTCATTCTAAAGCAGTTTGCTTCATCTGGTTTGAAGCATTAGTCGAAGCTGGTCAATGTTTCATGAGTAGATTCGATTCGAACTTTCAAACTAGACTCGTGGATTGCCTGAATCAGTAAAAATTCCACATTTCATGATATGGCTTAATATAAACATCCTCTGTCTTCTCTCATACACGCCAACATTATGCTGCACACGTACACGTACGAGCTGCCCAGGCTTTGATTGCGCCCTAGAAAACTCTCGAGTAACACCCACTTAGTCTTTGTGGCTTTGTAGAGTTACAGATGGAGATACATTAGATGACCTAGAGCTGTTCCTCATAAGGGTAGATCTACTTACATAGCTGAAACGTCCGTGGCTATAGCTTCCTGAATTAACTCGTTTTTACATCATCATGGTTTTCGGGAAAAGCAGTGATTTTTTATTATCCTAGCCGTGACCGGTGCAGTTAAAACTTGGCAAGCAGCACGAGACTTGGGGGTATCTGCGATTTGCCTGCTGTTGCATTGCCTAGTTCCAGAAGACCTCGTGGAGCCTGGCTACTACAGTTGAGCAGCCAAACGGTTTTTTGTCGCTAAGCTTGAGTATGTGGTGAGTTTTAGAACGAGAAGTGACATTTCACCTGCTGCTAAGAATACAATCATGCAACCCAGCTTTCTTTATTCGTCTGTGGTAGGCCAGGCAATTTGTATGCACACATCCGGTTATGTTTGCCTTGTCCTTAGCACCCGGGTAGATCTTATTAGGTTTAGCCCAGTGGTTATGGTGCTCGCCCCTACCAAGTTCTGGCCGTGGTCGTGATTAGGTTTAGCCCAGTGGTTAAGGTGCTCGCCCCTACCAAGTTCTGGCCGTGGTCGTGGGCTCGAGGTCCGTGGCATATGTGAAACACCTGAATAGAGATTAAGTTCTCTTGGGGCGCTATACAAATTTTATATATGTATGTATGTATGTATGTATGTATGTATGTATGTATGTATGTATGTATGTATGTATGTATGTATGTATGTATGTATGTATGTATTAGAGGCTTTGTGTGGATCTCATCCTGAAATCAGTCCATGGTTTGCCATTTTTTGTGCTAGAAACTTCGTGTACATAATTAATCATCGATCTATATATCAATATATCTGTTTATCCACGTGTCTAATCTATCTAATATAGCTATCTATCAATCAATCTTTCGAGGTATCTTTCATTTTCACACTGCAGCTGAAAATCAAGTTCGTGCTTGTAGTATATTGCATACGCAAGAAAGTACGTGCACCCGAAAGTGTCTGGAGATGCAGCAAAGGTCTTACAGGTGGGTGTTTAAAAGACCCTCCAATCTGCTGCAACCATTGTCAATCATGCCTGTCCAACTGACGGCTTTGCTCCCTTGTTTGTCTTTTTTCCAAAGGTTGTTAAAGTCAATTGTTTCCACTGTATGTATACCAAATAAGTGGCAATAGTGCAACAACGAGAATCTGGGCACAGTCAGACTATGTGTGGTTATTCAGGTGTAAAAGTTAGTGATAACTCATACCATTAGGGTTGATTATGCAAAGTGCACTGTAGGTATGAATTTGACTTCAGTGTGTTTGATTTAGGAAATGTACTGCCAGACCTGTACGTGCACGTCTGAATATTTCTCGAGCTCTGGATTACATTTTAAAATGTTCTTAACTTTCATTTGCTTTGAAAGGAAGGAGTTTTTAAGCAGTTTTTTAGCAGAACCGGACATGCATGAATGCACTTAGATTGATGGAGCAACTTCTAAAACGTAGCACATAGGTAAAACAAACTAGAACCTTGTGTAAAACAGTGAAAAACCAGCGATAATCGATGCTGGCTTTTGTGTGTAGTGCTTTGCAGTGCCCACATTGAACCAAATGTGCATGCCGTAATCTTTCTGTTCATATAATGTCTGCCCTGCCTTAGAATTAACTTCACTATGTTTTTCTCCTACTTAAGAAGATACGACCTCCCTTACCCACCTCAGGTCAGGGGCAGGTAGTGGACGTCTTGAGCACTTAGCACACTCGTGCTCGTGTAACAGGCGTGCCATCTTTAACAATTGGTTGTTTAGAAGATCATATAAATCCACAGCTCTATTCTTGCACTTGCTGCCTCAAATATATCAGCTTGAATTGAAGAGATGAAGCACTTTGCAGCTCATGGGAAAACTCTCATGCTGTATTAGGTGTGGAAAGAGCAAAATGCCGTCATATATTCGTCAAAAAGACAGTGCGTGTTTTAGGTTATCTGCTAGCTTGGCAGTTTGAAGAATGTGTTGTCAGCTGAATTCGTCAGTGAACGACTTAACAATTTCGGAGCATTGGTCTTTACCGACGAGGGTTTTTCATGCAGGGGTGAGATTTAATGTCGATAATAGCTAAGCCTAGCCATTCGTTGATGGTGATCTAGGCTGAGACAGCCTCTTGGAATATTGTCAAAGGTGTGCAACTCTGTTGGGAAAGCACCACACTGAACAAGCGCTTCGTGATAGCAAAGAATGGTTCGTTTTTTAAAACACTGCCTTATTCATTTGTTCTGCTTTATTTTGCTGGTTCTTTTGGTATTCTAGAAGCATGTCGGTTCAAAAGAATACGGACGTTTGACACGATACAGCATCTAGACAATGCCAGGCGAATCTACTAAGCTGGCGCTACAACTCTTTGTCGTTCCTCTGCCAAAATAGCACCTGTTCGAATTGCTGCCGTCTTCAGCAATTGGTGACTTGTCTGTTCTGGCCCATCGCTTTCAGTTAGCTTCGAGTGGCCAATTCCGGACGTTGTAAAAAAGCAGTCTGCTTTTACTAGAGATTGAACAAAGGGTAATGCACTCATTCCTCATGATCCGTGTCGTGGGTTCGAGTCCTGTAATGGGCAATCCTGTATTGCTCACTCTGCCGCTATATTAATGAGGCTGTAAAATCAGCAGGGTTTATTTTACTTTGCGAAGCAGGATCATATCTAGTAAAGGCACAAGTGCTCACTGCTCACCGAAGCAGCATTTTAATTTTTTATTACTTAATTTCGATCTAATAATAGATCTTTGGGCTCATCTTGGATGGCATTACATGTCCAAGGAAAATGCACATTGCTTTTTTGTCTTTGGATACATACCAGTGCCCTGCTATTGAGATCGCGATGTGCTGCTGCATTTGTTGGTCGTATTAGGGAACAAGAAGTTGTAAAAGCCAAGCGCCATGGTTTCAGACCAAGCTGTGGCTGCTGCTGGTCATGTTTAGTGCTTCTGGTCCCTATGCCCAACTAAAAATAGAATGTAGTTTCAGAGTGAGCTGTTGAGTAATTACTGTCAATATTATATTGGTACCACTAGATTTATTCAATACAGTGGGGTGTCCTGGGGTGTCTTGATTGACTAGCATTAAAAAATAAAGCTGTGTCTTCATACCAGTGTCGGTAGAGGGGCAAGGTTGGCGAAAGGTTTGCTGAGCACGGGCGACGGCAGCCTAACATCTTCACGCATCCTACGCTGCCGTGCATGTTGGGCGATACGATTGGGTGGTTTTTGGCCTCTTCCATTCTGTATGTGAATGGATGGTTTGTGGGGTGGTCCCTCCTTGATGATGAGGTATTGGTAGAAGGTTAACATAAGGTAAGGATAAGGTTCTCTTCCAAGAGAAAGTAAACGGACTTGCGGTCTACACGGATTGTACTTACACTGTAGTTTTAATATCTATCGATAGCTTGTCAACAGCTGGACATGTTCTACCACGTTGCCTTGTCACGGGTGAGTTCACTGGTCTGTTGGTCCATGGCTCCAAAGATCTGTCAGCTCTGACTTTGGGCAGCTGCTTTTGGCTCGTGGTGGTTGGGTCATTGAGCTGATGCGACCACCGTGCTACAGAGGGGCTCATGATCAATGCCGATCTCGAGGCAGCAGCTTCTGGCTCATAGCAGTCAGATCCAAGGACCCAAAGCACCACCTCAGGGTAGGGTGAAACGAGCACGCACTGCCGGCAGTAGGGTAGTCAGTTGGCCAGTTTTCAGCTCGCGAACCTGCTGAGTGGTTTGCGGCAGACTTGGGGTCAATGTCGGCATCGAGTCCAAGCATTGCAGCATCGAGTCAATTGGAAGCCGAGCCACCGGCGGTCTAGCTGGTGGTCACCGAACTTATGCCCATGTCTGCCAATGCTGTGCAAATCACCGGACTCTTTGTAAGATGAGTCGGTTTGGTCCAGCGGTTATGGTGCTCGCCCCGACCAAGGTCTGGCTGAGGTCGTGGGCTCGAGCCCCGAGGCATATGTGAAGCGCCTGAATAGAGATTAAGTTCTCTTGGGGCACTATAGAAATGAATTATATATAATACTCATTCTCGGGCTGTCAGCAGACGCAACCATCGAGAAAATTTTCGAGGGCGACCGGGAAGGTGCCCCCCGACTACCTCGGATGTACAGACGACTGGTTTCTAGTGACGTCACCTCCTGTGTGACTAGCAGAAGTAGATTTTCATCTCACGTCATTCAAAGATACTCTTTATTTAAAATAACTGGTTTATTCATTCGCTGATAACTGCATAGCAACTATCTACAGGTTAGCGGTAATGGCTCACTAGGTAAGGCGGTTGCTTTTCACGACCTCGGCCCCGAGGTCGTGGGTTCGAATCCTGTGGTAGGCGATCCTTTATCGCCACTGCAAGCGGTGGTGATAGCCGTCAAGGCTCTTGTGTCGCTATACAAAAAGAGGCTGTTAAATCAGCTAGTATTTATTTATTTATTTTACACCATGCTCCTAGTTCCTTAGCAACAGGTTACAGGTCACTTAATGTCTTGGTCGACTTCGGTCGTCGATCTTAATAGTTGATGATCTTATTAGTTGTGTACACCGGTCTAGGTCCAGCTGCCAGCTTGCATTCGGCTTTCCATCGCGGTATTTTTAGCCTTTCGGCTGTCAAGTTTTTGTCACCGGCATTCCCATCGAGTCAATTACCCCTCAGGTTTTTCTCCTCATTGCATTCAAAGGTGGCCTTCGAATATTTAAATTTCTTTGCTGAAGAACAGTCACTATTGCTCTAGATAGAGGCTGCTGTTGTGGGTGAAAGCACTTGATAGTGCACTCGTTTGCATTTGCTGTGCCTCTCGTTTGCCTCGGTTCGTGTACTTTAGTTTCTTCTTACTAGCAGCTGCTCTGCCGGTCCTTCATGCTTGCCTGACAGTATTTCTCCTCGGCAGGAGTTTTACATAGAACTTCGCAAGCAGCACCACACAGCCGACAGCACACCGATTACCACACGGCAGCTGGAGTCGCTAATCCGATTAACTGAGGCAAGGGCCAGACTGGAGCTGAGAGAATGCTGTACTGAGCAAGATGCCCGAGACATCGTCGAGATCATGCGC
This sequence comes from Cristatella mucedo, assembly GCA_009760855.2. Classification (NCBI taxonomy): domain Eukaryota; kingdom Metazoa; phylum Bryozoa; class Phylactolaemata; family Cristatellidae; genus Cristatella; species Cristatella mucedo. The sequence goes on from WPIO01000077.1 coordinate 819,809, forward strand.
TTCAGGTATGCACTCACCGAGACTGCTAAAATCATGAGGCGTTCGATCTTCAATAGGTTAGTGCATAGCTGCCTTGGGGTGATCGTTTGAACCGGTACCTTGTGGACCCTCCCCCTGTTCGCTTTCAGCTTAGAAGTCTGACACCGGTGACCTTTGACAACAGTGACCATCTAATGCAGCTAATAACATAATAGCCTGCAACAAGTGGTTAAGAGTGCATTAGTGATTCACACTCCCTGTTTTCTATTTGTGCAGCAGTGGGCACAAAAGTATCGTGACGTTTGAATGCCGGATACTTTTTGTTGGCCCGGTGTTAGTGAATTCGACGTTTTCGTGATGAGGCTGCTTATGTGTGCAACGAAAGGTAATATCTTTTCTGTTTATATGAGGTCGAACATTCAGGTTTTTTTCTAGCTTGCAATTGAATATATCCTAGCTTGTGTAAAGCACAATAGGTTGCATAAGTAATGTCGTTTATAAGGATTACTAGGAGTTTATGCCTGACCTGTTGGATGTATGTCTACCGTGCTACCGACGAATCAACTACATTATTTGCCTTATAGTATGCATCTGGACATGCAGAGCAGAGTTATGTTAGCAGAAGTGGTCCCGGGATCTAGGTCACACTGCTATTCATGTGTCAGAGTGACCTTTTCTTGTCCTTCAACAGAATGCTCTGTATCGTATTTAGCTGCTGTGATTGAACATAACCGTTGTATATAATAGTGTGTTAATTTCTTATTTGACTATGTACTGTGTTTACATTCATAGTCAACAAAAGCAGTTGCTTAGTTCTTCTTCTACATGGGCAGATTTTTCGAAGTCGGACCGTTTTCTGTTACTATTTTCAATGATCAGACAGAATAGTTTTTGTGGGTGTGGTGTATTTTCTGGAGTCAGTGCCCTTCATTTTTTGTTGTACACCTAAATTACCTTCAAGTACAGTTCCAAAGGCTGATCTATTTTCCTGAATGAGCTCACCGCTACGAGGTCTTGTGAAATATCCATATTTAGCAGTATTGCAACGCATGTAGCTGCACATGCAGAGCGTTTGTGGCTTCCTGTCGACCGAAGTCTTGCCATGCACTGCTGCGATGGCTCAGTCTACATTTGCAATTGCATTGTCATATGGTAATGTAGGAAAGCCACAGCTAGTCTCGCATTGTTGGTATGGTGGGGTAAAAATCCCAGCTTGATCTGCTTTCTTATTTCCAAAGATGTCGACCACTATCTTCATATGATCGAATAGGCCCTTATAGTTGTGCTGACTGCTGATTTTTGCCGTAGGATTTGCTTAGTCTGTGTCTTACCGATGAATGCTTAGTCACTTGATGCTGGCTCCTTTGTGGTGGGTCATAAGTATTTCCCTGTCAACAATAATCCATTTTTCAGCATGATTGATACATTCAGCGACGGCTTAGGCTCTTTGGACTTTCAGCGATCACAGAATGGCTCTGGTATCAGTGGTCGGTCACGTGCTAAGAAGCTCATTGCTGCACTTCAAGCGTCGTACGAAGCGACAACCAAGAATGTATTCTCGATACAGGAGATCAGGGCCATTGCTGAGGTGTGTAGTATCGCTTAAATGGTTAGTTGTCTTTGTCTAAGGTCAGGACTATTACTTATGTGCATACTCATGGTGACTTTAAAGGCTGATTGATGCATAACAGAGAGAGAGAGAGAGAGAGAGAGAGAGAGAGAGAGACAGAGACAGAGACAGAGACAGACAGAGAGACACAGACAGACAGAGACAGACAGAGAGACACAGACAGACAGAGAAAGTCTGCTGCACGAAGGATAGAAGTGGAGCAAAATGCTGCTGGCGCATAGGTGTTGCGGTATCTTGCCATTAAGATTCATCGTTTTCCTTTTTGTGTCATTATTTGATGTTTTTGTGATCCACAATCTCCACATAGCATGCTTCTGTTTTCCTGCAGAGAGCTCGTCTCAGTACGAGCAATTTTGACGAGCTTATATCGTCATTGAACACTCAAGGTTTCCTGCTGATGAAGGGCTCCAAAATGTATCAGCTGCAGACAGCTGGATATTAGTTGTTTGTGTGGTTTCAAATGAAGCTGTCACAAATGATCTTGTAAAGTGCTTTGGTGCCTGCCATAGTACGAGTGAATGCAATGACCGATATGAGTTTATGGTGGTGCAGCTTGCTGTTGCCACGAAGCTGTTTCCGATTACTTCACGAGCAGTGTTACAGTTATTTGTGTTGTTTTATGTTGCTCCATGAGTAAAGGACGAGATGCGACGGCTTTTTCTAACTTATCGTGTGTTTACTTTTCATGCTGTTCATGCTCGAGATGTTGCCGTTTCTTATGAATTTATTCGCTTAAAAGAATTCTGGAAAATAATGAATTGCTAGATTGTCGTTTTTCATCAGTGGGTATTGTTTTTAGCCTGAGCGGTTGTACGGCTTCGAGAGCTCACTAGATGGGTCAGTCAGAGATGCCCAAGCTTGCAAGCTTGTCTGATGTTGCCAAGCAAGCGACTGGCCTTGTCCTGCCTTTCACTCCTCCCCCCCCGGTTTGACCTCAACCGTCTAAGAAAATTATATGTATCTTAATTTATCGGTTGTTAGAAACCCCCATAATGCAGCAAACGTGTGCCGTTTCGCTGTGGCTTGTGCAGCAAGTTTGGCCTAGGGGGCCCAGTTTTACTATTCTCGTTATATTTCGTTTTCAATAAATGGGTTACAAATTAAATGAATAATATATCATCCTGTGATTTATCAGACTAGACGTGTACTCCCACGAACGAGTGCCTGAAGAGATATATCAAGCCGAAATCGAAAATAATGCACTTGCTTGGAGCTAAAAGACAAACATATGAGAAACGAAGTGTTATATTCACTGATGCAGTTAATCGAGCAGCTATTAATTCAATTGTAGCGCTTGAGATGTTAATATATCAACGTTCAAAAGTTGTCGAATCAAACATTAGGAACATTATGTCAAGACTACTTGCCACAGTTTTTATTATAATCTTGTCAATTGTAGGAATGTAATTGCATTTGTTTTTCGCGTTCTTCCCAAGTTCATGTCGCTGAGATTCCACCATCTGTGACCTCAAACAAGCCCAGATGGCCGTTCTGTGCACTCGTAGGACAACAGAACAAGCCCACGAGGCCTGTTCGAGCGTAGGAAGACTAAACAAGCCCGCCCGCATGGCCGACAGATGCTTATGTTTGACAACACAACACACCTTCACGGCTGCTCTGTTCGGCGCTCGTGAGACTGCTCGTGGCCGCTCGGTGAGCTCCCAGGACTTCGTGGTCGCTCGTTGCGATTGGTCTTCACAACCCGAGAGCAAGTTTGAATAATACTAATTATTTGTATAGTGCCCTCGGTAATTTGTATAGGCATTTTACACATGCCGTCAAGGAAGCATGATCGAATGGTTTAGGGTAACATGCACAATGTCAACAAGTATATTGTGGTTATAGGTGACATGCGATAAGTCAACACGTAAATATTCTTAGTGTCAGCATGCACAGTGTCACACGCATAAGCATGCAAAGAACCAATCAAATGAATGAAGCGTCAAGATGAAGTACTTGGCATCTCGAGGTCGAAAATAAAACGGCGACTGAAATAAAAGCAGCCATTTTAAAGCCTCATTTGTATAGCGGCAGAAGAGCCTTGATCGCACACTGCAGGATTCGAACCCACGACATCTTTCGTAAAGAACGAGCACCTTACCTTCTGGGCTATCACGCCCTCGAGGCTGCATTTTTCGGGGTTTTAATGGGCGGCAATATAGGTTCCCCTTAATATTGGCCCTAACACAATAGCTGCAACTGATTCCTGCAGGCGTGTTTGCGTCGAGGGGCCCTGGCCTTACAGCTGTGTTTCGGATGAGGTGTAGTTTCCTTTGTATGAGTGACATTCAGACATCAACGAACACTTAAAAGACACCATGCTAATTGAAAGCACCGTTTGTAAATAATCAAATTGCACTAAAGTCAGGGCCCTGGTAAGGTGTTCAGTGATCTCTTGGTGACACCAATCAGGAAGTCAATGGAAAGTTGGCGACGGTAGGCAAGTTTACACCTTTGCTGTCGAATGCAGTGGTCACGACTCGACTGTCGCCTCTGCGACTGATTAGGAGTGGATTGCGTTCCATTTCCTTAATTTTCTTTCGAGATGTGAAGCCGGTGTCTTCGCCTTTTTTTTATCAATGCAGAGTTTATTCTTACGCTTCCTTCACCGACCTGTTTTGCAAGTGCAGAACCTAAAAGAGGACGAGTTAAGGGGGTCAGAGGCGAAAAGCTTCACCTTCATGCCTCGGCTGTACTGGTAGAATGCATGAACCAATAAGATCGATACCGGGGCTACTGTAACCGGAGACACCGACCTATTGTCTCAATCACTAATTAGCATATACGGCTGCTACTCTGTTGTACAGCTGGAGCGCTCGGTCGATTGCAAGGTCGGGTGAGGGAACAAGAGCGGCAGGTTGCTCAGTTATTGCCCCTTTTTCAAAGCGTTTTCTCGGCCTCAAGGCTCGCACTTTCTCATAGATAAACGGCCAGATGCAGGGGTTCTCGGGGCCTCGCACCTGCCATTGTAGCTACCGCTCTTCCAGCTCTTCCTTTCTCACGCTTGGGGCCAAAGGCTTCGCCCTCTTTGTCACCATTTCCCACCCTCTCCCACCCAGATTCGCTCGTTCTCGGAACTCCTCTTTTTCACATTTCCACGATCCGAGCACTATCTGGTGCTGGTTGCTATTTTAAACACTCAGAATTAACAATCATAATAGCTATAAGACATTTTTATTGGGCTCTAAGAGAACTAAATTTCTTTCTAGGCACTTTTCATGTTCGGTAAAAGCAAATTATTCATCTGAAGGCCAACAATGAGTGATTTTCTATCGCGTGGCATTCATGTTGCTTGACGAGCTCCTACGTTACGATGGTAGGCGACCAAACTTTAAGCTTTGTGTGGCGATCTATAAACGAGGGACGATACCAAGGTTCCTGGCATAACGTCATACAACTTGCATCTACACGGCTTTTATACTGCTTCGCAATGCTACGTAAAGTTCTTAGCCTTGGGGATTCTAGACGTAAGGATTCTGTGCCACAACTGCCATACTCTGAATCTGTTTAGCTACAAGAGATTATTTGGGCAGCCTTCAAATTGTCGCAATTCGCCTTCGCTGCCGATACCCTCAGCTGCAGCTTTATTTGCTATCCTTTGCATTCTCTTATACGTAATGGAAGTCGATATTTCTCTGCTGTGTTTGCAGTTGGACACCTTACTTAAACAGGGATAGAAAAATGGCCCTGGTGCCCCTAATGGCTCTGAAAATTTGAATGTATAGAAAAATGGCCCTGGCGCCCCTAATGGCTCTGAAAATTAGAAGTTAATTCATTAATTCATTTATATAGCGTTCTAATAGAACTTTTATTCATGCACTTAGCAGATGCCTGCCGACCCCGGAAATCGAGCGGGAGCTCGTGCGATCGCTTTACAACCAGGTCTGAGTGGGTTTGAGTGGGCGCAAGAGGCGCGACGTACGGTAATCTTTTTCTGCCGCCACGGCACTGTTAAATGGTAAAATCAGCTAGCCATATGTTTTTTTGCAGCAGCGGGAGAAGAAACGTGCCTCGTGACGTCACGTGACCGGGGACGTGACGCCCCCTGACTAGATCGGGGGAACTCCCTAGAACTATTAAATGCCTGGTGAGTGTCTTTTGACCGAGCCTAGTTGGGAGCGGCGAAATTTTCTTGGCCGATTGACGATCGACGACGATATTTTTCCGCTGAGAGAAGCACATACTCTTTAAGTTGAAATTGAGCCAAAGCGACCGTAAGTACCGTAGCAGCCAAGGCGCCAGAGCGCCTGGCTGCTCAATGTTTCACCAGGGTCGTCGATGGCGACATTGACCGGGGCTGTGCTCAAGATTTCACCGAGCCAGTCGTCAATAGCGTGCAAGTTTCTCTACTTCTTCTCGATTTCTTCCGTTCGTTGTTGCTATCGCGGCAGCGTGGTGTTAGACAAGTGCTATCGTAAGGAGCAGATCCCGTTCCCATGCTTTTCGGGTGTATGTGTTGGGGGAGCGAGGAGTTTGGGGGTATTACCCTGTACACTTCCTTCTCCAGCGTAGGGCGGTGCGATGACTCCTGCCCAAGAGTATAATACGATCGAAGACTCGGTTAGCGTAGACTGTGCTGGGGTAAAATGTAAAGAGCATCTACCGCGTCATCTGTAGCTAAACGGTGGCCGCACGAGTTATCGGAGGGTTCCCTGCAGCCTCCTGTTCACATAAGTGCGTTCGATGAAGTTTGATATCCGTATTCGAACGATCGTGCTTGTATTTAGCGGTGCTTGTCGGCGACAAAGCGTCAGTAATCTGGCGACCTACTTCGGTCTCGTTGGAAGCGCTGCAGTGCTGGTTGCACAAGTCACGCTCCTCTTGAAAGGCTCCACTGAGGTGCTGACGATTTAGTAATACCTGCGACACCGGCGGGTGCTTGTTGTCGGAGCTTCCAGGATGCGATCTCGACTGACAATCGACCGTTAATGCAAATTGATAAATCTCAGGTGCAAGGTGGCTGGCATAGACGAGGGAAACGGGGGAGGGGGCGATCATTCTACCTTTATACTAGGAAGAAGTCTATGCCACATCCTACGGTTCTACCAGGAAGAAGCAAGCCTACGCCATCATCCTACCAGGAAGAAGCCCGCACCTACTCTTACCCAGCCTATCCAAGTACCCGCCACCTCTGTGTGTGTGTGTGGCCTTCGGCCCCGTTGAAAGCCGGCTGGCAAGCCACCTCGCTGCTTACCTCCATGGAATAGAGCGTCGTCGAATGCAGTTGCAAGCCAGCTATTCCTTATTAGCATAACGTTGGACATCGGTTCCGTAGTGACAGCTTTGCGAATTTTGAAAGCCGATCTGGACGCTAGCACTTGCTCAGTATTTTCTGAGCTAGCATCTTGAACAGGTCTTGCTAAGTCTGCATTTGAATTATTTAATACTACTACTAATAATAGTATAATTCATTGTATAGCGCCCCAAGATAACTTAATCTCTATTCAAGTGCTTTACATATGCCTTGGGGCTCGAGCCCACGACCTCAGCCAGACCTTGGTCGGGGCGAGGACCTTAATCGCTGGACCAAACCAGCTCGGCGATTTATTGGCCCTACTCCATCGACTGTTGTACACCGAATTCAGTAGAGTTTTATTTTACAACCCCCAGTTTTCAGTATTTGTTATTCGGCCCTCAAGTTTGAGTGTTTATTGTTAGATTTGCTGCATCGCTTTCTTCCCTGCTGACTGAACAGTGCACAATGTAATTGCAGGCGCTCACCATTAACGACCCAGGTCGTAGTCTCGAGTCTCGTTGGATATGTAGCATATGTAAAGCGCCTGGACATAGATTAACTTCTCTTAGAGTGCTAGGCAAATGAATTACATGCGTGTGTGTGTATATAGTTGGATAAACCGTGTTGTAATCGATTTTAATTGCAATACATAGATTTCGAGATTGGAATTTGTGTGTAGTTCGAGACATGTATAAAGCCTTGCTTCTGAATAAAAGGGCTCTGAAAAAGGAAATGCTTAAAATCGATTTGCATGCAGGGCCTGCTGCTAGGTTTTACTTTGATGGTACCGATCACTTTTTGACTCTTGCTGCCTCTGCTCAGCTGTGGTTACAAGCTGTTACTCGATGACCGTAGCTTCCCTCCTCATGCAGACTCGGACACTTACCTTTCCCCAGCCTTCCTATACTGCTACTTGTACGGTGGTTACTTGAAAACGTGAGAAGCACAGCAGAGCTAGGACAACCAGCGGAAGAAGCATGGTTGTCCTAGCTCTGCTGTGCTTCTCACGTTTTCATTTCAATGTGAGATGAAGTCTAATGCCCATGCTTGAGCATTAAAAGCCGATCACACTCCTGCGTGCCCTATTGATAACCTCAGCATAACTCCTGCTAAGTTTTAGCGGCTGTGTGGAGCTACAACCAAGATACATAAAGCAGGTTCAAGGTCAGCTGATTTAATCCCCTCATTTATGTAGCAGTAGAAAAGCCTTGAGAAAGAGAAAAAAATTATCTAATCAAATTAATTAATGTAAAGTTTTTTAAATTAATTTAAAATATAAATTTTAGAAAGCTATCAAAATTGCTTGCAGTGGGCAATGAAGGATTGCTAAAGCACTCGACTACAAAACGTGTCAAGTGGAAGAATTTTTTTTTTAGGCGGAGACCTTTCTGTAACACCGTAGATCCGGGTGACTAGCACGTGAGGGGCCTGTGTTTTGCTGCCATAATAGCATGCGAATCATGCAATGACGACACTTTTCCGTTGTCAACGTTGTGAGAGTACGGTGCTTCGATCACTGCCTGGTCCCGACCGTGCAGCCGATCAGTTGAACAGGACCGCCGGGTTGATCGAAGCGAAGGCAGAGTTCGCTATTATAAGGTGTTATATATTGGCAGATAGGCCTAGTTTCCAGAGAAACGTTCATCATGGGTACCCAACTATACATGCTGCGCATGTATGAGCGTATTCTCTAGTTAGGATGCCTCCCTGGCAGAGTGCGGAAGCAGCAGCGGAAGAGCTAGCCGATCCGTCCGTCGCAGCCAGTGCGGCCTCCTTCACCCTCCTTCATCCGAGCTGCCGTCGCACGTGGGGTCGGCTGCTTTTGGCGGCTGGGGCCCTACTCTTCCTCTCCCGTTGTCACTGCGCTGTCACTGCCGCTGCAGATGGCCAGCTACGCAGGTGGCAACATGGCGAATGGCTATCCTGCTGTGGTCGAGGACGACGAGACGGCTGACTTCAGCCGTAGGCCATTCACTGCATCTTCACAGCGACCGAGAAGTGTGCACGATGCCGTCGAGGAGGGCAGCGCCGATGATCACGATGGTGACATAATGCCGCTGCGGTCGCGACAGCCGTGGCACCAGCAGGAGCAACAGCAGCGATACGTGGACACAAGAGATGAGGATGACCTGCGCTGTCTGAATAAGATGTTGCAGCTAGTCGAGCTGAAGTCCAGGCCGCCGGTAGAGCTGCAGCTGCCGTTCTACCATGCGACCGTCGTGCAGGACCGGTCGTCGCTGACCGACGAAACCGGGCAGAAAGCATCTGAGTTCGTCGAAGTACTGCGACGAATCTCATTCGACTGCGACGGCAGCGGCAAAGTGATGCTGGCTTCGATCGGTGAGCTCGACCCGTCGTGCAGGAGTCCGAACAAGTTCCTGCAGTACGCAAACAGCATCCCGAGGCAATTCGAGCTTGCCTACCAGCGGAGTGGTGTGCTTTTTATCTGTCTCGGCGAAGGCCAGGCCGACCAGCATGCCGACTGCTGGCTGCCACTGTTGGCTGACGATGGCATGCTACAGCCACCGCCCGACGCCCGGCGAGCGGAGGTCGTGTTCGTCTTTCTCGACGAGCAAACCGCACAGAAACCGCTGCTGAGGAACCGTGGCTACAGGGTGGAGGCTCTTCTTTCCGGCACAGCGAACCTGGCGGCCATGCTGAAGGCATGCCTGCCACGGCAGATCGAGTGGCAGACCAATCAAGAGCGACGGCTGCAGCAGTGGCGCTACCAGCAAGCTCTGGAGCTGCTCATGGAGGAGCGAGAGCAGCGTCACCAGCAGGAGCTAAGCAGGCAGCAGCTGCTTCGGTCGCTGCAGGAGCAGCGCTCTGCCCACGAATCTGCAGCTGCTCCGGTAGTGGCACCGTCGCATGGCGATGACAGTGGACGTGGTGGCAGCTGTGGGAGGCCTCTCAGAGGCAGCAACGGCAGACAAGCCATCGTTGTTGACGGCTTTGGCGGTGGCAGCACGCCGCCTCGCCAGATGCGGCCACTGTCACACTCGTGGATGCAGTCCCAGCTCGGCTCGCCCGGCTCAATCGGCTCGGCTTCGCAAATGCCCACCGCTCAGGATCTCGGTGAGAGGGCCGTGCTCCAGTATTGAGTCGTTGAGTTTCCATTGTATTTACCAGAAATATTGGCACGGTACATTGTGTCGGAAGCGCTGGCGTGAAAAATACCACTTGAAAAGCCTAGGTCTGATGCCTATTTAGGAAGTTTCAAAACTATCCGTATCTATGCGCAGAAGCTTAGAAAGACTAAGGCTTCTTTTCCCTCGAAAACTAATGCCGTACCAGTCAGACCAAGAGCAAATATATAAGGCTCATTTCTATCAATATGTTTCACAAGTTGTCTAGCGACAATTTTTGAGAGTATTAGACAAAAAGGAAAAAGAGAGGCTAGGCGATAGTTTGCTAGGACCTCAGAATCATATCCGGGATTTGAAGTATCTTTCTAATGATGCCCGATTCGAATATTTTGGAACAACCTCTGTATCCAGATAAGCATTAAAAAATCTGAGTTATGGCTGGATTAAGTTTGTCGCCCAGTGAAGACCTGAGATGAGATGGTATGGGGTCTTCAGATAACGAGCTCTTTTTAAGAGCCTTAACTAAGGTAACCGTTTCGTGTATAGAAACCTTGGAAATGTGTTAAAAGTGGTCGCAGGCTGTAACTCAACATTTGCTTTAGTATGAAGTGGCTTTTATGTAGGCAAGTATATGTACAATTGTTCAAAGGGTCGAAAACTTATCGGCCAAAAAGTTAATAACCACGTTGTGGAACCGCTCAGTTGTCCGAAACATTTCAACCGGTATTAAATCAACACCTCTCTACCGAGACTGCTCTCTCCCGTGCGACCAACGGCATGCTAAGCATCAACAATAGTGGTAATGTCACAGCCCCGACCCTGATGGATCTGTCAGCTGCGTTTGACACTCTTGATCACGATATCCAATTTGAATGATTGAGAACAACGATCGGTCTGGCAGACGAAGCACTGGCCTGGTTGAAACCGTACTAAAAAAGTGCTAGTTGATTTAACAGCTTCTTTTTGTATAGCGACAGAAGAGCTTTTGCGGCTATCACCGCCGCTTGCAGTGGCGATAAAGAATCGCCCACCGCAGGATTCGAACCCACGACCTCGGGGCCGAGGTCGTGAAAAGCAACTGCCTTACCTAGTAAACCACTAGTCCGATCGTGTCCAACCCGTCTCGTGTGGTGGTCTTATCTAGCAGACCAGTCACACGTGGAATTCCACAAGGGTCCACTCTTGGACGTCTGCTGTTCTCCATTTATACAGAGCACCGGGGATAAGTGATTTGTTCATTCCTCTGCTTAAAGACCGTTGGCGACAGAAGCTTTAGCTCTGCAGGTCCTAGACTGTGGAACTCGCTTCCACAATTCTTATGTAACGACAGCTACTCTCCTGCTGGCGACTATGGCTCCTCCTTTTTAGCCATCCTGGGCTGCTACTTCCATGCTACTCACTACCTCAACTGCTCTCCCGGCTCTGCTATGCTTCCCACTTTCTCTTTGTTGTGTGAGGTAAAGTCTGTTGGCTACCGAATGCATACCGAAAGCCGCTTAGGCTGTGAGTGCACCATACAAACTCTCCTGCATAACACTCACATAGTCTTTATGGCTTTGTGGAGTTACAGAGATACATTACATTTGGTGCCATGAGATCGGCTATCACTTCTTTGCAGACGATATGCTGTATTTTTCGTTTAAACTTACAGAATCTGCTGCAGCAACTGATAAACTGAACTTTTGCTGTGGAGACTTTCGATCCGGGATGTAGACCGATTCCTTCAGGCTGCAGTGAAAATAACTACTTAGAAAATTGGTCTAGCGATCGGTTCTTTGCTTTGGTAGCCTTTCAAAAGACAAGCTTTTTATAAATGGAATTCGAAGTTTTGATGACTTCCACGTACAAGGAAAGTATTGATAAGGATTATGCGAACCCTCTTCAATCCCGGAAGTAAACCAGAAGCAACTAATGTACATACATATATGCATTTTCACAGATCTCTGCATTATTCGCAGCTCTTACGTCACAACTTGTTGAACCCTGCTATATTGAGGTGCTTGTACGAAGCTTTTGAGTTGCTTGTTGTTGTTGTTGTTGTCTGACTGTTGTCGTGACTGTCGAGCAGCTTACTTTTCAGTGTAGCTTTTCGCCTTGTAAATTCCATAACTCGGCCAATACTCGGCTACCGATAGATTTATCCGATTCTTAAATGTTTAATATGAATTGGGCTCTGCTGGTGCATACACTATCTAGCTCAGTTCATCTTTGGTGTGTGTGTTGCCATGGTAAGTATTGCTATGTATGACCTTCGGTGGGGTTGAACTTGAAATTCTGCAGTCATGCTTCATGATTACACGTCTAATTATTTTGTGATTTCTCCAAGTTGAATGGTTTGGCCAAGTTTCTTGCATCTCTCTAGCTTGGCATATTTTTACAGTGCCTGCTATTGAGTCTGTTGATTTTTCTAGACTAACATGTTTGGACATTCAGCTGCATACTATGAATGACAGGAATCTAGTGAGTTCTCAAGAAGGGCGATCGTACCCATTGTCACATCAAAAGATAGTTACTATTGCCCTTGTTGAGTGTGCCACTTTTCGCGGCGATCAATTGCAGGTGCCACCACCTCCTGCAGGCCATTCCTAAGAGACAAGAGCATCGTTTGACTCTTGCTGCTTTATCGATTGCCCGAGTGCCGCACACACGTATTGCCACAATGAGCCTCATACCACATGCCTGACCTGTGCCAAGCTTGTAAGAGCACTGCGAGAAATCTGCGTGTTTCCACTGTAAATTAATGTCGAAGCCATGTTCCTTTCTACCCAGTGTGTTCCCATCTGATCACCTAGCTATTGACCTCTCCTCTGAATGTAAAATGGACTGACTGTTCAATATTGTGGCTTGGTATGCCAGCAACCCACTTGGTTAGCGGTCTCATATATATATATATATATATATATATATATATATATATATATATATATACATATATACATATATATATATATATATATATATATATATATATATATATATACATATATACATATATATATATATATATATATATATATATATGGGCTCTGAATCTGCATTTACACACTCCAGTATGTTCTTCTATGCATGGAAGAGCAGTCGATTTGATCAATGCTGCCCGAGGCTTCGGAGGCCTACCAGTCTCGGTAGCAGCAGCGCTTAGCCTGATTGATTGACCACATGACAATCCAGCTCCTCATCCACTGGTAGGCGGCTCTGGCTTCTTCTGGGTGCGATTCCTGCTTGTTTACTTTCCAGTGAAACTGTCATGCACCCAACAACCTGTCAAGAACTATTACGAAGGAGTGAATTGGAAACATCTATGTCAATTCGAACAGTCGGGGATCATACTCTTGTATGGTGAGCTACGACTTGCCTGCATTCATTCGAGAAGCACGCAGGTCCAGTGTGTCTTGTCACGTCATGTCGCCAGGCCACAGGCTGCTTTAGCTGCTGCTGCTGCAGGTCGTCCTCGTTGCTGTAACTTAATTACCCAATTACCCAAGTCATAGTTACTTTTCAGTGTGGCGAAGATCTTCTGTTAGGTAGAGGTCTGCAGGTCTGCATGCATAAAAATGTTTTATGCCCGCTGAAGAGTTTTCCTTTAGGACGTTCCTCAAGGGCTGAGCAGTTTTTTGTCAGCCAAACCGAGGGGTTAAGGCATGCATACGAGGAACTTCTGGTTCATCCACAGCTGCCGGTACCGAATCCTTGTCGATCCTAGCATGATACCGAGTCGTGAGGGGGCGAGCCGGCAGCCTGCAGCAGCAGCAGCAGCAGCAAAGCAAGTACTCTCATAATGCGACCAGTGCCGGGCTGCAGAATTGCACCTCCTACTTTCTTTGTGCGAACCGCCGTGAGAATACAATGCAGGACTCCCTCATTCAGTCCTGACTCAGACAGACACTGCTCGTCTAAACACCTCTGATCTCTGACTGCATAAGTGTGTTTCCGTGTACTGCTGTGGTGACTGCCAAATATGGATTTCGTTGTTAAGAAGAGTAGCCAAACGCAAGCCTTTGCGTACCATCGCAAGATGATATCATCTCGGGTGTGCTCAGGACCATGCCCACTACACAGCAGGTAATAATACAAATAGATTTTTATAGCACCCTTAGAGAACTCAGTCTCTTTCAGGTACTTTACAGATACTGGAAAGGAAGCAAAATCAAATGGTTAGTAGTAGTTAGTTAGTAGCACAAACAATGTCAACAAGCATAATATAGTTATAGGTAACATGCGCAATGTTAACATGTAAATATGGTTATTGGTAACGTGCACAGTATCAGTACCCATAGCCACACACTAGACAAATCACTAGGACCCACCAAAGGCTGCAAGAAACAGCTGAGTATGTAGCTCATTTTTAAATGTCAAGTCGGGATGTCGTGACGTCAGTCGGGAGTGAGTTCCAGGCTCTGGGAGCATACAGACTAAAGTTACGGCCTGTAAAGGATTTGAGGTAAGTTCGGGGCACATCTAAGCGATTGGAGCGTGCAAAGTGTGGTGAGGTGCTCACTCTTCTCGACCGAGGCAGTGGGTTCAAATCCTGCAGTGGGCGATCCTTTATTGCCAACCTCAAGCAGTTGGGATAGCCGTTAAGGCTCTTCTGCCACTATGAAAAACGAGGCTGTTAAATCAGCTATTATTGTAATTATTATTTTTATAGAGAGGGTGGCATTATTCTGGTAGGTAGGCTGGAGCCGGAGAACGAAGTGAACGACAGACCCTTGAAGTCGATACACTAGTTGATGGGGAGTCAGTGCAGGTCGGCGAGGACTGGTGCGATGTGGCAACTGGATGCTCATGGCAGACAATCACATGACTGAAGCCTAGTTTTATGGACCGACGAGTCGAAATTCACGCTTTTCGCTAACTGCAAACAAAGAGCATATGTAAGTCGGCAAAAAGATGAGATATTTCACCCTGATTGGCTGAAGTCAACTACTGTGACATTTGAAGGCAGAAGTGTCATGGCCTGGGGTGGCTTCTGATCCTCCGGTGTCGAAATTCTTCACTGTATTAACAGACTCTTGGCCCAGCGTAAATATATCGATCTGGTACAACATGCTGGAATTCTGGAAGTGTTTGAGCTGCTCTGGGGATAGATTAATAAAAATAATGACAATACATTTGATAAAGTGCCCTCAGAGAACTCAATCTCTTTCTAGGCGTTTTAAATTTGCTGCAAAGGAAGCACGATCGAATGGTTAGCGGTAGCATGCTCAATTAACAACAAGAATAAAATGGTTAGGGTGACATGCACAGGGTCAGCATGCAAGTGTAGTTAGTGGCAGCATGCAACAGTGTCAGCACGCATAAGCACATAAAGGACGAATCACGGGCACCCACTAAATGCTGTCCTAAATAGGTACGCTTTTAATTTCTTTTTAAATGTGGTTAAGTCAGGAGATGTCGTGACGCAAGTCGGGAGTGAGTTCCAGGCTTTGGGAGCATACGAACTAAAGGCACGGTCTCCAATGGATTTGAGGTTTGTACGAGGTATTTAAGATTCCAAAAATGGGTGGTATGATGCTTAGCCTGGTGGGCAAATCACCCATAATGAGCAAAGATCGATTTCTTGCACACAGAATTGAAATTAAATCAGAAGCCTGAGATAACAGAGGACCTGGTACCTGGTAGGCGATAGACTACTGCTACCATCGGTAGCTTGTTGTCGGGTGAAATCAAGCCAATAGATTCGAAAGACTGCTTCGAGTGGATTGATCTAGGGGCATGAAAGAAGGAGAAACCAGCCGGGATAGCGTCTTTAACGGTCGGGCATTTTACCGATTTTAGCCAAGTTTCAGTCAAGGCAAGCAGATCTTTTTCCAAAATAAGGTCACTTATTATTAGGGGTTTATTGCACATAGAGCGAGGATTCCGAAGACCGGCGTTAAGTTGGGCCGCCGGAGTTATAACAGGCCTGATAACCATTAAGTTAGACAGATTCACAGCGATGCTCGAGAGAGAATGTGCTGAGTGGTTCGAGACAATGCAAGGAATACCAAACGAGCAGCGTCTCAGCTCGAAGCTCCCGCCAAACAAACTGCGTCCCAGCTGGTGGCCCCGGCCCCGAAGCGGCTCCGGGAGGGGGGTGTGCTTTTTTTTGTAAATGCCTATCTCACGAATCTTAGCAACAGCAATAACATCTAGGAATGCATTTGAACTACAATAAAGAGCGACAATAAGTACGTGCGATCATAACTAACATGCAGGTTACTAGCCGCCGGCATAGCATTTGGCAGTAGAACAGTGACCCAAAGCATACAGCCGTAGCTTCCAAAAGACCCGAAGCACAGTGCAAAAGCTTCCAAAAAGGTTTTTGCTGATGAAGCTGTCAGAGTCATGAGTTGGCCCGAGTCTCGTAACCTAAATCCCACAGAGCATCTCCGTGCTGGGTTAGAGCGATGCTTGAGGTTCATTTCTATGCCCACTGCGACTCCGTAAGATCTGTTTAGCCGATTGCAGTACTACTGGGGTAATCTTACAGCAGATACTTGTAAGAAGTTAATGGACTCTATGCTGCGGCATGTAATAGAGGTTATTAAAAAAAAGGAGGGCCCGACCTAGTATAAAATATTTTGCTCTGTAAATATTACATGTTTTTACTTAAGATGTAAGTTTGCGTTTACTATATCATGCTCATTCTGCATTCTTCTGTATGCTTAATCAAAAGCAATGGGCCGGAATGATTGGGGGGGGGGGTTTCCCACTTCCGGGTGGAAGAAGACTTTTGAAGGAGTGTATATACATATTTAATATTAATGATAGTGTTAATAAATTTATATAGCACCCTCAGGAAATTTAATCTTTATCTTGGCACCACGTAAACCTGATTGGAAATGGCTAATGAACTTTAGACGGTCAGTCTTTGGTTTCTTGGAGAGCGGTTCATAGTTCCTAGGCACCGTGCAGTGTGCATGTCAGTGCCTGCGCCTGTTTCGCGGCCTCGCGTGCATTCGATCGCAATCATCATCATTTGAAGGTCTCCCTGGCGTCGGGAAGACCCAGACCGCGCTGAGGTACGCCGAGTTCATCAGGCAGCAAAAGCCGCTCGTCTTTATCTATCTGTTTCACTTCGACACGCCGGAGGCCTTCGCCACCGACATGAACCTGCTCGGCGAGCAGCTGGGCGCTCAGCTCCTCAGTCCGGCCATGACGCTGCTGCACGATCAGTTCTGCAGCCTGATCCACGCTCTCAAGTCGCCACTGTACGGCGACGTGCACAAGGTGCTCATCCTGGACGGCGCCGACGCCAATCGATTCTCTGCCTTGCTCGGCAAGACGTCGCTGCTCGAGACGCTGCTGGACCGTCGCCCGGACTTCCTCTTCCTGCTGACGTCAGCCAGCTGCCAGCACTACGAGGCGGTCCACGCCGACTCGTTTGCCCTGCTGGAAATAGAGCCGCTCTCACCCGGCGAGGTCGAGCACGTGATGCAAAGAGACGTGCACTTCGGCAAGTACGCCGACCTGCCGGCACTGGCCAGCCGGCTGAGGACGGAGCTGTGCGGCCTGCCGCTCGGCATATTCCCCGCGCTGGCCTACATGCGGCGCACGCTCTGCACCTTCGACGGGTACCTGCGCCTTCTCGACGACCCGGACGACGTGGCCGACCTTTCGGTGCGCTCGCCCTCGCACCAGCCCACGGTTCGCCAGGCCATACGGCTTGCAGTCAACGAGCTGCTCGACCGGAAGAGGCAGCACTCGCACTCCGAGGCGACCACGGTGCTGCTGGTCGCTTGCTTTGCTCGCCAGGAGCTGCCCACCGAGCTGCTGCGCTCGTGTCTCTCGCTGAGGTCCGTCCAGTCCTGCTGTGACGACGACGACGAAGACGGGCAGCCGCGCGTGGGCACCGGCGGCGGCAGCGGCTATGACGTGAACGAGATCGTCAGTGACCTGAAGGTCACGTGCCTGTTCGAGAACGGCATAGCTCGCTACATGGACGTGCCGCTGGTGACCGTGCACAAGGTCGTGCACGACGTCATGCTCAAGATCC
The DNA here is from genome assembly GCA_009760855.2 of Cristatella mucedo. Taxonomy (NCBI): domain Eukaryota; kingdom Metazoa; phylum Bryozoa; class Phylactolaemata; family Cristatellidae; genus Cristatella; species Cristatella mucedo. Next base: position 837,718 of record WPIO01000077.1, read on the forward strand.
TGGTGACCGAACCGGCGGCGCGGCTCGACGAGGCTCTCGACCTGGCTCTGCGCGGCGCCTTCGTCGAGGTCGAGATCGACACGCGGCAGCGGCGCTCTCGCGAGCATGCCATACTGCTGCATCCGCACATCCTGCACGTGACGGCGATGGCGCGCAAGCATCATGCTCGGCTCGCCGACCGCCCGTGCGCCAAGCTCTGCCTCGCCTACCTGCTGCAGGCGGCCGCCTACTGGGACCTCGAGTCGGGCAAAGACGAGGCGGCCGTAGCGACGAGCGCCGCTGCGCTCGATTGCCTGTGCGAGCTGCTCGAGACGACCCGCAGCAGCATGCTGGCCGCTCGCCGTCGCATCGATGCCGCCGCAGCCGACGGCGGCGGCTCGTTCGACGCCGGCTGCCCGCTGGTGCGGCGGCTGGATGCGCTGGCGCGCTCCACTCGCATGTCGCGCCTGGTGTGCAAGCGTCGCTCTCACGTGACGACCAAGGAGTGGCCCGCTCGAATGACCTCAGAGGACTACGCCCGCATGGTGCGCGAGCTGAGCGCGATCGACTCCGCGAAGCTCGATGCCATCTTTCCGTACGAGCTGCTGGCCGCCGTGCTGTACATGCATGGCCGAGCTCTGAAGCGCAGCGACCTTTCGGCTGCTGGCGACGCCTACCGGCTGTGCCTGCACCTGTGCGAATACGTGCACCGAGCGCACGGCGGCACGCGACTCATCTACGAGCTGCTGGCGCAGCGCAGCGGTATGCGCTGCCTGCACCCAGCACCAGCTTCCGCCGGCGTGGACAGGGCAGCTTCGGCAGCGCCTCGCGGCGATTGCAGTGGCCTTAGAACTGGCGAGAGCGAGGCTCTTTGGCTGCAGGACATCGTGTCGCGATTCAAGCAGCTGGCGAGCACCGGCGGCCAGTACTTTCAGATGGGACTGCTCAAGCTGCAGCCAGGCACCGACGATCTGCACCAGCTGCTGTGCCGCCTCGAGATCGTCCGCTGCATGCGCAGGCTGCACCAGCTGGCAGCCACGACTGGTGGTGGCTGTGAAGCCGCCCCTGTATCGTTTCCGCCTTCCCGTCCTTCTGCTGAGCCGGACGTCGCTGGTGCGAGGGTCACCGACGCTGGCCACACCACCGCAGTGGCGGCTGAGGATGACTGTCGGACGGAGAATGTCGCTGCTTCCGCTGTGCACATTCGTGAGATGCTGGCTATTCAGCGAGAGAGCTTCGCTCACGGCCTGGACATCCTGAAGCTGGCCAAGGAGATGGACGCGTCGCTCCGTGGCCCGTGCTACATCGAGTACGGTCACCTGACCTTGCAGATGCTGCCACAGAACGGTGCAGCCCACTCGGTGAGCTACTATGGCGATGGCCTGGCCGAGTTCATCAAAGCCGGCATTCCAACCCGCGTGGCCTTTGCCGTTCGGCAGATCGTCGATTGTCATCTCGACTTGGGGCGCGTGCCTAGTGACGAGCTATTCACGATGGTCAGGTTGCACCTTGACATGCTGCGTGGCAGCTGTGTTGCCTCTCACGTCAGTGAAGCACGTGCTTGTGTGGACTCACTGCAAGGTAAGATGGTGCATTTGGCTGTGGTTTAGTGATTGAGCCTCACATTGAGAACATCGTTGAGCTGCCAGCTGAATAATAATGCTAACACCAGCAGCAATACTGCTACTTCTACTAATAATAAGGTAATTATGTAGCACCCTAAGAGAACTAGATTTCTTTATAAGCTCTTTGCATATGCTGGAAATGAATCTTACCAAGTGATTAGTGATAACATGCATAGTATCAGCAGAAATAAGCACAATAAGGACAATGCACACCGATTGAGCTGATACTGGGTGTTAACTAGTTCAAGTCGGGGGATGCTGTGTTGTCAGTCGGGGAGTGAGTTCCAGACTTAATGAGCATATGAACTGCTGGCGCGATCTCCAATGGATTAGAACTTGGTTAGAGGCACAGCTAAACGACTTGAATCAGATCAGAGCGTGGTACCGTGCAAAGTCCGATTAGAAAGTATGTTGGAGAGCTTGGCCCGAGCAAGCTGAAGTTATGCAAACAGCAGTCATCGTCACTATGGTAGTGGCCGGAGAGAGAGAGAGAGAGAGATGGAGAGAGAGAGAGAGAGAGAGAGAGAGAGAGAGAGAGAGAGAGAGAGAGAGAGAGAGAGAGAGAGAGAGTGTGGGGAGGAAGCTCGCCAGTTTACCACCTAAAGGCACTTCCAATCACTGTTTCGTGCTCATTGGTTCGAGAAGATTAGTACACGTTTAGCTTAGGCATTGAATGCCTCACTAAGCTTTCTTATACTGGCCAGTGTATGGTCATTCTAAGAAAAGCCTGGATTTCCATTATGAATTAGGGCTACTGATCTGGATCTGTTCATCTATGCTGTTTTCATTTTAGCTGAAGCTCTTTTAGTTAGACACTGGCAAAGCAGCTCTCAAACATACTTCGCAAGTTACAACTCATTATTTTAGGACCACCATTCCACTGAATCAGCTCTTTGCATCGCTAGTGATTATATCTTGATTGATACTGACCCTCACTGAGTCGGCTCTTCTCAATGTTCTTGCATAGAAATGGGAGTGGTGTCGGCACCACATCGCTTTCCTCCTATTTCTTGTTGGAAGCATGTTATATCATTGATCTCCAGATGTTTCGTAAGGGGAACGGCACCTTACTTCTACCTACAAATTCCCTATACATTCACAGAAAAACAAACAATTTAGTGATGAACAAAGTATTTCTCGGAGTTTTAGTGCAACCCTGACTTGAATAAACTCACTAGCTGCATGCATTGATGACATCCGATCATGGATGGCAGCAAATTTTCTAAAACTTAACGATGATAAAACTAACTTACTAGTTATGGGCAAACCCAGTGTGATCCAGAGATTGGAAAGGATGACTCTCAAAATTGGCTCTGCCAGCATATCTCCTGTCGAATCAGCTCGAAATCTAGGTGTCATATTCCAAAGCGACCTCTCGTTAGACGACCATATCAGCTCCACAGTCAAATCCGCCTATTTTCAGCTTCATAACATTGCTAAAATTCGGGCTTGTTTAGATAAAGATACCACGTCCAAGTTAGTTCATGCATTCGTGACATCCCGTCTCGACTTCTGCAACTCACTGCTTACTGGCCTACCAGCATGTGCGATCAGGCGATTGCAGCTTGTGCAAAACTCTGCAGCTAGGCTCGTGAGCGTCGCAGTTGCTACATTACTCCACTTCTCGCCGACCTGCACTGGCTACCAGTCAAGCAACGGTTTTATCGCTCACTTTTAGGTCCCTTCATTCTATGGCTCCAGCCTATCTGTCAGATATACTACCCCATCAGGCCAAGCATCGTACCACCCGCTTTTCGGAATCCAACAGTCTAGAAATACCTCATACAAACCTTAAATCCTTTGGAGACCGTGCATTTAGTTCATATGCTCCCAAAGCCTGGAACTCCCTCCCGACCTGCGTCAAAACATCCCCTGACCTGACCACATTTAAAAGGAACCTAAAAACACACCTATTTAGGACAGCATTTAGTGGGTCCCTGTGATTCGTCCTTGATGTGCTTATGCGTGCTGACACTGTGCATGCTGCCACTAACCACATTTGCATGCTGACCCTGTGCATGTCAGCCCTAACCATATTATTCATTTCGTTTGTTTTTCAAGCATGATTTTACTTACCATTCAATTGCATTTCACTTTGCAGCAAATGTAAAGCGCCTAGAAAGAGATTAAGTTCTCTGAGGGCGCTTTATCAAGTGAATTATTATTATTATTATTATTATTATTATTATTATTATAAGTTATGCCCTTGACCATGCGAGGAATTCCATGATGGCAAACACCCAATAAAACAATATAACTCTAAAATAATTTTAGCTTGATATCCAGATTTCCAAAAAATTACTGTTGAACCCTAAATGAGGCCGCCCCGTCTGAAAAACTACCGACACTACTCAAAATGCATTGCAATGTAGCTTAATGGTTTGCCAATTAATCAAAGTGCGAGCAATTTACTTTATTTCTTTGAGAGCTCAAAATTATATTTGCTTTCATTGGAATCAAAGGCTGCTGCTGATTGTTTTCCTATAGTTAAGGTCACCGACTTTAAAATATCGAGTGAGATTAGTTTGAAGAAATTAACCAGGAGGTTAAGCTCTGGATGTGAAGCTAATTCGGCTTCGTTTGTTCATAGAGCTATACCGAGTCCTGCTATGGGTACTGTGCCCATAGCAGATAGTTCAACCTTTTTGCTTGCGAATGTTTAACATGTTTTAGTGCTATATTTCTTTGCTTAGGGGCTTAGGATTTTGGGTTTAGTATTTAGGGGGTGCATGTTTTTAGCTAGGCTGAAGGGCATCTGCACACAACTTACTTGTAGGGCCAAGGGTGAAATATACTACTACCTGGCTTTTCACTGAAAATTTGTTTCAGGTGCCTTCGTCACAATTTATTGTAGTACTCGTTCTAATTTTTTGGGGAAATGAATTTGGATACAAATAAAGTACAAACTAACTGAACAATGTTGTCGGCCTGAGGGATGCGGCAATAATGTGGTGTGAAACACATTATTCCCACAGTATCAAATAAATGTTATTATCGGCCTGTAATAGTTAACCTTGCCCATGGTACGTTCACTGGTGTTCATAGCAACATTTTAGCTTGTTATCTACACCTCCCTACATCAAACTTCTTATTCCCTACGTCAATTGCATTCAGTTCTACTTGTCTAGAAAGTACAGCGAGGCAGATCCAATGGTTTCAAAACTGAATGCTGGGGTAGCGGGAGTCCTGGAAGCAGGAGTTTTTTAATTAAACGGCGATTGAGTTAAATTTCTTCTATGAAATCTTAAAACATGCTGCTTAAATCTGCAATTTACATGAAACAATAGTGGATCCCAGTGTACCACCAATTGCCATTTGTTTTTGAGTTCCTACGAAACAAATTCTTTTAGGCTTCTGTTGATGCACAGCATCATGCATCTTGCAAAAGAGTAGAATGGACAATCGTGCTCCTGCCTGCCTGCACTCCGTGTTTTTTCCTTACCGGAGCGTTGGCATTCCTTCTGCATGGATGTTGTACAGAAATATAAGCTGAGCCAACAGCCACACGTTTGCAGCGTGAGTCGAGCCTTTCAACTTACTGCTTTCCTGACGCTTTCCTTGCACAAGAGAATGACACGTCTTGTTTGTCGAACGAGTTGAACCTGAGCCTGGCGTCATCTGCTGGTAACTTGACGGATGCCCTATTCTAACAGAGGGAGAGTGACATGAGAGGCAAATGTCTTGCCGGTGCATCGGCTTCCAATGAACTATATCAATTCTCATTTATTTATCAGTTAATTTTGTGATGAATGCCAACTCTTTCTCTGTATGGTCGTATCGCCACTGCTGGCTTGCATACTTTCTGCAGGCAATGTTGGCCGTCAGTCTTCATTCAGTCTGCTTATAGGTTTTGCTTGCTGCCACGTTTCTCGAGATGTACATTGCCCTCTGCCGACACCCTTACTGCTTCGTTCACTGCTTATCTTCAAACAACTACCCCGTAGTCACTGGCGATGTGTAGCCGCCAGGTATTTTAATCTGCTGTCGATGCCCTCTGGTTTAAACAGTGCTTTTGGTTGTTCCCGTTGCAAAGTGCTGTCAAGGCTGCATCATGAGACATCGTGGTTGGTTCAAGCAACCTCTGCCCTCTAAGCAATTCACGGATACACTAGATGCATTTCTATCTGTATCTATGCTTGACCATTAGATTGCTTGTGATCGTCCATCTCGTCCCATCGTAGGCATCGTGTGTATATCACCTGTCTTCCTTGCCTCACAGCTTTAATGTGTCTTGCTTGCCCCTCCTTTCACCGTTGAATGTCAACTGCTTGCCATGCATTTGCTAGCGCTTCGTTGGAGCTGCCGCGTAGCTGCATTTGCTCGTCTTCTAATCCCAGTCTCGGCCATGTCATTTTTTTCACTGTTACATGGAGTACCTCATTCGTGTTCTTGTGCCCCAACCATCGTGTGCCATGGTGGGAAGGACGATCCTGCATAGAGAAGCCTCGTACTCCTTCAGGGCAAGCAAGTGCAGCTCAAAAGCTTTTCAACTTAATGCTGCCTCTGTAAAGTATCCTAAGTATCCTATCCATCCTAAGTATCCTATCCATCCTAAGTATTCATCCATCAATGGATCAGGGCATCAATGGATCAGGGTATCAATAATAAGAATAATAAGAATAATGCACTTGATAAAGCGCCCTCAGAGAACTTAATCTCTTTCTAGGTGCTTTACATTTGTTCCAAAGGAAACGCAATTGAATGGTGAGTAATATCATGCTTGAAAAACAAACAAAATGAATAACTTGGTTAGGGGTGACATGCACAGGGTCAGCATGCAAATGTGGTTAGTGGCAACATGCACAGTGTCAGCACATATAAGCACATGAAGGACGAATCACAGGGACCCACTAAATGCTTTCCTAAATAGGTGTGTTTTTAAGTTCCTTTTAAATGTGGACAGGTCAGGGGATGTTCTGACACAGGTCGGGAGTGAGTTCCAGGCTTTGGGAGCATACGAACTAAATGCACGGCCTCCAAAGGATTTGAGGTTGGTAAACTGTTGGATTCCGAAAGGCAGGTGGTACTATGCTTGGCATGGTGGGGGAGTAGACCTGAGAGATAGGCTGGAGCCAAAGAATGAAGTGACCTAAAAGTGAGCGACAAAACCTTGAAGTCGATCCGTTGCTTGACTGGTAGCCAGTGCTGATCGGTGAGAAGTGGTGTGATGTGGCAACTGCAACGCTCACGGCAGACAAGCGTAGCTGCGGAGTTTTGCACCAGCTGCAATCACCTGATCGCACATGCTGGTAGGCCAGTAAACAGTGAGTTGCAGAAGTCGAGACGGGATGTCACGAATGCACGGACCAACTTTGATGTGGTATCCGTATCTAAACAAGTCCGAATTTTAGCAATGTTATGCAGCTGAAACTAGGCAGATTTGACTGTGGAGCTGATGTGGTCGTCTAACGAGAGGTCACTTTGGAACATGACACATAGATTTCGAGCTGATTCAACAGGAGATAGGCTGGCAGAGCCAATTTTGAGAGTCAGCCTTTCCAATCTCTGAATCACACTGGGTTTTCCCATAACTAGTAAGCTAGTTTTATCATCGTTTAGTTTTAGAAAATTTGCTGCCATCCATGTGAGGATGTCATGAATACATGCAGCAAGTGAGTTGAGAGAATTCGAGGTGCTCGAAGGCTGGGAGGGATCAAAGCAGAGGTACAACTGAGTGTCATCCGCATAGAAGTGAAAGCCTAGACTGTGCTTGGAAATCACATCAACAAGAGGGAGAGTATAAATCGTGAAAAGAACCGGACCTCGCACGGAGCCTTGAGGTACCCCATATTTCAGAGGTAACTCGGATGATCTTTGTCTATTCACGTCAATACTCTGCAGTCTTCCACTGAGATAGGACCTGAATCATTGCAGAGCAGTGCCAGTGATGCCCGGGCGAGATGAGAGGCGCTCTAGAAGAACTTGAAGTGATCGATTGCATCAAAAGCTGCCGAAAGATCGAGCAAAACAAGCAGAGACACTCTACCCATGTCTGCATTCCAGTAGTAGGTCGTTGTATACCTAAGCAATGCTGACTCTGTGGAGTGATTAGCTCTAAAGCCAGACTGGACTTAACTGGACTACTATCAATGGATCAGGGCATCAATGGTTCTGTCTTGTGTTTTTTGCCGGTTCCCTCAGATCTTACTACCGAAGCAAGCGCACGTGATAGGTTTTTTGGCTCGATTCCCTAGATCTTTCTATCGCAGCAAGCTCATGTGACATTTCGGTCGGTGTATCCCGGATCCTTTGCTCAGGCACCTGAAATAGCAGCATATTAGGTCACTCAGCCTTCTGCTTCAGCATATCGTCATATTTTTTTGAGGTTATCGTCCATGCTGGGCATTACTCGATAGTGGTGAATAACTACTTGAGACTTGCTTTTTCCCAAAGCACTTTCTGTTAAAGTGCTCGAGATTGTTTGATCGTTCGAGCAACACCACCCTCGACTATGCCCCAAAAGTGAGGTGAGGTGAAAGTGGTGGTGCGAGACCGGAATCTTAAGTTCATTTCTTATTACAGGGCTGTCACCTTACCTCAGCACTCCTCTTCGGCTGTCACCAAACCGCTACGCGTTACAGTGAATAGGTTGCGATGGTGAAGTCGCCCAAAATAACGTTTTAAAATTAGAAGTACCGGACATTCTAATTATGTTTTAATGGACAGCAGCAGCTTTCCTGGTGTCCGTCCAGCTGGCGACTCCTGTTGCCTCGTTACTGCATTGGTTCGCCTGGTCTGTCGTTATCAGTATCCCTGTCCCCCCCCCATTCATCGAATGGCTTCATCTATGGCTTGCAATGGCTGCTATGTTGCACATGCTGATGCCTGCATGCCATCCGAGTGAAGGTGGCTGAACTCTCATAATAGTAAAAGTAATAATGTTAATATTAATGTTAAAAGTAATAATATTAAAGGGTGTACTTGTTAAAAGTAATAATGATAATACATTCGTATAGCACCCTCAGATAACTTAATCTCTTTCTGTACTGTAAAGGAAGCATGATCAAATGGTTTATAGTAACATCTACATGTCAACAGGCACAACATGGTTAGATGTAGCAAGCTCAGTGTCAACATATAAATGTGGCTAGTGATAGCATGCACATTGCCAGCACGCATAAGCACGCAGAGGACAAATCACAGGGACCTGCCAAATACTGCGAAAAACAGGTGTGTTTTTTAACTTCTCTTTACATCTCGTCAAGTCATGTGATATCGCGACGTCAGTTAAAAGTTATTTCCAGGCTTAGGGAGTGTATGAGCTGAAAATCGTGACCTCTAAAGGAGTCGAGGTTCATACGAGTTATAGTTTAGCAAATCGTTTTGAGTCAGAAAAGCAAGCATTTGGTACGATGACTGGCATGGTGGGGGAGAAGTTGTGGTTGGTAGGCTGGATCCAAATAATGAAGGGACCTAAAGTCAGTGACAGAACCTCGAAGTCGATACGCTGCTGGATTGGGAGCCAGAACAGGTCGGCAAGTAGTGGTTCGATGTGGCAACTTCAATGCTCACGACAGATAAACACAACTGCAAAGTTTTGCACCAACTGTAAGTGCCTCATTGCACAGGCCGGTAGACCAACAGGCAGTGAGTTTCAGAAGTCGTGGTGGGATGTTACAAGTGCATGGACCAATTTTCAAGCCCGAATTTTAGCAATGTTTAATGTAGCTGAAAGTAGGCAGGTTTTATTGTGGAGCTCATATGGTCGCCTAGTGCAAGGTCACTTTGGAACGTGACACCTAGATTGTGTGCTGATGCAACGGGAGATGTGCTGGCTGAGCCGATTTTGAGCGTTAGATTTCTAATTGATAAGTCACACTCGGTTTGACATAACTAGGAGGCTGGTTTTAACGTAATTTAGTTCGATAATTTGTGTTGCCATCCATGTTCGGATGTCAGCTATACATGCAGCAAAGGAGTTGAGAGTTTATCATGCTGAAGGGCTGGGATGAATCAAAGCAACGGTACATCTGAGTGTCAACCGCATTGAAATGAAAATCTATGTTGTGCTTGGCAGTCACAACGACAAGAGGAAGAGTATAAACTGTGAAAAGAAGCAGATCCGTCACAGAGCACCTAGGTACCCCATACTTCAGTGGTTCTTCGGATGATCTATTTCTGTTCAAATTGATACTCTGAATTCTCTCACTTGATAGATAGAACTTAAACCAATGTAGTGCAGTGCCAGTGATTCCCTGGCGAGATGAGAGACACTCGAGAAGAACTTGATGCTCAACAGTATCAAGTGCTGCCGAAAGATCAAGCAAAACAAGCATAGATACTTTACCTAAGTCTGCATTCTTGAGAACCTGTTTAGACAACCTAAGCAATGCTGACTCTATGGAGTGATTAGCTCTTAAGACTTATTAGCTCTAAAACCAGATGTAACTTGCTTGCTAGGATTGAAGTTTCGTTGTAAGAGTTCTTCTGGTGTACCACAACTCGTTCCAGGGTCTGTAATAGGAATGGTAAAAGGGAGACTGGAAGGGAGCTGCTAAAGTTTTCTTAGTCTAGTGTTGCTTTCTTAATTCGAGTCTTAACTACAGCCTCTGTGAAAGGGGCAGTGACATGCCCTGAAGCTAATAACTCATTATACTAGTAATGGCAGTGGCAGTTCTATACATCGCAGATGTAGGACAATGGGTATAAGGTCTGGAGGAGTAGTCTCTTTTTTTATTTGGAGATACATTTCTGGATAAGGTCACTCTAGGCATCCTTAAATGCAGAAATTGAGGTGCTACACTGAATTGGGAGGGGAGTCGTGTGGGGTTGTTATTGAGGAACAGGAGTTCAGAAGGGATGCTGATACCTTAAGAATGGGCTTCTATCTTGTTGACAAAGAAACCAGAGAAGCGATCAGCTCGATGGCAACAAATATCACTAGGTAAGGAACCTACCAGGGTACAGTTAAAGAGATAGTTGATCGTAGACATAAGGGTTTTTGTATTGTGAATCTGCGATAGAAGATACACTTAGCCTGAGCAAGTATGGATTGTATGATCTACCGTAGTCCTTTCGTATGCCTGTCGATGGACAGTCAATCCTGATCATGTGTATGCTTTCTTGAGCTTGCTTAGTAGACCTAGCTAGTTTGCTATGTTTGGTAAACCACGGGCCGTCTGGGTGAGGGTGCACAGTGCTCTTAGTCAGAGGTGCGAATTCGTCGGGATGTCTGATAGTGTCGTGTTTCTTGCATTCTGCTAATGATGACAAGTCGGAAGAGGGTTGAGCAGCAGGGGCGACGAATTTATGATTTCACGCGAGCATTGATGTCAAGGGTTTTGATATTTCGTGATTCACAGATGATTTTAGATGCAGAGGAGGGCACACACTGTAGACTGAATGATATTCGCATGTGGTCAGATAAACAGAACTGGGTAATAATAGGTGGTGATATCATATATTTGTAGGAGAGAATTTGGTTGATTGATGTGACCTTTGATGTGAGTAGAGTCATGCACATGAGCCACAAAAGAAGATGAGTCAGTCAGTACACGAAATTTGGCACTTAATAATAATAATAATACATTTTTATAACGTCCTCGTAGAATTGAATCTTTTTCTATGCACTTGATGTATACTCTATAGAAAGTAAGACGTTAATCAAATGGAATGTTAAAGTCAAATTTTATCAATATCAAATGGAATCATTATCAAATGGAATTTTAAAATCACCCATAACGAGGAAAGATTGATTTCTTGCATACACAATCGAGATAAAGGAGGAATCAGATAAATCCGAGATAAAGGAGGATTTGGTGCATGGGGGCGATAGACCATTGCCATTATTGGCAGCTTGTTGTCGGATAAACTCAAGACGAGAGATTCGAAAGACTGCTTCTAGGGACTGCGAACGGTTTTTAATTAAGCAAGGAACATGCAACAATGGCGAATCCATCGATTGCAGCAACTTCTAGGTCAAACCAAACAGGTCTACGCCGTTATCAGTAATTATATCTAATTATTAGGGTTTTATTTCACATTGAGCGAGCATTCCAAAGATAAATGTTAATATGGGCCACCGGTGTTAGAGCAGGCCTGATGACCAATATGTTTGAGTGGCTAACTGCCGCCGTACTTGGGGGAGATCTCGCAGGGCGGCACGAGACAATGCTGGGAATAGCAAAAACACAATGCCCCCGGCCAAGTGGATTTTTCCCACAGTGGTGACTGCGAGTCGGCCATCTTTTATTAATCAGTTTGTGGACCCTAGAAACAGCAATCTCATCTAGGAATGCATTTGAACGACGATAGCGCAACGATAATAGGCCCGCACGATCATACCTAGCAGGCGAATTACAAACCGTCGGCGAAACCTAAGTCAAGGGTAGTGTGGTTGGGTAGGCCACGCCCCATTGAATCTTAGCCGTAAGCAGTAAGCGTTTAGATGTCCATAGGCACGTAATTTCTTATGTGGAACGGTCAAACAATAAACTTACGTTTTTAACTGGTCTACATTGTATCGGTTTTCGTATACGATGTTCGCAAGAACTTTGATTTTCGGGAGGGAATTCTGCAACAGACAAGAAACGCTAGTAGCGCTTGATGTCGGGAGGCGAGAATGAGAGGTGCTCGAGAATGATCTAGGGAATCAATAGAAATAAACGCTTGTTGTCAAAGCCAATGGGTCTGCAGCAAGTGCTGATGGCAATGTCTATGCTGAGAATGATCACAGTGACCATCAGCCACAGTGTCACAAGGATGGTCACTCAGACACAGCTGCCTACCTGAGCAGGGGGGGGGGGCATATGTCCCCGGGCACTGCGTCAGGAGGCGCCAAAATGGGTGCCCAATACTGGGGGGGGGGTGCGCCATCTGTGTAGTTCGTGCCCGGGTGAACAATATCCTAGGAATGCCACTGTTCAGGCATACTATGACGATGGCTGTGCTCTGTACACTTTGTAGCCGTTTACAAGATATACCAGGTGCTGAAGATCCGAGAAGAAGGTCCGGGCAAAGGAATACAGCGCCTGAAGAAAGCATTCGGCACCGTGGCACCTCAGGTCGCCTGCCGGGCAAACTCCACGATGGAGGAGGAGCAAGCGTATGCATGGCACGAGGCGGTTCGGAGCATCGGCTACAGCGATGCAGGCATCATGAAAGAGTGCAGGCTGCTGCTGCTGAACGAGAGACCCGGCGAGATGACGCTGCCTGTCTTTAGTCCTGACGAACCGTAGCTGCCAGCGATGGTCGTCTATGTAGCAGTTTTCGGCGACCGACTTTTGCTGTTGCAATGCCTTAGCATATGGCACAGTCTTGACGGTCTCAAAAAAGTGCAAGCAGGCATGCCGATTTTCATCTCTTGCCATCGCAGCTGATTTTGCTGCAACGCTGTTCCATGCCTGCTTATACGCCAAGTTTGTGCAATTGAGTAGCCCCACTGGACTATTCGACAGCAACGGCTGGTTGCTGCCCTTTTCTGGACTACTGACTGCTCTCCCCTCTTTTCTTGTAAAATCAACCACACAATGGCACTCGATAGTTTTCTTACTATTCTGTTACTAGCATTTCCATAATCCCACAAGTTTCTTACCTGACCATTATGTCCCAAATAAATGTTGCTGATCGGCGACGATAGTGCCATGTTGTGCTCTCCACTTGCCTGTCACTGTGCCAAACCAAAGACCAATTGCTGAAGATCTTGGCTTCTCTGTGCATCTCGCTAGGACCGACAGTTGGCAGGACGGGGATTGGGAACAGTCGGGCTAGTTTTGCCATATCACTGAGCCCTATTTTGAACAATGGCATTTTGCTCTGACATACTGCTTTCGTCGTGCTAGCATCTATTGGCTGCTACTGCTAGGTTCTTGAACAAGGCTTTTCCAGGAATGGCTTAACCTTGACTTTTACTAACCATTCAATAATTGTGTGTGGCACCCTGTATGGGACACCCACTTGGCTAAAGGGAACCTGTGACTAAGCAGCCGCCTCACTACGCACTTGTGCTTACGAAGCTCCACTCCACTGATCAAAGACCTGCCGAGAATTGGAGACGCTTAAAACAAATTATCAAGGCATTCTATTTATTACTTGGCAGCCATCCTATATTATCCGATTTTCACACCTCTAGCTGGAGATGTCATTGTAATCTGCCATTTCGTCTTGAGTTGAGTGCTAGGTCAGTGGACAATGCCTGGCACCTAGCATATAGTTAAAGGCATAAATAAACATACCCAGACTAGGCTGTGCCCCATTGGCCATGAGTTCGGCATGTACTGGCGGACTGTCAACATTTATTCGGTGCCTCAAGCATGCACCAGAATTAGCTAGCGTGCCAGCGAGATGCGTACACATTGAAATGAGCCACCACGAGATCTTTGGTCTTAGCTCAAAGTAAGATGCTCAAACTTCACAACCCAGAGTTGCAAGTTCGAGCAGTACACATTAGGCAACCCTTTATCGCCCACTGCTGCAAGCAGTGACGCTCAGGCTCTTCTGCCGCTGTGAAAGCGCTGTTTGGTCAGCCGACCTCTACTTGTCTTTCTTGCTTTGTGAAATAACAGGCATTCTAATACAGGAAAAGCTGGACTGAATTAACTGCTAACACAGCAACCCTTTTGCTCGGACACAACCAACATAGAATTTTATAATAAATGGAAAATATTGTGTACATGATCCATCTGCAGGCGATAGCCAAGCTGTCATATCACGATGATGCTGCCAGACCGCTGCACAGCCGCTTTATCGGAAGTGAAAGATGCTGAAGATCTTATACTTGAAGCTAGTACACGGTCTCCGATTGGCTGCGCTCCGATTGGCCAGCGCCGTTGCTAGCGCCAGCAGCTGGAACGCTGGGCCTCGATTGGTCAGTCAAGGTCGGGAGGTCCCCCAGCCTAGTACTGGCAGACGACGACATCTAGGAGCGTATATCGTAGGCTGGGGTATGCATTCTCTATAACGATCTCAACACTACCAAAGGTAAACTTGTTAATAATCAAACGGGCTGTTATTCTCTTCCAAGTAATTGGAACAGTTATTCTCTTCCAACATACAACTACCTTCTGAAAAAGCCAGTCTCAAGATAGTAGCGCCGTGTTTCGGGTTCACGTAAATCTTTCAACATCATTTGCAAAAAAATGGATCACCTGATCTTTATAGTGCCCGTGGACACACATACATAAGACCGGCATAGTGCTAGCCTGTGTTCAGTCCTAGCTCGCAGTCACATATTTGTGAGAGTAGTTGTACATATCAGTGTAACGCGAGGATTCCTCTCAAAGCATTGGCTAACTTATATGTTAGTCCTAGGCATCCTTCTTTTCACCATGTCTACCCTTGTTCTAGCCGCTGTCATCGAAAAACATAGCCCGGACTTTTTTTTTTACTGTCACGTGGCTCTGCCTCTCACTTTACCCAGCTTTGTTTGTCTTGCTTCACATCAGACTCACTTATTTACCTTGGACAGGCTGTATCGATAAGAATCCCTCACTCGACTGTCCTTTTGACTCAGCTATGCTTCTCACTTTATATTGTTTTCATGCTACAAAGTCTATTGGCTGCCGATTGTGCTATTGAAACTGACCCACTCGACATCACTTAGTCTGCGTCACTTTATGGAGTTGACTTCGCTCATCGGCACCCCACGCTAAAAGATCAGTGCACTTTGAGCAAGAATGCGCATCCTGACCCAAGGCAAGAAACGGGTACGTGTTGAAATGCGACTAAGCTACCAGCGTTACCCTCGCTGGGCCTTCGAAAGGCTGGGCTGTTTCTTGTTCCAGTACAAATGGGAATCGTTATTTTCAAAATGCGCTAGCCGGATATTTGGTGCTACGGCGAGAGGAGTGGTGAACGGCAGGCTCGGAATTTTGAGGAGGAAGCACAAGACATTAGCTGGCAAGACGTCTTGAGCATTTCAATTACCCGAATTAATCATAACACATTGAACTAGCAAAACTTTAGCGTAGCTATTGGGTTTACTTGAGCTCAACCGAGTTAACCGCCAACCGTCGATTTCTTTTGAAAACCACAGATGTTGGGATTTCTTAGGTGGCGTATGTTGTATAACAGCGACTTCGGCGGCGGCCGTTCTAGTGGGAGTCTCACGCAGAGAGAGCGGGCGCACGTGCACGATAAACGAGCTTCTCTCTGTATTCCTCTCAACGCGTATTTACACAAGAGCGCGACTAATCACAGCAGACGTCGATGGCTTAACTATTGGCCGCAGGTTCGGAGTACATTAGCGTCAGAGCGCTACGCTAATAATAATAATAATAATAATTCACTTGATAAAGCGCCCTCAGAGAACTTAATCTCTTTCTAGGCGCTTTACATTTGCTGCAAAGTGAAATGCAATTGAATGGTAAGTAAAATCATGCTTGAAAAACAAACAAAATGAATAATATGGTTAGGGGTGACATGCACAGGGTCAGCATGCAAATGTGGTTAGTGGCAGCATGCACAGTGTCAGCACGCATAAGCACATCAAGGACGAATCACAGGGACCCACTAAATGCTGTCCTAAATAGGTGTGTTTGTAAGTTCCTTTTAAATGTGGTCAGGTCAGGGGATGTTCTGACGCAGGTCGGGAGGGAGTTCCAGGCTTTGGGAGCGTACGAACTAAACGCTAATTATAACACCAGCATGCATCGGGCTGGGTTCGACCAATTATCGCAATCCACCGCAATCCACACTAATTAGATTAACATCGACCAGACATTAGCGTTGCCGAGCTCAGATTTTGCGCTGCTATTGTATTACAGGTTCGATTTGATCTATCCACCAAATTTTATGTCACTGCGAACAGGAGCACTTATGCAAATAAAATTTGATGCCGGAAGCCTGTATCGAAATTCACCTCAATCCATTCTAGTTCCCGTCGAATCCACCACAAATCAGCTTCGCTCAACTCCTAAAAGTTTGGAATATTAAACTACACTACACATAAAATATACCCGGAAAATTTCTCGCTATTCCGTTCTCGTGTTTTCACGAAGTCCACTAAAATAACATTGCAGTGGCTCAGGCCAACATGAAATCCACCTCAATCAACTGCATTCCACCGCGAAACGAAAGCAATCCTGTCCGAAAAGCTCCTATATGACTGCCTATGACAGCACACTATGCGACAATTGCACTTAAAATTGTTTCACTTGCATTGGCACGGCCGTTCTTGCCCAATACGCTGCAATTGATTACAGTAGCCCGGAAAAATACTGCAATCCCCTGCAACCCACCGAATCCACCAAGAAAAAATCGAAATAGATTGTACCAAGCTCCAGTTTTTATTGCATATTAAAGTGCACCGTGCGGTGTGCACAACCACGTAAAGTAAAACAATTGTGCATCCTCGCACTCTGGCAATGGGCGGCAATCGCCTGAAATGACCTGGAAAACTACCGAAATCCACTCTAATCCACTGCAAATCATCTTCAAATCGCCATCGCAAAGCTCTAATTGACATTGCATATAGGATTGGACTCAATTCAAAGTGTACCCACACAATTTCGCTCCATTATGCAGACGCGTTCTCATGCAATGAATTGCAATCGACTGCAACAGTCCGGTCCCATGTCGCAATCCACCGAAATCCGCTGCAATCCGCCGCTCAGCGACCGGAACTCGTACACTAGAAGCTCTAATTATGATTGCACACTGCTCTACTCTTCGGTTATTGTGTACTCACATAACTTCACTGTAAGTGCCTGGACCATTCTGCAGCAATGCACTGCAATCGACTGCAACTGCCCGGGTCAGTACGTCAATCCACCGAAACCCGCCGAAAAACAGCCAGAATATTAATGTAGCTTCTCGCCTTACCGCTAATGTTTTAGCGCTCACCTGTACTCTAATGCTCACCACACCTGACTGTGGAGGGCCGGTGACATGTTTTTCCAGATAACCACAAGGTCTCCCTCACCTGGCACGATCGCTTGACCCATACCCTGGTCTCATGACTTGAGTTGAGTGTGTACACTTACGACGGATATATTTCCATATTTTTCCAGGCCGTTGCCATCGATTGCCGCGCATTGCTGTCGCATGTACTTTCAAGATTAGTTGAATGGATGCTGTTGCACTTTTAATACATCACATTGTTACGCAAGAAAAATGGGATCTTCTCCCACCAGCTTTGTCTGTAATTGCATTAGACAATAATAGACGGCTGTATTGTCTCGGGCTGTTGCCGTCGATTGCCATGGATTGCCCAAGATTGAATGGGCAAAATGACAGTATGTGCGCCCACAGTGAGCGTTATGTGGTAAGATAATTACAAACTGTAGCAGCCGATTTCCAGCAAATTTGAAACAGATTGCGGTAAAATTTGAAACAAAAGCGAATTTGAAACAGACGCCGTGCCATTGCGGTTGATTGCAATGCATTTCCCTCGATTGTTCTTTTGTCGATTGTTTAAAAAGATGTGGCTGAACTTTTAATGCAGTGTAGTGCAATACGCAAGAACAGTTGGAGCTTCTCTCAGCAACTGTAGGTCCATTTGTAACTGACCGTTAAGGATTGCCGCATTTCACCCGGCCATTACCGTCGATTGCAGTGCGTTGCCGTCGATTGAACGCTCACGAATGGGGAAAATAATGCGCGCCCACAGATACATGTTACGTGGAATGAGAGTTGCAGTTTATTGCAGGCAATCTTGTCAATTTTTCATGGATTTCGCTATCGGCCGCTACCATTGCTGTGGATTGCCGTGCATTGCTGACAGTTAAGGAACAAAGCATCTTGAAAGTGCAACATTTTACTTAGGACGCAGCGGAATGTTATATGTAATGACAATTGAGGCTTTGAGCTCTGCCAGTTTCTCGTTAATTTGCTGCGTGTTGGGCTATTGGCCTGGGACATTTTTGTCGATTGCCATTCATAGCTCTCGATTGTACGTTCAAAATTGGTTGAAAGATTGTGATTGCACTTTGAACACAGGCACCAGGTAAGATAAATTTGATCTTGGCCCAGTCACTTCCAAGTGATTTGCAATGGATCATAATGGATTGCCGTATTTGCCCTCGCCATTGCCGTCGATTGCCATGCACTGCCCGAGATTGTACGAGCGCAATTGCTTAAAATGATGTGGTTGACTTTAAACAGTGTGCTTTGTAACATGCATTCAAAATTGGAGCATTGCGAAACCAATTTCAGGGCATTTTGTATCAGATTGCTGCACATTGCAGTATTGGCCCGGGCCATTACAGTCACATTCAGTGCATAGCTGCCGAATGGTCTAGGCAATTTTAGTGAAATTGTGCGATTAAATAATAACCGAAAATTAGAGCAACATGCAATCACTATTAGAGATTGAAGTATACGTATTCTGGTCGTTTCGCGGTGGATTGAAGTACTGGCCCAGGCAGTTGCAGTTGATTGCAGTGCATTGCTGCAGAATGGCCCAGGCACTTACAGTGAAGTTGTGCGAGTACACAATAACCGAAGAGTAGAGCAGCATGCAATCACAATTAGAGCTTCTAGTGTACGCTTTCTGGTCGCTGTGCGGTGGATTGCAGCGGATTTCGGCGGATTAAGGTTTATTGCGATATGGGACCGGGCCGTTGCAGTCGATTGCAATACATTGCATGAGAATGCTTCTGCACAATGGAGCAAAATTTTGTGGGTGCACTTTGAACTGAGTCTAATTCTATATGCAATGTCAATTAGAGCTTTGCGATGGCGATTTGAGGATGATTTACAGTGGATTAGAGTGGATTACGAAACGATAACTGCTCTTCTACTGCCAACTATGGCTCATCCTTTTCAGCTGTCCTGAGCTGCTACCTCCATGCTACTCACAACCTCAACTTCTCTTCTGACTCTGCTATGCTTCCCACTTTATCTTTGTTGCGTGAGATAAAGTCTGTTGGCTACCGAATACGTACCGAAAGCTGCTCAGGCTGTGGTTGCGCTATACAAAACTCCCATGTCTAACACCCACTTATTCTTTATGGCTTTGTTTAGCTAAGACGGAGATACAAGAACAAGAAGATAGATTTCGGTAGTTTTCCAGGTCGTTTCAGGCGATTTCCGCCAATTGCCACAGTGCGAGGATACGCAATTTTTTGTATATGCAATAAAAACTGGAGCTCGGCAATCTATTTCGATTTTTTCGAGGTGGATTCCGTGGGTTGAAATGAAATTTGACGAGTACATTATAACGACAGTTTACTATAATATTCACTCTAAATTTAAGCTTCGTGCTGTATATTTTCTATCGATTTTCTCTTTATTGGTGTGTACTGCTGTGGATTACGGCAATTCATTTAGCCCTTTGGGATGGGGAGTGGCGGTGAAAGCAGATCCTTATTTTCTGCCTACTTGCGACCAGGCTAGCCTGGCGGACCTTATACTCCTAATAATCTTTTAGAATTTTTCAAAATTTAATTAATACATTATCGCATTTTAATATGCTAACAGCAGTAAGTACATGCGCATTTGTGATATAACAGCGGTCGTCTGCATTTCTGGTTCTCTTGCATTTCATATCTATGGTTCCGCTAGAGTGACGTCACAGCTGGACGCAGGAAGTTCGATCCATCCGGAAGTTTACAGAACGTCCTCAAACGTTGTCGGTCGTGAGTAGCCAGTGCTTGGATTCTTTTACTGTTACCGCTCATCCCGATAAACGCCTGGGTGGTTAATGTATTCCATGCAGACTTGATCAATCGTGTAAGTCAATGAAAAGCAGTGCATCAAATCACGACTTTAGCCATTAGATATGAGCGGTTGTCACGTTCTATCGCGACTGTCCGTCCGAACCCGTCTGAGTTCGGGTCCCATATAATATCGTGCACTCGCGCTTGGCGTCCCATGAAGCACCGTGAAGGTGGCCCAGGGTTGAGTTCTGCCGCGGCTGTGTGACAGCGGGGGGGGGGGGGTGTGCCACGCTGCATACCGGCCGTGGACCGTAGCGCTGTTTGTCTGTGCCTCGGTGTTTGCGGCTCTCAAGAGCGCCCGTCGGTGTCGAAGCAGTTGTCAGTTGGCCCCCTACGAAAGCAATTTACTGCTGCTGCTTGTCTGTCTCTGCCGCGGCGCTGGCAGCTGCAGCCGTGCTCAGTCAATGGAACGCCGGATGGCAGGGCACCGTTTTTTGGTTTAAGCTGTTGTCACTATCGTTAATCCTTAATAGGCGCTAAAGGAATGGGTCGCATATTTCTCGAGCACATCGGAGGACTGCGGATATTTACTTGCGCCAACTGCGAGGCACCTCTCACCAACAGGAAGGAGCTTATCTCCACGCGCTTCCACGGAGCGACGGGCACGGCGTTCCTTTTCAACAAGGTCGTCAACCTAAAGTACAGCGAAGTGCAGGACCGGGTGATGCTGACCGGGCGCCACATGGTCCGCGACGTGTCATGCAAAAATTGCGACTCCAAGCTGGGCTGGATGTACGAATTTGCGGTCGAAGAGAGCCAGCGATATAAGGAAGGTCGAGTGATCCTCGAGAGGGCGCTCATTCGCGAAAGTGCGGGCTTTGAAGAGCGCGAATGACGTAGTTGTGCATAATGATTCTTGGAGCCCGAGCTGCTGCTGCTGCTGCTAAGCGTTACACGTCTCATTGAGGACTTGCACTTCGGTGGCCGTGGGCTCTGCTCTTAGGAGTAGCAGCAGCAGCAGTAGCAGTAGTAGTAGTAGTAGTAGTAGTAGTAAGGAAAACCCGGCCTCGTTAGCATTTGACTGCAATGCAGTCTCGGCTGATATTCAAGTAAAAAACAAAACAAACAGCGTGTTTTACGCTTATGCTTTTTATCGACGTGGCATGCTTAGTTTTCTTAACGGGATAATGCTGTTAAGCCATCAAATATGCCTGACACTGTTGCCGGATGGTGCCTCTCCGAAGGGTAAAGTAATGAGTGCTGCGTCGTCGTAATGTCAATTGAGCCCGTGTACACGGCCAGTGTTGATTCTATCCTGCTTGTGTCATGATTTGCTCTTCCTTGTAGAATTTTACACGGCCAGTTTTTCATACGTCTTGCTTCCTGCTTGCTCCACTACCATAGGGATCATGGGAGAATTGCCTTTATTCGGGAGGTAGGTAGTGGCCCTCTGCGATGCACATCCCAGTGAATTTGACTAGTTTGGTACTGGTTGCAACACGTTATGAAATAGCTCACATTTTTACCGTTTTTCTAGACTGAAATTGCTCAGTCATAGCTCTGCTAGCATGTAGTGGTCACTACTTGCAAGCATTCCCTTTGAAGCAGGTTCGATCAATGACTTTCTCAATGTCTTTTGTCAAGGCCAGTGGGCCCAGATCGCCTCTTGAGCAGACCCGATGGGGTATGTCAAGTGGCAAGACACCTGTCGACCGTACTTCCTTACTTCATCCTTACCTCTGGTAGGGACGTGCCATCCTTTGCATAGTCCATCGCCTACTGTTTGGATATGCATAGCCACCAAAGATTCTGGAGTGGAGAAAACTCCTGTACCGATCGGTGCTAGTTATTCCAAACAAGCAGCTGGGGGCATGCTCCCTAACTTTCTAACGGCAGTGTTGTCCCATACTGCTCACAGCTCTTATGTCTGTGCCACCTGAAGGCATTTAACAGTTTGCAACAAATTGGGCAGCTGGCCATATATTGTTGTGCCCCTGCTGCTAGTACTCGAGGTCTTAGCAGTAGAGAGAGAGAGAGAGAGAGAGAGAGAGAGAGAGAGAGAGAGAGAGAGAGAGAGAGAGAGAGAGAGAGAGAGAGAGAGAGGGGGAGAGGGAGGGAGAGAGAGAGAGAGAGAGAGAGAGAGAGAGAGAGAGAGAGAGAGAGAGGGGGGAGAGAGAGAGAGAGAGAGAGAGAGAGAGAGAGAGAGAGAGAGAGAGAGAGAGAGAGAGAGAGAGAGAGAGAGAGAGAGAGAGGAGAGAGAGAGAGAGAGAGTGTGTGTGAGAGAGAGAGCCGGGATTTCCCTCACCCTCTTCAATCTGTTGTCTCGACACCTCTCTCTACCCACCTGACTCTCGGCCAGTTTCCATCCGTCTGTCTCAGTCTCTTTATCTCTCCCTCTTTATCGTCTTAAAAGGGGCAGTTATAGCCCAGGAAGCAAGGTGCTCACTCTTTACGACCGAGATCGTAGGTTCGATTCCTGCAGTGGTCAATCTTCTATTGCCAACTGCAAGCAATGGTAATAGCCGTTAAGGCTCTTCTGCTGCTATATAAACGAGACTGATAAATAAGCTAATGATTTGCTTAATACTAACAATAAGAATAATAATGCCATTTGTAATGTTACCTAAGAGTGCGAAGTGTAATAATAATAATAATAATAATGTACTTGATAAAGCACCCTCAGAGAACTTCATCTCTTTCTAGGCGCTTTACATTTGCTGCAAAGTGAAATGCAATTGAATGGTAAGTAAAATCATGCTTGAAAAACAAAAAAAATGAATAATATGGTTAGGGGTGACATGCACAGGGTCAGCATGCAAATGTGGTTAGTGGCAGCATGCACAGTGTCAGCACGCATAAGCACGTGAAGGACGAATCACAGGGACCCACTAAATGCTGTCCTAAATAGGTGTGTTTTTAGGTTCCTTTTAAATGTGGTCAGGTTAGGGGATGTTCTGACGTAGGTCGGGAGGTAGTTCCAGGCTTTGGGAGCATACGAACTAAATGCATGGTCTCCAAAGGATTTGAGGATTGTACGAGGTATTTCTAGACCGTTGGATTCCGAAAAGCGAGTGGTACGATGCTTGGCCTGATGGGGGAGTATGTCGGAGAGATAGGCTGGAGCCATAGAATGAAGGGACCTAAAAGTGAGCCACAAAACCTTGAAGTCAATCCGTTGCTTGACTGGTAGCCAGTGCAGGTCGGCGGGAAGTGGAGTAATGTGGCAACTGCGACGCGCACGACAGACAAGCCTAGCTGCAGAGTTTTGCACAAGCTGCAATCGCCTGATCGCACATGCTGATGTAGGCCAGTAAGCAGTGAGTTGCAGAAGTCGAGACGGGATGTCACGAATGCGTGGACCAACTTGGACGTGGTATCCTTATCTAAACAAGCCCGAATTTTAGCAATATTATGAAGCTGAAAATAGGCAGATGTGACCGTGGAGCTGATATGGTCGTCTAATGAGAGGTCGCTTTGGAATATGACACCTAGATTTCGAGCTGATTCGACAGGAGATATGCTGGCAGAGCCAATTTTGAGCGTCAGCCTTTATCCAGGTGCTTCATAACTCGCAAGAAAAGCAACCATCAAGAGCTAATGACCAGCACGGTATTATGCTTAGACAAGCATGCAAAAACGCACAAGAAGACATTCAAGGCAGCTGGTTAGCAGAACACCTGGCTAGTGAAATGCACTGAATCGTGTACGTGTAAGCACGAAAATCACAGAATAAAAAAATAATTTCACCGGGACACGAAAAAGGAGAAAAAAGATAATTTTGCTGGGGCACTGAAAGCCGGGCTTTTTTCTTTTGCTTAGACATAATAATAATGATGGAACATTCATACATCACCTCTGGAGAACAAAATCTTTCCCCAGACTGTCTATAGGTGCTGAAAAAGAAGCATGTCGATTCGTTTATCGCACGGGGTACATTTTCAAAACACAAACTTAAAAAAACAACGGCTTACGTTCCCCAGGTCCTCGTCTGTGGAAATCTCCACGATTTTTGTGCGACATCGTCTTTTCTCATGGCACAT
The DNA here is from genome assembly GCA_009760855.2 of Cristatella mucedo. Classification (NCBI taxonomy): domain Eukaryota; kingdom Metazoa; phylum Bryozoa; class Phylactolaemata; family Cristatellidae; genus Cristatella; species Cristatella mucedo. Next base: position 861,898 of record WPIO01000077.1, read on the forward strand.
CTTTCGGAGCCCCCTGAGCTTACGTTTGTGCTACTTCTTTAAATGTTTCTGACTCTCTCTTGGTTGCGTGAGATGAAGTTACTAGAACAGAAGGTCGGATACCTTTGATTGCATGCTGCTTGATGGGGAGCCGGAGTATGCCGGTGAGAATTGTTTGCCCATAAACATCCACTGGTCCTTTGTCACCTACAGCATGCACAACAACAAGCCGGATGGAACTTCACCAAGCTACAGATGCTAAGCTAGTGTTAATCTGCAGCACTTTCTCTAATCCAATCAAAGGTACCCATTCTGTTCGCGAAACTTCATCTTACGAAACCAAGAGAAAGTCAGAAACATTTAAAGAAGTACAGTTAAATAATTAAGTAGCACGAACATAAGATGTGCCAGAGTCGTAGCAGGAGAAAAGACGATGCCACACAAGAATCGTGGTGAAGATTTCCACAAACGAGGACCTATAGAACGTAAGCCGTTGCTTCCAAACATGAGAAAAGGGGACAGCTAATTTATTGTCCTGAGCAAACGAAGGTTTTTTTGCTGACAGTTTAGTGCGGTCTTTTTTTTTATCCAAACTGCATCTTGGCATCCCATCGCAAAAACGTTCACCGGAGCAGCATGGAGGCGACCGTCTCAGTGCATGTTGATTAGCAGAGGGCTCGGCTCTTGCCTCATGAGTCACAGCTCAGGGCTAAGGTGCTCTTTGCAGCCCAGCTCGTGGCTTGGAGACATGCAGCAGGCGATCCTTTACTGGCCACTGAAAATAAAATTGCATGTGTTCAAGTGGCTCAGTGCTCTGCTCTGTTAATCGCCTGGGCAGACACAGGCTTGATTCGGACGACGTTGACTCGACTTCTTAGCCAACAAGAATTTTGCCGTTGCCAGCCAGCTCTGCTAGGCACCCTGCTTTTCGTCGTTTGGCCGAGACATGTTGTCTTAGCTCAGCAATAAGATGCTGGCTGGCACTCACTGCACGACTAGTCGTGGGTTTGAGTCCTGATTTGGACCATTGAACCATTCCAAGTTAATGAAAGCTGCTAATATTCTAATGTTGCAATATAAATGTCAGTTGAACCAGTTGCTCTTAACTTTGTGTGCACTCCTTATGTAGTAGCAGCATGTCAGCATGAGCCCCCTTCCTTGTCGCGAAGCCATCCGGCAACTGTTTATATTTCTGCCTAACTTGACCGGTACCTAGCCTTTCAAGGAGTCCTTTGCTACCTTTGACAGCGCTTGTAACCAGTGTCTTACGTCGCCCGTGCTTAGTTTGTGGGTGCACTGGGATCGCTGTTTGTTAGGTAAGCAGGCAAGCTCTGCTCTTGCATACATTTTTCTGGGATTCATTTAACGGTAATGATGCTATGGCAACACAGCTTGGTTTGTCTGTCAGCCTGGCACGTAAATTGTTCTTAATGCAAGCTTCTATTCCTTCCAGCCGTCGATGTACCAGCACGTGTGCTTCCAGCTTAATAGCTGGCTTGGTGATCGATACACTGTGTTTATACTATTGGGGTAATAATACTACATTTGTTATAGCACCCTCAGAGATACCAATCTCTGTCTAGGCAATTTACATTTGCTGCAAAGGAAGCCTCATCGAATGGTTAGTGGTAGGGTACCAGCAACCCTCCAGGCAGGTCCGCCCGGTAATGGTCGACGAGATTCGCCGCTATTCGCTGTTTCACTTGCAGGCCTCCCAGGCTGCTGCTAATATACAGTTTATGAAGAAGATACCCTGGCAGTCATCCAGTATGCACTTGTGCATGATATTATACCAAGGTTGAGTCTTGCATTCACTAAATCGGTCAGACTGGTGGCAAGAGCTGAACTGGGGAACCAAGAGACAGACAGACCATGTGCAGTTCCACAGAGTGCAGTTACCTAACAAAGGAAAGGGCTCTGACGCTGCGAGGGATCAGAGTACGGACTGCAGGACTGCACCAAGGCTGCGTGGTGATGGTGGTGATGGTAATCGTAAGGGGCTCCGTGGTCCGACGAAAAGTTACTAGAACAGCTCGAATCTGATGCAAGAGAGCAAGGACTGTACATTGTGCTAATTAACTAGCATGCTTCACTTCCATCATATGCCGAGTGTCTAAAAAGAGATGTAGCTCTCTTATTGGGCTATAACAAATTGTTTTTCTTAGTTGTCACCTTTCAAAAATAACCTTTGAAAGCTTAAGAGGGCATGCGCCCAGCACGATTTTATGCCAAGTTTCCACATTTACTAGCTACAGACGCCCAATATACATCACAAGCAAATAGACAAGATGTGTCACTGAAAAACCAGACAACTTTGGCTAGCTATGCAGTGCTAGCTGCTGCTGCCGGTCCTGCACTTACTGCCACAGACCATGCTGTCGCTGCTTGTTATGCCTCTAAGTCGGCAGTCAAGTCCAAACGGCCGGGGGCAGTCTCTGGTGGCACGACACGAAAGCCTGCAAACCTCACATGCACAAGGAGCAGCCGAAGCTGTGAAGCACAGAAAAGGACGCTCCTCCTAGTCCCGACTTTCGTCACAACATCCCCTGACTTGACCACATTTAAAAAGAACTTAAAACACACCTATTTAGGACAGCATTTAGTGGGCCCCGTGGTTTGTCCTTTATGTGCTTATGTGTGCTGACACTGTGCATGCTGCCACTAACCACACTTGCATGCTGACCCTGTGCATGTCACCCCTAACCATATTATTCATGTTGTTTATCAAGCATGATACCACTCACCATCTAATCGTGTTTCCCTTTGCAGCAAATGTAAAGCATCTAGAATGAGATTGAGTTTTCTGAGGGTGCTTTATCAAGTGTATTATTATTATTATTATAGTCAATCCGGCATTAGCACGACTGGTTATGCGACAAAAGCGAGCTGGACTGTCGGGCCAGCTACGTCAGCTTCTACTCGGTGAATGGCAGCGACTGCACATTGTAAGGGCGAGGGGCGTGGTGGCAAAGGGGGAGGGACCGGCAGCCATGCACAATAAAAGCAGCCTCAGTTTCCAATGTTTATTCGCTACCAGACAAAAATAAAAAAAAAAGGAAGCATGCGACCTTCACAGACTGGATCGGCATCATCACTGAACGCTAGCTGGCTGGCTGGCAGCCTGCAGAAGCGGGTCACAGCTGAATGTGTGCACTCTCTTAAGCGACACCAACTTAAGCGTGCGGCTAGGCAAAGCACAACGTGAACACAGGGCGATCGAGCGATCGTGATCACGACGGGCTTCACTACAATGAATCGTGAATGCACTTTATAAAGCAAAGCAAGCTTAGGCAGCCAGCATCATCGCGAGAGGCGTCGGTGACGCACCGCACGCTGACCAGCAACCTAGCGCAGCTGCTGCAGGCCCATCGGCCGTCGCGCTGCAGTTGTGCTGCACCGCTGTTGCTCCGCCCCGCCCCCAGGTGCTGCTGTAGCAGGAGCACGACGGGCCGGTCCCCCGCCCGAACGCTCGTCCAACGCAGACGCACGAGACGAGGCAAAAGCCTCAAAAGAAAAAAGTCAATGGGAATCGTGTGTGAAGCAGATATGCACATAGCGCCTGCCGCAGCAGAGCGCCAAAGAAAACTGCGCAGCCGGCGGGTGGCAATCAGTGGCCGACTGACCAGCCACCTACCGGCGACGTTAGTCAACCGCCGATCGGAATTCCTGCAATAATAACTAGCACCACGTCGAGAGCATGCCTCACGCACATGCCACCGGCCTCTGGCATCGCATCGTTGCTGCATCAGCTTGTGCCACGGCGTCAATACAGCCTCGCCAGCGCCGTGGCCGTCGCAGGCATTGCTATGCGCCGGCCTACACGCCGTCCAATATGGTGCCGCCACCGGTAGCGCTGACCGAAACCCCAGCAGGCATGATAGCAACCCCTGCAGACATGGCGGCATCTCGCTCAATGCTCAAGCTCCTCCTGTCCTACAACATTGGACGATGTAGCGATAATAGACACGTGTGTGTGGGTGCACGCCAGCTCGCGCTTCAAAAACACCTTGCAGTTTGGCTGCATCTGTGGTGGCTGCTAAGTCGTTCTGGTAAATAAAGTTATGCTAGCTACTAAGTATGTGAAAATATTTATTGATAACCCAAAAACAAATGCAGCATTTGCTGTTGCATCGTGTGCATTTAGCGTGACGTCGTCCGTTAATCTGATTAAGTGTGACCTCCTTTGTCTGGAAAGGAATAGAAGCAACCGGCTTCTGTGGTCTCTTAAACTGGTGCACATTCCAAAGAGCCCGAGTTTTACTGAATAGGTCGGCTTCGGGATGTCGGCCGAACACCAGGCCTTAGCCGCCCGACGGCAGTGCTCCATAGTCGTTTTATAAGGTTAAAATCAGGCTGAGCTACTGCACCAGCACCAAACAAGGATTCGCCAATAATTACTTCACCTGCCAGGCAGTTTGCTTAGAGTCGTTATCTGCCTACCAAATGTAACGACCCCCGAACAGAGTATTTGAGCCTTGAAATCCACGTTTCTTCACCAACAATGACTTGGAGTAAAGTACCCTTTGCCGAACCCTTATTTGGGTCACCCTTTACTGCCCACTGCAAGCGGTAGCGATAGCCGGTAAGGCTTTTCCAACGCTATATACAAATGAAGCTTTCGTATATGCTAACATTCAACTAATTACCCATGGCACTTAATTTATTATATAATTAAAATATAATTAATTTATACAGCGCCCCAAGAGAACCTAATCTCTATTCAGGCGCTTCACATATACATCTGCTCGAGCCCACGACCTTAGTCGGGGCGAGCACCTTAACCACTGAGCCAAACCAGCTCGGCATTTATTGAGCTATAATTAAGAAGTCGAACACCTCTTAATAGCAACGACGTGTCGAAATGGCCTAGCTAGGCATGGATCTGATCAGATGCTGACAAATATTGGCTATGCTACCCAAGGCTCGTTGCTAGTGTCAGACAAGCACATCAGTGGACATGATACCGACATTACATCGAGCATTTTCGTGATGAAGTCGAGCAACGGCCGGTTGCTGCAACCGGCCGTTGCTCGACTTCATCACGAAAATGCTCGATGTAATGTAATGCATCTTCGTCTGTAACTCCACAAAGCCAATGTGGGCGTTAAGCAGCAGATTTTTGTATAGCGCACTCAAAGCGGCTTTCGGTACGCATTCGGTAGCTAACACACTTCATCTCACGCAACAAAGAGAAAGTGAGAAGTGTGGCTGAGTCAGGAGGGCAGTTGAGGAGGTGGGTAGCGTGGAAGTAGCAGCGGCTGCAAGGGATGTGCGACAGGCAGCGGCAGGAAAATAGACGTCGTCGATCAGATTGAGGTCCAGAGACAGACCCGACTAGTCCATAAACCATCATGCGAGGTCTTGTAACCAAACTCGGATCAAATTGCTTAAACAAATCTTAGCTTTGGCGGAAGTGTGTTTCGAATCATTGCCCTGCTGGAAAATAAATTCTAGCACAAGTGCCACAGCACTTGGGAGTCAAACGTTCCAGATAAGGTCTGCACAGATGTCTTTGGTCACGGTGAACGTAGGTACGTTTGGTATGTGGTAGGACTACGGCACCATTCCTGCCTTAAGCCCCCCTATACCGTGAATCTTTCATCCCGAATTTGACCACTGGGCACAAGAATTCGGGTGAGCAGCTGAGAGGTGACTGGGTCGCCGAGGCACGTACAAATCCTTCTTGCAGTTAAAAAAGAGCACGGACTTTCTTTTGTCACTCCACGGAGCATATATATTCCAATCTTCAGCAGTCAAGAGAATTTGAGCCGTGGCCCACTGTTAACAACTTCTCATATTAGTCGCAGACAAAGTGAGATTCTTTTAGCGACTCGAGAGAAAAGACAAGCCTAATCCAATCGCCGTCTAATGATGTCACTCCCTTCCAAGATGACACTTGCCGACCTCGAGTACCAGCCTAGAGGTAGAGTGGACCAGGGGGCGTTTTCAGGGCTCACAGTCTTCACAACATTCCTCACGATTTACGAAACCATACTCTTTGGTTTTGATGGAGCCGTAGCAACTTGACCGTAGGAATGTCCAGCCTCATATAGTAAGTACCATCATATTAAAACCTCACAAAGCTTGACAATTGGGTGACCTACGGCTTCCGGAAGCAAAACAAACAATGCTTAGTGAGTCGTCGCCAGAGTGGCCTGCCCATGCACATTGCCTGTCCAATTCCGGCGTACAACCTTGCGGTCTTGGCATAAGTTGACCACTGGGTCATTTTTCGGCATTACAATCTGGGGAAACCACCGTTTTAAGAGGGTTTAGGCTAATGTTGAGTCATATTGTCCATAACTTGTCCAACAATCGAGGCAATTCATTACTGGACACATGATCATTAGCAGCCAGAATCTACATCTCGGCTCCGGTCCACACGGAACCCTAGGAAAAGCTGCTAATTGAGCAAATGTAGAACTTCCCAAATACTTTTGAATTCGAATGCATGCAGATAAACAGCACTGATCCTAAGAATCGACTCACTTTAGGATAAGCACCAGCTCTAATATTTATTTTTATGGACTGCTGACCCATGCCATTTCATCAAAACATATGATCATTAAGAGTTAGCGATATATTTGTAACGAATCGTGTATCTTACCACCCTGATCTGCTTACCAGGTGCAAAACCGTGCATTAGGATGCTGTTTTTGAAGTATCTGGAGCCATTTCTGGCTTCCAATATAGTTGCCATTTTTGAAAGATATTACTTTGTAGCTATCAGGTCACTACAAAGAAAGATTTAACGGGTGCACCAAGAATAATCCCTCTCTGAAAACGTATCTCTACAACAGTTTGGATATTTTCTCACTAATCATCAAGGGCTTGAAGTAGGCTACTCTTAACAAACACAACCACAGGCCTGACATACGGCAGTTCGAAATCGATGAACAAACCGATGACAAATGGTAGAAAAGAAAACTACCCAGAAGAGTTTTCTGATAAAAAACGAATTAAAGAATTCTTTTATGCTCTCAGTTGGCCGAATTTTAACTATCCTCTAATAACCTCGATGGAAATTTTTTCGTACACATAGATCACCACGTTTTTGGCATCACGAGTGTTTGCCAAGACTTCGGCAGCCGATTTCTCATACAGCTTCTCGGCTCCTCAACCAGGAAACACGGTTACTTGCTGGCTACTCGCTCTAACTGCGCTATCGACTTGTTGCAGCACAGTCTCAAACCAGGTCCGGCTTACTTACGTGTACACACACAAAACCGAATGACTTAAGCCTTGACCATCCTGAAGAGTTGTCAGCCACTGTCGCCGAGTTACATTTTTTTCGAGAGGGGCACACTCGGAAAGTAAAAAAAAACTACCATCGCAAGTAGCAACACTTTCCGACTCCACTTGAAACCACCAGACACGTTAAGTTTGTCTGTTTTTCCACACCTAGCAGGCTAAAAGCTATGTCGTCTCAGCAGGAGCATGTGCTTTACAGCTATGCACACACGCACGCATGCATGTACACACACACACACCAACACCAACACACACACACACACATACACACACACACACACACACACACACACACACACACACACACACACACACACACCTAACAGGCACTAGTCACTTTGCTCGGAGGCAGGATGTTAAAGACATGAACTGTGCCCAGGAATGATGGGGGGGGGGGGGTGGAAGGGATGTCGTGCCATCCTTACCAACGGCTCTCAGTGCAAGGCAGAACGGCCAGCCTGCCATTGGTCAATGTGCAAGCCAGGGACTGACCAACTAGCTGCGGTTGATGATTATTGGAGCAAAATCACACACGGTTTGACATTTTGACAGGTGCATTCACTCAGGAGGCTGGCGTGCTCGTAAATACGGGAAAATAAGAGGAGAAAACTGCTCCGGTAGCATTAGAGGCAAGCAAACGAATAGACGCATAGCAGAAGATCTTATTGGACAGCTAGGTGTGCCTAGCAGTGTTTGGGACAAGCTGGTCAAGAGATGCACTTTCAAACTGACAGAAGTTACGTCACCCACGGGGCAAATAGTTAGAAAAATGCAAGCTGCTGACATCCGGACGATGCGACTCGGCAGCAAACGGCCCACAGAAAAGCAACGCACACATTTCCTCTGACAGTGATGCTAGGCTACAAAGAGGGGGGGGGCACAACTTACGTTCATCGATACGGTCTCCGAACTTCGGCTAAAACAATGCAGCCGCGGACAGCTGCCACTACAGCCGCGGCCGGGTTGAGCGCACCACATCCAGCGCAAGCCAGGTATTTGTCCGGTACAATCGCGCAGCGAGCCATGCGGGAGGCGCTCGCCCAACCGCCCGCTAATGCCGCTGCGGTAGCAGCCCTCAGCCTAGGTGCAAAGATTTTTCGCCCATTATTCTGCACCTAGTGCAGCCAGGCACTGCTGTTGCTCAGGAGGTGAGGCAGCGAGGAGGGGACCTGACCAGACGGCAGACTTGCACAGCGAGGCCATGTATTCACACGCGTGGCACTACTGCCAGCAGCATCTACGGTGCATTTGCCCTGACACAAAATGAGAATGCTGTCATCTCGCTAACAACCTCAAGCCTCATTCTCCAGAGCCTTCGGCATACCCACGGTAGCAGAGCTTTCTCGCAAGCAAGCGGTTAGTGCAGCGACGGCAGAAAGTCATCAGCAAGGAGACTTTCCACTCTCAAAAATTCGGGCCCGACAGGATGCCGCTGCGCCGAAGTCGGGTGTACGACACGGGATGCCCGGGCAGCGAATTGCCTGAGGCAGGCGCACGCACGCCGGCAGCCGCCATCCATCCGGCCGTGAGCCACAGAGGCCGCACGGTCGCGAGGAAGCGGAGACCTACCTGCTTCCGGCCGCCGTTTCGAAGCTGCGTCATAGAGCTGGCTCTCTTCATGCTGCAGCGAATCGGATTCAGGCCTCGCTACAGCCGCCGCAGCAGCGCAACTGCCTCCTCGGTGGCAACGGCCGCAACGGCCTGAGCACTCTGGGGCGCGTGCAGCGGCGGTGGCGGACTCGTCGCCAGAGCCCGGCACGCCAGAGATAGCGCCCGCTACCAGGAGCCCGGCACCAGGAGCCCGAGCTCTCGCATGCGCAGGTGCCGGCCGACGCGGCTAGGACAAAGAACGTCTCCGCCAAGGCCAAGCTTGAAGCCACGATGCGACCCGTGTGGTCGGGGCTCCATGACAACGAAAGGTCGGCAGCACGCATGTCTCCCGGAAGCTGCAGCCGCCACCGCAGGGCCACTCTCGCGGAAGAGAGCTTTTCCGCCGCTTGGTTGCCAGCCGAGTGGCGGCAGCGCGTGCCCATCGCATCATGCCAGCGAGCCAGGGCCGAGGCAGGGCAGGGCAGAGTCTGGCCGGGCAGCGGCCGGTTACTCCGGTTCCCCTAGCGAGCGAGCGGCACTGGGAGCCGGCTGCATGCTCAGGTGCTCGCTCTTAACGACCGAGGTCGTGGGTTCGAATCCTCTAGTGGGCGAGACCTTGCTAACTGCAAGCAGTGGTGAGTGATAGCTGCTAAGACTATTCTGAGCCACTCACTACATAAATGACACAGTTAAATATAAAATAAAATATAATTCACTTGCATAAGCGCCCCAAGAGAACTCAATCTCTATTCAGGCACGTCGCATATGTCTCGGGGCTCGGGCACCTTAGCCGGACCTTGGTCGGGGCGAGCACCTTGACCACTGGACCAAGCCAGCTCGGCAAGTAAGTTAAATCAGCTAATATTTTTAAGACGATGTCAAGGTAACATAGTGGTCGAGAGGGTGAAGAGAACCGTCCAAGCCCCACTCGACGAGTGCAGATCGCGTCGGACAGGCGAGGCTTACCGAGATGCATTGCTGAGCACTGCAACCTCTCTTAGGTTTGACCGGCCGAGCTAGCCCGACCTGCCATTCTCAGTAAGTGCAGCATCAGCACACGCAGGCACGAGGCTCAGCAGGGCACGGGCAGCGGCACTCCAATCATCACCGTGAGCTTTTCAGCCTGACCTTCACCTTGGACAGACCCCCCCCCCCCCCCGTTGCTACATGTAGCACCCTGAATCGACGGCGCTGCCTCCGGCACGGCCGGTCGGACTAAGCTTGGCACATTGTTTTAACAGATTCGTTTACGTGCTGAGGTATAAATGGCTATGCATATGGCTGCAAGGCTAGTTTTCAAGTCTCAGAGGTTTGACCACGTGTCTCCTTTGCTAAAAGAGCTAGGATAGCTGCCGGTTGATCAACGAATACAGAGCAAAGTTCTTACGCGGACCCACAAGGCCAGCTGACCCACCAGGTCTGCCACAGCTTGGCTCCTCCATACCTAGCTGAACTGCCACACCAGTTTCAGCCTCCTCGTGCCCTCAGGTCCTGTATGGACAATAAATTAGCTGTTCCATTCCTGTGCTTAAAGACCGTTGGCGAAAGAAGCATTAGCTCTGCAGGTCCTAGACTGTGGAACTCGCTTCCACAATTCTTACGCCACGAACGACAACTACTCTCCTACTGCCGACTATGGTTCATCCTTTTCAGCTGTCCTGAGCTGCTACTTCCATGCTACTCACTACCTCAACTCCTCTCCTGACTGTGCTGTGCTTCCCACTTTCTCTTTGTTTCGTGAGACGAAGTCTGTTGGCTACTGAATGCGTACCGAAAGCCGCTTAGGCTGTGAGAGCGCTATACAGAACTCTCCTGCATTACACCCAAATAGCCTTAATGCCTTTGTGGAGTTACTGACGGAGATACATTACATTACATTATAAAGCAAAGGACTACACAGTTATCAGGACAACAGACAAGTTTGCAATTAGAGAATCTGCTGCACAGTGCTTGAAAAACCACGGCTGAGCACAGTCTAGCCACCGAGCGGTGGCTAGCGGCCAAGACCGTTGCAAGCTAAGCCAGTGGCACGAGTTAATGGTGCCCTCTGTCGTCGTGCGTATAGATGGCACGTGTGCACACGTGTACGTCACGTGCACACGTGTACGTCACGTGCACATGCAGTGGCATCAGGTTTAGTGCCCCCCCACCTCATACCAGTGTGCACGACCAGCAGCAGCAGCACAGGAGCCAGCAGCGCTGCGCCGGGGTCTGCTGCGCTTGCTGGTGGGCAGTCGGCGCTCGCTAACCTCAGGTCCACGGACGAGTCTGTAGAGGCCACCGGTGCTGCCGGTGACGTGGCCACCCTGGTGACGTCCTCGGTTGACGGCGATGCGCTCTTGCCTTTAAGCTTCTGAATGAGCTTGGCGCTGCTGCGTCGGATGGACGCCCGCAGCTTCGAGAACGATCCGCTTCGCTTCAACTTGCCACCCTGTGCCGAGTGCGAGCCGTCGCCGATGCAACATAGAAGGGCAAACAACAAGCAGCAACAGCAGCCAGTGGCCGAGGCAGCTAAGTGACATAGCAACCATTCCACCACACTGCAGGCGCGACACTCACGCCATCGCCGGACCACTCCACAGAAGCGTCGCCCGTGGTCGCCTCCAAGCTCTGCTCGATGCTTGCCGGCGATGCTGGTGCGGCGCTTGCGTAGGGAGCCGTGGCAGAGGTCATCGGCACGGCCGCAGCCACTCCTTCACTGCTGCCTGCTCCAGCGCTTCCGCCGGCGCCGCTGTGCCGATGTAGCCGGTCCTTGCTGTGCGACCGTCGCGATCTGTCACCGCTCGGTCCGGCAAACGGCGCCGGCTGGACCGGCGAGTCGGCTGCTGCCGACCCGGAAGAGGCAGCAGAATCGCGGGCGTACTCGCCGCTGCCGACTAGCACGTCGGCCAGCCTCTGCTGCTTCACCCCGTCGGGCATCTACAGAGACGACGGTGTGATGCAAGCGGTCACGGCCGTACCATCTACTGACTGAGCGATTGGCAAGGGGCAAGGAGCAGCAGGTGGCAGTGGCAGCCGAAAGCACGAGAGGCAGCCGGAAGGACAAGAGGCAGCCGGAAGCACGACAGGCAGCCAGAAGGACGAGAGGCAGCCGGAAGCACGACGGCAGCCGTGGCGATGAAGGAGCATGGCGATGGAGGAAGGGCGCGCCCACGTACGGCTTTGCTCGACCTCGACTGGACGCACTGCTCGAGGATTTCGGCAGCCTCGAACTTGCCCTGCCGCCTGTACAGGGCGCCGAGATTCTTTAGGGTCGTCGTCACGGTGGGACTGCAAGAGAGATCGCTGGCTATTCCGACAAATGCCACGCTGCTGCCCCTGCGCTCTGAGGCTTGCTCGGAGCATCTGGTTCTCGGCTAAGGCTCTGAGCGCCTGCACCGACGTCTTGCTAGCTGCTGTGCAGCTCCATCGACCCGCCGAGCGACAGCGGCGTGCGTGCCCGGAGACAGCGGCCTGCACAATGGCGGCACGACGATGCTTCGCTCTGGTGCTGTGAGATTGTTTTGCTGTGCGCAGCGATTTAGACATCACACTGATGGTTCAGCCGAGTATCTTGCCCGGCCCAAAAACAGCAGGCACTAAATAGTAGTGCTCAACTACATGGCCTCGCATGAATCAGCAGAGGCTTCACGACCTCGATGGCGTGGGTGAGAGATGTTGTAAATGCAAACTCTTCCGCCTTCCCTACGGACGATTCAGTGCTTAGACACACGGCACGGCAGCCTCCAGCCAAGGCCGGTTGCTGGCACTGAATGCATTTTTTGGCATTTCTTTGCACACTCTATGGAAGTGACTATAAATACAAAATGAGCAGCATGCAACCTCAACGGCAGCTTAGCAAAGACGTCTACCGACTGCCCTCGAGTAACAATAAAGTAGGACTCTAAAGTCTTCTAGGGAAAACAACAGGTGTGGAACAGAGACGACAACAGGTGCTGCTGAAGCATTGCAGCCCGACATGGACAATGGCTGCACTGAGCTGCTGCCGAGTGAGAACGACATTTAAATTTCGCTTGTTCAGGGGATATATGTCATACGTAAAGCGCCTGGAAAGAAATGCAGTTCACTTGGAGTGCTGCACAAATGTTTCACTAATACTATTGTCGTTACATTGCTGGGGAAAAATTGCATCTGAATGAATGACTGAACAGAGACTTGAATGGCCAAACAAAACCAACAGAAAGCCTGGACTCTTTACAAGCATCTAGGTCACATGACTTTTAACTAGAAATATCTCAGGTCTCAACGAGAAAATAACCAGCCACGTCTCGGTGCACCGGGGGAGCACGGGGCAGTAGAAAACTAAGGAAACAGAAAGAGTGAACAGTAAATATCCCAAGTAGCAATACAAATGCCCCTACAAACACCAGGAGACCAAGTTTTATCAGCGCAAGGTAGTTTATAAAGAGTAAATGTGAATTCAAGAAATATAAGAACTCTTTAGACAATACAGAGTAATTCTTGTCAAAATCCCAATACTTAATGCCCTCCATTTAAGAGAATTTTTTCTAGGGGCTCTACGAGGGGGAGCTCTCTCTCTCTCTCTCTCTCTCTCTCTCTCTCTCTCTCTCTCTCTCTCTCTCTCTCTCTCTCTCTCTCTCTCTCTCTCTCTCCCTCTCAGCGGCAGCTCCGGTGAAACCTATGGCTGCAATAGCCAGCAGCAGCTGAGTCGAAACTGGACTCGGCCTGTCAGCAGCACGGATAAAAAACAGCTACGGCTGAATGCACACTTGCACACACCCCCCCCCACACACACACACAAACACCAATGCTACATCAGAGGAAGTAGCTTCGGAGTGGGGGGGGGGGGGCACACAAAATACACATTACACATTGTGCTGAAGTAGCAGCATGCTCAAACCGAGGCTGGCTTACCTGTCCACACGCGACGCTCTGTGCCAACTTCCGGACTCGCCGTACGCCGGGCTGGCGACCGCGCTGCCCACCGCGGCGGCGACAGCTCCTGGTCGCCCTTTGTTCTCTTCCCGCTCCTCTGCTTGCATCCAGATCGGCTTGTTGTTGGCGGCTATCTTACCGAACTCTTTCTCGTGCGCCCGCGTAAGAATTTCTTTGTAGAGCACCTCGGCCTGCTTGTATTTCCCTTGCTTCAGGTAGGCCGATGCCTGGATACCGCCGCACGACCGACAGCAGCCACTTTACAACGCAGCCACCAGCGTAGCAGCGCCGAGTGGCAATGTAGCCACCGATAGGCACAGAGCGCAGGGCTCCGTGCACGCGTGTCACACAAACGCATGCGCGGAGGCTGAGCGAGCTCAGGAGGCGGAAGACTCATTCGCTTGTGGACACTTACCAAGTTGTTCTTCGTTTTTGCCACGTTGGCGTCATCTTCGCCCAGGCCCTTGATGTATATTTCTAGAGCTCTCTGATAGCAAACCTCAACCTTTGAATATTAAAGAAAGCTGCCGCATCATAACTGTGTGCGACAGAAGTGTCGAGAGTTGTGTCATAACTGTCAGCGACAGTAGTGCCGCAAGTAAGGTAGCAGGACAAGTGCATGCCATCTGTTCAAGCAGAGCAATCGCATCGACTGATGCTTGAACGCTTCAGCCACCACGAGAAAGCCTTAAACTGAATGCTTTTACAGGATTGCTATTTTATGGCGATCAGATGGCAGACTATCTTACCGATAACAGTAACAGTTTACAACAACAATGATTACAATAATCCCATGAATAGCACCATAGGAGAAGATAATCTTTATCCAGGTGTTTTAGAACTCGCCACAAGAGAAGCAACAACCAAGAGTTATCACACTTGGACAAGAAGGCAAAGATGCCCAAAAAGACTCTCAGAACTGCTGGTTAGTAAGTACCCCTGATTGACTAGTAACATGCACTGAAATGCACACGGGTAAGTACACAAAGCATAAGCACAAAAAGACAAGGAAAGCTGAGCAAAACAGATGCATCTTGAGCTGAGACTGAAGCATGACGCTAAGTCATCGAAGGAGATGAATGAAGCCGGCAAGTTGTCGGAGTTCCAGACTTTCGTAGCATACAAACAGAAGGGCCGATCACCGAAAGATTTCAATTTGATGCAAGGAACAGCAAGATGACTGCAAGCCGAGGTGCGCGAGGGTGGTGTGACGGGGCACTGGCTGGAGGTGCAAGGAGTCAGACACGTAGGCTGAGGCGAGCGAGTAAAGCGGCCTGCAATCCAGAAAGAGAATTTCGAAGCCGATTCGATTGTTCTTAGTAGGCCGCCAGCAAGCTCCGACAGAATTGGTATGATGCGGCAGCTATGCCTAAGGACGGCAGACGAGACAGATGCCGAGTCTTACACCAGTTGCAGACGATTAAATTCACAAAAGACACACAGCCCTGAATACAGGGGATGACAGACAGTAATCTAGACGCAATGTCACAAACAGCTAGTCTGGCTACTGTACTCGTGTGTCTAAGAAGGCCCTGATTTTGGCAATGTTCATCAGCTGAAAGAAGGCTGAATACAGCTGACAGCGAAGGCAATGTGCTCATCTAACGACTAGTCATTTTGAAAAAGCACACCCAGATTACAGGCAGACATCCCTGAGGTGATGCTAGATGAACTAATCTTGAGGCGAGATCTTCCAACTTTAGGATTACACTAGGTTTGGCGATAAGCACTGGGTCTGGGTCTTATCGTTGCTAAGCTTCAGGAAGTTAGCGACCACCACGAATGTTGTCGATGCACCCTTTTAGGGAATTTAGCATGCCGGATGCGGACTGCAAGGCTTAGACGAGTAGAAGGATAGATTCCACTGGCATAGTAATGAAAGCCATCAATGTGTTGGGCAATGAAGTCAGCCAGAAGGAGAGCATAGATATAAAAAAGACCAGAGCCTAACACTCAAACCAGAGGTATCACATAAAGGTACTTCAGGGTCTCAGGTTCTGGGTCTGAAAGCATTGAGCTTTCAGGACCTCGTACAGCACTGATGCCTACCAACTTATGCAGTGACAGCCCGTGAGTCAATTCAAAAGAAGAAAGAGAGTCGGCCTTCGGATCTCACTGGGAGCTAAACGTACACGGTCCGGCTTTAGCTGGACCAATGCATCCGACTGCAGCATATGCCACTCGTCCTGTTTGGGTCGGGCAGGCCTTAGCCTAGTTGGAGACCCAACTATAGCTCAACGGCCGAGCAGGACCTGCTTCGGCTTGTGGCTGCAGCAGTTGTGCTAAACCATTCCCTGACACGAGGACATTTCTGTTTATCATAGCTTTTAGTGGGTCCTTTGTGTGATTCGTCGTTTGTGTGCTTTTGGGTTCTGACACTGTGCATGCTGCCACTAACCATATTTGCATGCTGACCCTGTGCATGTCACCTCAAACCACGCTATGCTTGTTGACATTGTGAATGCTACCACTAACCATTCAATCACGCTTCCTTTACAGCAAATGTAATAAGCCTAGAAAGAGACTAGGTTCTCTGAGAGCACCATAAAAATGTATCATTATTATTCTTATAGCCAAAAGTTGATGCCATTTAAAAAAAACTTGCAAGGTGCTGATGAAGCCCATATCATGATATCCTGACGATAGAAAAAGTTGCTTCGGACAGCTAAGATTTTGGCAACTTTGGGAATGACTGTGTGGTTAAAGTAAAACAAGCAAGTTGTGTTTCAGTCTTCTTGCGATGCTATTACAGCTTCAACATTCTTTGGCAGAACATTTTATATACTAGTTGATATGTGTAACAAATTATTTTAACCAGTGAGCCATGTAGTCCCTCTCTCTCATCTCTCATGCACGAGCAGACACACGCGCAGACACACGCACGCACACACACTCACACTCACACACACACACACACACACACACACACACACACACACACACACACACACACACACACACACACACACACACACACACACACACACAGAGACAGACACAAAGCACTATCAACAGCCTGCACTAGAGCACAGCAGCTCAAGCTACTTAAGTATACTTGGATAACAGTCATTGAATACTGGCTAAGGGCACGTCTCGCCTAGAATGAGGCTAGCCTCTGAGACTGAGACATGTAACCAATGCTAGTCCGATGGCTTCTCAGCCTTGGTCCAACTGAAATTGGATCCATGTCAACACAGCTTTAGCCATCTATCTTTAGTAGAAGGGGTGAAAGCAGGGGCAATCAGGACCTCAATCATAAAAAGCCATGCAGGGGTAGTTGCTTTCATTCTTGTGCAGAAGAGCAAGGAAGTGGCAGAGACAGGGAGAGGGAGAAAGAAAGAGAGAGAGAGAGAGAGAGAGAGAGAGAGAGAGAGAGAGAGAGAGAGAAAGAGATAAAACGGGGAGAAGGGAGCAGAAACAGACAGGCGTACGGTCAGGAACAGACAGACACTATAAGACATATAAAAACCAACAGAGGCAGAGATCAAGAGCAACAGAAATATACTTTTTCCTATCTGTGCTAGCAAGTGGATACTCATTGCAGGCAGGATCCATTGCAATGGTTGCTTCTTGCACATGTATTGCAGTAGACTACTCGGAGGAGGCCCATGGTCTATGCAGCCACACTACGCCATGCCAACAGGGCATCTATCCACTGCCCGCACAATACCTACTTCCTCATACTTTCCTTGGTTCTGGCAGAGCAGTGCCAAGTTGTTGAGCTGCTTGGCAACGTCGGGGTGATCCTTGCCGAGGACTTTCTCACGTATCTCCAATGCTCGCTTGCAAAGTGGCTCTGCTTCCTTGTACTTGCCTCGTTTGCCATAGAGCACGGCAAGGTTGTTCAAAGTGGCAGCCACCTGTTATGAGGAGGTCAAATCTGAGGCAACGTGCCATAGAAATTGCTTGCGCACGACACGCTGCAAATGGTAGCAAATTCGGTGGACACGCGGACAAACTGCAAATGGTAGCAACTTCGGAGGACACGCGGACAGGCACCGAGGCGGGAAGCACATGGCGAGATGCACGCTTTCACACAAATGAGTGGTGTATGAGCGTTCATATGCGCTGCCCTCAGCGGTGCCAGAAGCACCGGCACTACGAGTGACAGGTGCTTGACTACGATGGGCAGACTCAGAAGCTTTTCACCAACCGCTAGACATGCACCATCGATCCATCTTGCACTGCTCAATCTAGCTAGATGCAATCCAAGCATAGATAGTCATAAGGCTCTTAGTGCAAATACGCAAATATGCAAATGTTGCTCGAGCGCATCGATGGCAGCCAGGGATTGAGTGCTTGGCGGCCAATTCTGCGGCGTACTGGCAACTATTACAAAAACGACCAGGAGTCAACAGCCATCACGAGCAACAAGCGCTCAACATTATCTTTCGGTTTTCAGCCCAAAAACGGGTTGCAGGCGCAGGCCTTAAAATCCCAAATAAGTAGCGCCTGCCACCTGAGCAGCATCTCTATCGCACCTTATACGCAGAGCACTGAGCCATATACATGTCAACGAACCAGCTTCACACACATTAAAGGGCCATCATTTCACCGGCAGCAGCCATTCTCACAGAAACTAGCCCATCACCACTAGTTAAGCAGGACAATTTACCGACCTTCTGCCAGGTTTACAACGCAGGTACGATGCAGGTTTATTTGCATGTCTACGCCAGTAGGTCAAAGCTCACACTCTTAAGAGCGATATCTGCTTCGCCTGGTGAAGAACCAACGGTGGATGAGGTACTCTGCTCTGTAGAATGATGAACTACTTCAATATAAATAAGCACAACCCTTAAAGCGCTCTTACACTAAAATTAGTGCAAAGCCATCCGCACTAGATACTCGAACAGACTTCGTACGTGAAAACTTTGCTCACTTCACATTAGCTGCAGCCTACGAGGACAGCATGCCGAGCAAGTTCAATGCCCCAACAAAGAGCGATTGCAGCCTGGTAATTCTGCTAAGGAGCACAAGACGCCTCGACACCTCAGACAGAAAAGACGACGAAAACAAGCTATCTGATGGTGCTGATGCCATGCAGACTTTGAAATGGAGTCATTTGGTGCTTAGGGTATTTCTTCCTGATGGATGGATACTTCTTCCTACAACTGCCGCTGGCCTGTGTATTCATACTGACATCAGACATGCCTGCATTCGCTCAAGCGCACGCGCGCGCGCGCACACACACACACACACACACACACACACACACACACACACACACACACACACACACACACACACACACACACACACACATACACAAGAGCATGCGCACAGACACAGACCAAAGAACTCAACGGATACTCTGCTGCAACGAGAATGCAGCCTGTGGGGAGACAGTGAGGATGGGGAATAGTGAGGTGGGAGATGACCTGGTGTCCACACTGACATCACCGGTGGAGGGGAGGGGAGAAACTGCTGCTGTGAGGACCCTGCATTTTGCTGCAGTACCTACAGCAGGGTGATCTGTGCCGAGTGTCTTCTCGCGAACGCCCAGTGCGTCGTTGAGTAGGCCGGCCGCTTCCTTGTATTTGCCTTGGTCCCTACAAAGATGCCACCAGTCTCAGGGCGATTTGCTATCCCACTCCAGCCAGCTTGGCTCGTCGCCGAAGCTCGGTCGAACTGAAGTGAATGGGGCGATGCCACCTCCAGCACTTTTAAGCAGCCTAGCGATCTGCTGGGCTGCAGGAAGAAGGGCTGCATGTGGTTCAATCGGATGCACGTCGATGAGTAGTGATGTCATAAGGCAACTGCTCACGACAGTCAAGCCTGGCTGCAGCATTTTGGACCAACTGTAAGCGCCTTATTGCACAGGCCAGAAGACCTGCTAATAGTGAGTTATATAAGTCCGGATGGCATGTCATAAATGCACGGAACGACTTGGATGTGGTATCCCTGTCTAAGCATGCCCAAATGTTTGCCATGTTATGTAGCCGAAAGTAGGCAGAATTGACTGTGGAGATAATGTCGTCATCTAGCAAAAGGTTGTTTTTGAACAGGACACCTAGATTTTGTGCACATGCAAAATGGAGATCTGCTGGCAGATCCGATTTTGGGCTCTAAGCTTTCCAATTTCTAGGTCATATTAGGTTTGGATATAACTAACTAGTTGGCTTTTATTTTTTTATGTCATTTTTATGTCATTCAATTGAAAAGAGTTTTTTGCCGTCCAGGTGCAAATGTCAACAATATATGCAGCAAGGGAACTCAAAAGAGAGTTTGGCATGGTGCAGGCAGGGATCAAAGCATAGGTATAGCCGTGTTATCTACATAGCAATGAAAGCCGTGATTGTGCTTGGCGATTAAATTAGCAAGAGGGGGCAAAAATTGGGAGAAAAAAGTGGATCAAACACAGAGCCATCATTGCAGAACCTATCCTCTAGAGGCTTCTCGGATGACTGTCAATGTTCTGGACTCTACTAACTACTGAGATAGGACCTAAACTATTGCAGTGCGGTGCCAGTGATACCTAGGCAAGATGAGTGGGGTTCGAAAAGGTGATCAAGAGTATCAAAGGCTGTAAAAAGATCAAGCAAAACCAACAGAGAGACTTTACCCAAGGCTGTATGCCTGAGTAGGTCGTTACACACCAAAAGCAATGCAGACTCGAGCCAGGGAGCCCTTTTAGTGTCTTTGATATAAACGGCAATAGGAGGACGGAGCATAAGTTAAAGTTCTCTTGGTCTAGTGCTGCCTCAGTAATGAGACGCCTAACAACAGCCTTTTTGAAAGGTGCAGGGACAGGACCTGAGGCTAATGATTTGTTATGTGAGTTATGCATGGCAGCAGCAAATCTATGCACCGCAGAAAGAGAACAATGGGTATACGGTCTAGAGGTCTTCTTAGATTGGGAGATGCACATGGAGACGAGGTCACAATCGGCAGGCTTGAATGTGGACATTGAGGTGCAGCATGAAATTAAGGGGAACGAGTTCAACGGGGATGCAACCTTAGGCACGGACTCTTCTTAATATCTTACTTACGTTGCTGACAAAGAAGCTAGTGAAGTGATCTGCTGTATTAGGTAAGGTGCAGACCTGGACGTGATTGGTGAGATAGTTGATGGTCGACATCAGCATTTTTGGACTCTGCTTCTGCGATTCGACTTTGTTTTAAAGAGGCTGCACTTGGTCATAGCTCGGATAGATTGGTATTATTTACAGTAGTCCTTGTTTCCCAGTCGATGGACAGTCAGCCTTGATCTTTTGAATGCTTTCCCAGGCTTGCACTTAGTTGACCTAGCTAGTTTAACGTCTTTGGTAAACCCCAGGCCATCTGGCCGAGGGTGTGCTTAGTCAGAGAGGTCAACTCGTTCCAGCAGGTCGACTAGAGCTGTGTGGTAGACTGGTTGCAATTATAGCGATGGTGACAGGGCGATGTTAATGACGATGACAGCAGGAGATCTTGTCCAGCATCAGACGGTATACTCGAGGCACCAAAGCCAGCCAATTTCTTCTGTACAGTAGGTACTCACCGGTAGACAAGAGCCAGAATGTTTAGCATGGTGGCAACGTCCGGGTGATCATGACCACTAGTCTTCTCAAGGTCATCGAGCGCCTGCTTGCACAGCGGCACGGCCACTTCGTAGCGGCCCTGCGAGGCGTACTGGATGACTAGGTTGTGAAGTGTTCGTAACCTCGCCGGGATCTCAAAGCCTGCCCCGGCTGATGCCATGGTGGAAGATGGCTGTGAAGTCGACAGAGCTGCAACAACGACACGATAGCCAGACGACATAGCAACCAAGCAAGCGATGTATAAATATCGCACGGGCTCTCTCCCTCTACCCCTTCACTGGGAGCGCTTTGGGCGTGCAGCCCAGTACGTACCATTTTGAGCATGCTGCTCTTCGTCTTCAGGAAATCCAAGGTCCAGCAGGCTACTGGCGCTGGCATCACCCGCTTTTTCATCCTTCAAACAGGCCAATATCCAACATAGTCACGACGCCGTAATACAGGCTATCACTCATTAGATCTACATTGCGTTTACAAGACAGCTTCTACATAGAATGGGCAAGCAAGTGCACATACTGCTAGCCTATGACATGCTGCTCAAAGGCATGCTATTGCAACCCACTGCAGTAAAGGTCAGCTAACTGATTCAGCAGCCCCATTTCTAGCAACAGATCGGCCTTCGTGATTATTGCTCCTGCTAGCAGTAGGCAATAAAGCGGTGCCTGCTGTGCGACTCAAATGCATGGCATCTGGCTCGTGACGTTCGAGCTCCTTACCCGTGGGCTAAGAACCAGGCAAGAACTGAGCAAGATCAGTGCACAGATCTCGAGGTCGCTAACCAATTAGTAAGTCAAAGTAACATGCAACGACGACAGGCTTCAGGCAGCTATCCTATACTAGGGAGCATGCTGTAGAAGTCAATAAATTAAAGCAAGTGCGTCAAAACGCTCGACACTTATAATAGCTGTAAAATCAGTATATCCCAAAAGTCTGAATGCAGCCCTAAAATTGACGTTCCCTGCTAATTGTTCACAAAGCTAACAGTACAAGTGCCCAAATAACAAACAGACAGTACCGCAGTGCAGGTAAGACCACATACTGAGGTCAGTGATGGTTTTCGGTTACCGGAAGCAGTACCACAACTTACACCTCCAGCCGAGCCTGATCTTGGAATGTCAATGTTTTGGCAGCTGTCCAGTTTCTGATTTTGTCCTTAAAATAATGTCATAACCGATTTCTTTCATAAACAAATGCTGAGACATTTACGCTTTTATCCGTTAAGCTTTGTTCTGTAGGCTCTTATACAACATACGGTGTAGTACTAGGACTCAGGTATGGTAATTGCTGATTCGGAATATCACCAACGACCTAATTTTGTCTAATTATGGCTCTGATGCCGTTTTTTATAGAGAAAAACAGCCTTGTATTCTAAGTTTTTCTTTAAGCGAATCACAGACATGCTAGTTCACTTTTGTTTTAGCTTTAGAACTATTCTCCTGTCTTATTTGCTCATTTAACAAAATGTCATATAGTTAGTTTTGTAAACACTTACACACGAAACACCGATTCAGGGGCGCATTGAGATATTGTTGGACGTTGTTTTAACAGGATACCACGGCATACCAACACCTGCTAGGCCAATGCCCACAACAATCTAAGGTTTGAACTATGTACTGACACTAAGGTAGCATTCTCTACCACCATTATCAAAGCTTACAAACCATTCGCATTACCATATTTGTCGGTCTGGTTCAGGAAGGCCGTATAAAACGTTTCATTACAGCTGTAAACGTTAGAAAACGTGTTGACACAACTTGATTGCCTCACCAGGATAGCAGGTCTCGGTTTCTAGAATTTTCCATATCACCATAGCTCGCAAAGGCTTCATGATATCAGGACAGACACTTCGTGACAGAGAGAGGGAGAGAGAGAGAAAGAGAGAGAGAGAGAGAGAGAGAAAGAGAGAAAGAGAGAGAGAGAGCCCCTCATAGCACAGCATCATCCCGCATAAAGTGAAGAGCTCACACGAGCACGACTCTGGCCCAGATAGGGCGATGCTTGGTCAGCATATGAGCAAATGTTTGAGTTTCAGCTCAGACATGCAAATTGAGTGGCCGGCATTGTCACAGCCCAATAGAACACCGACTGCGAGACCGACTACTGGTCCCATTGAATGACCACATCCTGTCCATGGCACCAACACGGCTGTATTCCCAGCCCCAATGAAAGTGTGCACAGCGTGAGAGTGGGCACATTCTATTCTTCTTGATGCAAAAGAAAACATGTAGGTAGCACGTGGACAAGCCTAAAAGTGCTTCGGGCACTCGAGAGGGTAACAAGTCATACAGATTCAAACATGGGCACTTTGAAAGTTGAAGATGCATGAGATACCAGCACTGTAATATGTTCTAGATTAAAAGATAAGCTCAAATCAGGACGAAGTACACATGACGAATGATTGTGGACGGTCATGCATACTCATCCATGTGTGGGTGAGTCGGCACCCATGCGTGTCTGCAGGATTACACTTGTGTGTGGCAAATGCATGCGGGTGAGTGCACACATGCACGCATAGGCACATACAGAGGCACACACACAGAGGCACACACACAGAGGCACACACACAGTCACATTAATCTGTTTAGCATGCTGCTCATGCCACTCTTGTGTATGTGTGCACACGTGGGCTGTGTGTGTGTGCGCGCGCGTGTGTGTGTGTGTGTGTGTGTGTGTGTGTGTGTGTGTGTGTGTGTGTGTGTGTGTGTGTGTGTGAGAGAGAGAGAGAGAGAGAGAGAGAGAGAGAGAGAGAGAGAGAGACTACATGGCTCACTGGCTATACTATTTCATACACATATCAACTAGTATATACAATGTTCTGCCAAATAATGTCGAAGCTGTAATAGCATTGCAAGAAGACTGAAACACCACTTGCTTATTTTACTTTAACCATACAGTCATTCTCACAGTTGCCAAAATCACACAGGCACACACACAGACACACACACACAGGCACACACACACACACACACACACACACACACACACACACACACACACACACACACACACACACACACACACACACACGTCAGCCCACGCGTGCACGCATACACAAGAGTGGCATGAGCAGCATGCTAAACAGATTAATGTGACTGGCACAGGGCGTATTTTTGTAAACACGGCAATCAGGCTGGGACATTGACACTGAAAAGCTGTCGACAAAAAGTCTGGTTCAGAGAAGTCACGGCAAAGTCGGTCAGAAAAATCCTTTCAGCGAGATGGTGGAGGCATTAGAAGCAGGCACACCATCATCTGGCTGGCTCGTATACCAACATCCACGTCCTCTTAACAGTGGACACGGATCACGATCGACTAACCGATGTGGGCTATCTTCACTATTAGCCCAGCAGCATTTCATGGCGACACAAGGAACTTCTCTTACATGCTTTAGCATCACAAGACCGTGCATCAGTCAAGAGAAAATCATTGGCCTCTCTCTACCTCTCTCTCGCTCTGAATTGCTGCATCTCTCTCTCTCTCTCTCTCTCTCTCTCTCTCTCTCTCTCTCTCTCTCTCTCTCTCTCTCTCTCTGCCTCTGTCTGTCTGTCTGTCTCTCTGTGTCTCTCTCTACATTAGCCGCTCAGGACAAAGGATTTGCAAAGTCGGCAGTCTGCTAGCATCCAACGTTCGAGCACAGGAGAGAAGCTGCCCCGACAGGGTTGACCCTGTCTGAGCATGCCCAGCTCTTACCACCTGTACCCAAATGAGACCCAACCGATGATGTGTAGCAACAGCAGGGTTGAGACGCAGCATGGCAACTGCACGGGAGCCTTGTTAAAGTAGCTCAGTCCAAGCCTAACCGGCAGGTGTGGGGCAGTCCACTAGCTGCTCACATCCTTTCGGTACGACCACAGCTGCTATAGTAACCATAGCCTGACCAAAGTTACAATTCAACGATCGATATCTCAAGCACTAAAATTTGGCTCAGCAACACCTGACTTGCCAGTACAAAGTCTTACGACCCGGCAGCTCCGTATGTCACTTCACCCAAAACTCTCTTTGGAGCCGAGATGGGGCTCTGGTGTCCACGTCGTTGGACTGGAGACAACTGGCTCACCGAGGCTGGAGTAAGTGCAAGCACTGAGCTAGCCACCCTCTCCCGGCTCCCGACAGCTCGCAAACCACGCAATTCTGAGCCCTTGAGTGCCAATGCAGTCTGCAACACACGGTGCACACATGCGACGCAGCTACGAAGCAGACACTTCCTGCTCCGACCCTTCCGGCAACTGCCTGCCACCAGAAGCCGAGTTTCTCTCTTGGGCGAATCGCTGAGCTTCTGCTGGCCCTAGCCGGCCGCTCCGCTAACCATGGTGCGGTGCGCAGGCAGCGCCACGACAACCACATTCGGCGCTACTTGCTCGTGCCTACTTCTCGGCCAATTTCTCAAAAATCGGCGGGCGCCGTGCTGCTCCGTGCTGCGGCGTGCGGCTGGCCGACGCAGACGCAGCAGCGGCGGCCGCAGCACTCACCTTGTCGTCGGCGGCTGCAGCGGACGACGGGTCGCTCTGGTCGGCGTCGTACTTGCGCACTTCGCGCAGGAAGTGCAGGTGCTCGAGCTCCACCTCGAGCGTGGCGACGCGCTGCTCGCTCTGCTGCAGCCGCTGCTGCACCGACGTCAGCTCGTCGCGCAGCCAGGCGTTCTCGTCGCAGAGGCGCCGCACCTGCGTCTTCAGCTTCGGCTTCTCGGCCTCGACCAGCTGCAGGTGCCTCGCCAGCGCCACCACGACCTGCGCGAGAGCGGCGAGTGGAGTGGTGCCGACGCAGAGTGCAAGCCGGCGGCAGGCAAGCGCCGCAGCCGCCGCCAGGCTGGCGCTGCGACAGGGGGAGGTGCCGCGAGTGGCAAAAAATCGCGTCCGCCGAGTTGCCGCTAGTGGTCAGTCACTGCAGACAGCAAAGAAACGTACACGGCCAAAGAGCAAATACTGAACAGAAAGTCCAAGTGGCAAGCTGCCACCTCCGCTGCTACTGTGGAGGCTCGTGGCAACGAAAACGGACGATTAGGGTGTGACACCCTGCAACCGGCTCTGCTCCATACAACCGCCGGCCCAACTCCGATGCTACTGTAGAGGCGCGATGGTTAGCTCTGCCCCCCCATACACCCGCCGCCCCGGCGTTAGCTTGCCTGCCGAGAATGAATGAGCCTTCCTCGGCGGACAG
Organism: Cristatella mucedo; assembly: GCA_009760855.2. Lineage (NCBI taxonomy): Eukaryota > Metazoa > Bryozoa > Phylactolaemata > Cristatellidae > Cristatella > Cristatella mucedo. The sequence continues at coordinate 888,288 of WPIO01000077.1, forward strand.
CTGCAACCGGACTCTCCTTGACAGTGCGCCAGTCTCACACGCTCCAGGTTTGTGGCCACTAAGTGCTTCTGCTTCGGCAGACGGCACAGCCTGCCGGCTTGCAACTCGGTGACGAGGCACAGACTTGCGTCCACGATTTGCTGAGGCTGGCGACACAGCCTGGCATTCCGTAGCTTAGCTCTCATCGAGGATCGACAAGCCAAGGTAACGCACAAAGAAAGCATTTAAAAAACTTTAGTAGAATATATCCTGCTGGCTGGTCTTCAGGCAGCTACCAAGATCTGCCCGTCCACGGCTGGCACGGACAGCTCCAGACCTGAGGGTGATTCAGTCGCCCGGCAGCAGAGGCATTTCTGAGCCGAACTCGGGTGCGTAGCAATCAAAGTGCACACAGTGCCCCCCACCGACTTTCGGCGCGAGCCAGTTTCTAGCTCTTTCACTGCTGGATGCAAACTTCACGCTACCGAGCGGACAGGAGAGGGAAGGGCAAAGGCACTACCTCACACTCTGCGTAGATCTCGACATGTTTGCGACGGCCTCGTTGTGGCACGAGCGCCATCTCTCTGCTTGCAGTGCGACTCTACTGCGGCCGAAGTTCGCAGCACGGTGCAATCCGTAGCTACATCGAGTGCCAACGGCTCCATCCGTGCGCGCGATCTTGCCCGGGGGGGGGGGGAGCCTTCTCCACTGTTTCTCTGATCTTCGTTCCACGGTGTGACTAATGTCCGGGTGAGCATGCCTAACACAGGAGGCAACCAGCGCTCCGAGACGCAGGACACGTTTTGAAATACGACCATTTTTTATATACAGACATTACTGAAGACCAATCACAACTTACAGCAGTGTCGTCCTCGGAGCTCGTGAGCCTATAGCTGGCACGGCTCGCCAGCAGTACGGCGAGTGGCAACAGCTCGCGACGAAGCGGATGCAGCAGCAAGCCGCAGCTACCTGTGCTTCTCCGACGCCCAGCTCCACATTGTCTAAAGACTTGCGCAGGGCTCGGATGGTGTCCTCATCGGTGCAGCTGCTTTCCGGAGGCTTTAGCGACAGCTGACTGGTAACTTCGTTGAGCAGCTATAGAAAGTACGAAAACTACTCGGTGATTCATCTCACACCACTCTTTTCTGCAGTGCGATGGCCTGCAGTGCGACGGCCAGGCCATCGCACTGCAGAAACTATGTGCTGCATGCCAGAGTCGCCAAGGTGCCCAGCACGCTGCGCGGTGGCTTAGCGGTGATGATCTGATCTGAGCACTTGCTTGATTGTGTTCGTGACGAAGGGCATCCAAACCCTGCAGGACGACTTTCGTGCAGCGAATGATCTCGTCCGGGGATGTTGCAGTCGTCATGCTCCTGCAGAGGCACGCCGGATGTGTTGGTTGCTATGCAGCGCGAACAACACAAGGACACATCCCCCCTCAGCCAGGACTAAACAAGAAAGCCACGACAGCCGACACACCTCGCACATTTTGCAGATGCAGTGTCAGATGCATCAGCAGCACTCAAGCTTAAAGTAAAAAGAAAAAGCGTGGCGCTCTAGCAAGTTCTAGGCAGTTGCCATCGTGGGATGAAGTGGGTCGGCTACCGCATGCATTCCGAAAGCAGCTTAGGCTTTTAGCGTGCTACTGAAAGCTCTCCTGAACAACGCCCACATAGTCTTTAAGCATGCTGCCGACGAACTGCTCGGGTGGCCACCCTGCCACCACCACGGCAAACAAGAGACAGCCCAAGCTGATAGCAAGCATAGGTGAAGGGCTATCGGGCAAAAAAAAGAAGAATGCGATCATTCAAAGAAAATAATTAGCTGCGGAGCCAAGCAGAGACATCGAAAGACTTGAAGAGTGATGAGTGAGCCAACGTCGAGCTCAAGGGCTTTGCACAATTAGCTTTTGCAGCTACAGGTAAATCAACAGGATAGAGAGTTAGCGCAACCAAATCTTACAGTGCTCAGGAGTCGCCAATCGTATTCCCATCCACAAAATTGAACAGTAGGCGACGATTCGATGACATCAAGATCTAACCCCAAGATACGAAGGAGAGCAAATGCACAAGGCATTTAGCGCTTCCTACGAGTGGCCCGGACAGGCGATGCCTAATCACGCCAAGCCGGAACGCTAATCCCACAGAACTAAAGCATGGAATTATACTTCTTGCTTCCACTAACTGTGTGCGTGCAATCGTTCTTGCATCATGCATCGCTGCTAAATACCCTTTGATATCGTTGCGATGCACAGCACGAACGCCGAATGCCACGGCGAAGCCACGGCACGCTTTTCGTGTGAAAGCCCCTCAAGCTCGAATACCCTCAGGACATCCAGCTAAAAAACTTGGCAGGTGGCGGTTGGAACAGAGTTAAAATAAATTCACGACTAGCAAAAATATGAATTTTTCCATTTAGGTTTGTGGCATGACTATCGAGCTGTTTTTAAAAGTACCGTGGAGTCGAGAAGACTTTTACAGTGAAATAGCACTGAAGAATACTCATTAAACCGGTTCGATAAGATATGATATAGATATGTGGTCATCTCTAAATCGACTGGACTGGCTACACATTGAGTCATTGCGTACAGAAAACTGACCGGTGCTACGCAAGCAAACAGATAGCTGGGAGGCAGCCTGGTGGGCCTAGCGGGCACCACCGGTCAAGAAATGGGCCACTCGATCTGGTCTCAGCGAAAAAAAAATGCTTATATATTTATCTAAAGAATGGCAAGCTATCGCGTGCCACTTACACATCATCGCGGCAGCATCCTATAATCAGTCGGCGACTCGCCAGTGGGCCGGTATAGTTGGGGGGTCGCGGGTGCCCCGGAAGAAGTTAACCCACATGCTTAAGTATTATAATTCTATTTAATAAATCAATCAATTATTATTAAATTATTTTCAATTAAAAAATAATTTACGATTATGAAAAGATGTTATTACCCTAGAGTTTATACGAACGTCATGCATTGCGTCACTGTGCCTTGCTGGTGGCGTTCGTGGGTGAGTGTACGTACGTCCTCCCGAGTTTCGTGTTGTATGTTGGAGCTCGCTCGCTTTCAGTTGTTTTTCAGTCGTTAGCATTACGTGGTCGTATTGTATTTACCGATATTCGTAGCATTCTTTGGGTTTTTTAGTTGGCACCCTCGACGTATAAGCGTGAAAGAACCAGCGTCGACCCACACGCCATTTTCCATCGCGCTTCGTCGTTTCACAACGTTTTGTATGACTTTACTGAACGGCAGAGGTATGGCGGCGTCGCGGTAGTAGCGCTAGTGTAACGTGCGGGCTTTTGAAATTGCTTCAATTCTAAACGACGAGCTTTATCGGTTGTGTGAACGTGTAAGGCCATATGGTACTTGGGTAGCGTGCATTGGTCGCCTATGCTATCGGTGCGCTATCGTTCTTTAAGGACGTGTTTGCATACGTTGCTTTTTTGCTTTAATTGCTGCCCCATTTATAGGAATATCAGTTTCTAGCTTGAGTAGTTATTGCACGCTGGCATTCTTTGCAGGTATATTTACTGGCCCAGGAGTGACTGTCAAGGAACCTAATAAAAGCAGTCAGTCGGCTTTGTGCATGAATTTAATGAAGGTGTCAAGATCCAGTTGGAACCACGTACATACCCATTCGACATACGACATAGTGACGCCAGGCGGTAAACGGTCAGGATGTCTGTCAACGTTAATAGGAACAACCCTGACCAGTTCTACAGATACAAGATGCCTAAACTTATAGCCAAGGTTTGTAGCCTGCAATGAAGTAGCTGATATTCATTATGTTAATGCACTGCAGTGATGAGTCACGCATGGATTCCCCTTCATAACAAATGCTTTGAATGAATATCATGCTTCTGACCTGTGTATGTGTGTTTCATACCTGAAGACCTCTTGTATGGCAGCTGGGTGTATGCGCTTTTATTGCTGTACTGCAGGTTGAAGGCAAAGGAAATGGCATCAAGACGGTCATTGTCAATATGACCGAGATCGCTAAGGCACTGTCGCGCCCACCGACTTGTAAGATTTGTTATAGTCTGGTTTACTTGTGCCGATCTGCTTTTGCATAGCAGTGCAATTAAGCCTGAGTTTTTATGCTCACCTGTATGCCATTTATTTACTTTTTTGTTATTACAGATCCGACAAAGTACTTCGGATGTGAGCTAGGCGCTCAAACACAGTTTGACGTAAAGAATGAGCGTTACATCGTTAACGGTGCTCATGACGCAGGCAAGCTGCAAGACTTGCTCGATGGATTCATTAAAAAGTTTGTCCTCTGTCGGGAGTGTGACAATCCTGAGACCAGCCTGGTAAGACCTTTTTGGCCTCATTGCCTTTGCTGTGTTATGTTAAAATGGCTGTTTTATAAAAACTATTTACCCGGCTTACAATTATTCCCTAGCCTTGTAACTCTTATGACATCTCTCTAAAGTTGTGAATTTGATTGTAGCTATCTTTTTTTGGCGATTTCTGTTATCACAACTAATGTTAACATAGTAGTTTTCTTATAGATAGTGAACATCAAGAAACAGATAATCACACAACACTGCATCGCCTGTGGACATCTGTGCCAGCTTGGAACTAATCACAAGCTGACTACCTTTATTTTGAAATACCCACCAGATGCTGTGGTAAGGGTTTTTGTTGCTGGTTGTGCTTTTCTTAGAACCTATACTGCCATCAGTAGCATGCACTTCTCAGCTCCTTTGTTTCGCTCAATTGGTTTGATCGTGAGGGTGGTGCCGTTGCATCAGTACGATTGGTATGTGCTATTTTTAGGATCAAGCTGGGGATGGTAGTGTTAAAAAAGACGGTGGAGACAAGCGTAATGGAACTAGCAAGAAGAAAGGTAAAGGCAGCACTGGCAGCGATGAGGACACTTCAAAGGCAACTACTGAATCTGCAGTCAATGCTCAAGAGCAGAGTGCAGCCATACGATCTGGAGCTGTCAGTGTACTGGCAACTGTAAGTGCCTCCCTATTCCTTCGGTTGACAACAAGCTGGCTTAGTAGCTTGACTTATTTATTTAAGTTACCCGGGTGATTCCTGTCTTGTAATATAGGTAGGGAATACTGCTGCTAGTGACGACGACGACTGGTGCGAGGATACAAGTGAAGAGGCGCAGCGCAAGCGCATGAAAGAGCTCTCCGATGGTGCAGCACAGCTGACGATGAGCGCTGATCTTCAAAAAACTCCCCAGGAGCGAGTTGACATGTTCTACGAGTTTGTCAAGGTTCGTGTTTGAAATGTGTCTACCTGAGGTGTTTCTAATCGAATTTGTCTGTATATGACTCGGTATCGGCATTGCTTCCTATTGCATGTAGAGAAAAAAGGAGAAGAGTGGTGGCTTAGCCGCATGTGAAAAGGAGATTGTCGCTGAAGCAGAGAGGCTGGACGTGAAGGATAAAGCACCGCTCATCCTGGCAGAGCTGCTATTCTCCCAGAATATACTAAAGGAAATCAAGGACAACCATCACCTACTGCTTCGGGTAAGGCCAAAATTTTGTGATGTATTTGTCGCAAGAACCTTGTAGCCGATGTCATTTGTAATCAACATTGTAACATTAACTGCTGTCTTTGTAGTTCACGTGTGGCAACGAGAAAGCACAGAAGTACTTGCTTGGAGCATTCGAGAAAATCGTCGGTGATCTTTACAGGGATACCCTTATGCCTAAAGTTCCTCATATTCTCAAGGCCATGTATGATCTGGATCTAGTAGATGAGGCTGTGCTCATTGACTGGCACTCAAAGGTACTTCATTAGGAGCCGGCACTTGGTTGTTCTTTTGTTTAGCTTATGGTATTTTTGTTAGTTATTGCATATTTAGTTTTGTAACAGGTATCCAAGAAATACGTGAAGAAGTCGGTTAGTCAAGACATCCATACCCATGCTTCTCCATTCATAAAATGGCTCAAGGAAGCAGAAGAAGAGTCAGATGAAAGTGAAGGTGACGGTGATGCCGTCGATGATTCAAATGCAAAATCTGAAGATGAGGAAGACGAGGAAGATGATGGCCTTGAGGTAAGATACCTTGACCCGCGGCAACGTTTTTTGTTGGTTTATTTGCACAACGCGGTGTGTTTCAGCTTAACTGCACACCAAGCTTTTTTGTGACAGTAAATAGTTCATTTTTGCTTTTATTGTAGGTTGCCTTTTCCACCACCGAGAAGATGGGCACTCAAGTTATTAAGGCACCCGTTGTAAATGGTAGTGGTGCTGCTAAGGATGAAGACGAGCTCAACATTGACGATATCTAATGCCTCTTGTGTACATTAGCAGTATTTCAACGATGACTATACATAACATATGATAATATTGCAACGTTTTTGTCAACGTACTGCCAAATGTGCCGATGATTTTGCCGGCAATGCTGGCTGTTGCAAATTCAGTGGTCAATAATAAAGAGTTCCGTTGTATGTTCAAATCTATCGAAAAATGACCGGGTAAAAGAAGGCCAAAGTAAAAAAAAAGATCGGGGTAGACTAGTGTAGGTAAAGTTGTTTGTTACAGTTGGGAGTTGAATACAGCAAGAGGAATGTCAACTGTGCATCGACATTGTTCTTAAAAATTTTTTTTTGCAACATGAATCGCAGGAGAGCCTAATCGCCAACTTTTGGATTCGAATCCACGGACCTCGGTCGTGAAGAACAAGAACCTTACCTTCTGGGCTACCAACGCTCTAGGACACCGAACGACTCGAAAGTTAAAAAGATGGCCTTAATCGCTAAGCTAATACGCCGGCTACAATCTTAAACAGCCTGCTATAGTCCTGCAAATGCATTCAAAGCAACCGAAGAAACTGCTACGGTATACCGAACCTTTGAAGATTAGCAACGTTATTGGCAGGTTAAGAGAGTTGGTCTGCCTTTACATAAGTGCGTTGGGATAGACGTAAAACATTCTGTAAAGCTATTCTGAAGATAGCAGCCTAGCTTCTGACCAAAGTTTATTCTGTCGTAGAAGTTGCAGCTGCCGCGTTGCACTACATCATTGTACTACGCATCAATCTGCAGTGGCTCCCTACCATTTGTGTATCGACCACGATCTGTCTCGCTTTTAGGCTGATCCAATATTCTTACACCAGCCTGGCTGTCCTGTATCTGAATAAGAAACAAGTCAGGCATTCAGTCGCACCATGAGCTCTTCTGACTCTAGCTCGATTGGTTGTGTCCATAACTAACTTCAATCTCCTGGGAAACAGTGCATTCATGTTTCCAAAACTTATGCTGCACTTCCGTGCGACATCAAGTCGTACCACGTGACAAAATTCAGAACGAAGCTTCGAACTTACTAGCCACCTTGCCTTTACTCCGTCCAATTAAATTGTTCTTTTGTGTGCCCGTGAACTTGCTTTCTTTTCCAGTGGTTTGGAGTGGATTAGTCCTATTTACCAGCGACTCTTGAGTGTGCTCTTGTCCAAGCGTGGCACCATACTTGTCATCGACGCCTGGTTATTGCTTCTCTGACAGCGGGTTGTAAAGCACGGATTGAGATCCTGTTCTCTAAGGGCTTTACATAAACGTTATATTATTTTCTCACCGTTTTTTCTCAATCTGGTGCATTAGAACCGCTTATCACCTGTCAGCAGCAACGCGAACTTCGTGCCTGTACTTCCTTAAATTGTTGAGCTGTATCCTTACCCTGTAGGCTGTCAGTGTGGGTCTGGGGTACGTCTACGTCACTAGTTTTCACTAACTTTCGAGTCCGCGTCGCGAACACGACGAGTCTTTGATCAGTAATTCGTGCACTACTTACGCTATGCCCACCAATGAAGAAGTGACAATGTACCAAAAGTGTCGGTGCTAAGTCTAGTGATTAGAGTAGCCGGTATTCACGGCTCAAAAATGACGGTTTGAGGAAATACCCGTATTGACCATACATGCATGGAAATACACGGTCATACACAATACAAATATAATTCGTAGGACTCAGTCGCTATTGTTTTAAACGGCTAATCAAGCATGCTAAGAATTGTATTTTTGCTCAGTATTAGTAGGTATAATTCCTTAGTCGGCTTACATGCTGGTATGGGTGTAGAGAAATACCGTTCTGTAAGGAGTGTGATCCATTTGTCTTCCTATGTTCGTCGATGTCCCAAGCCTCGGAATGAGCCGGAAGTAGGATACATAAATTAGAAAAAGCTAACGTTCGGTTTGCATAGAGCAAACGATTCCCCTAACGATTTATTTCACCGTATTTACCTTCAATACAGGAGCAGCATTTCTCGCTGGTCGAGATAGTCGAAATCGGGATCTGTTGCCAAAGCAAGCTCTAACAACTGCCCAGTCCAAAAGACTGAGGTAGTTGCTTTTTGCTTAAGCTAAGTTTTCTCACGAGGTCACTTTTCGCCAGCATAATGTTTAGAATAAAATAGCTCTGGAGTCGGCATCGATGACATAGCCCACCTTCAATAATGAACTTAAAAAGATGCTAAGCACAATTATACATAAGTTCTCTGGATCTATCTCTGGATATACGACTACGTCCGGCGGCACAAAACAACCAAAGAACGGGTCATGTTTATTGCATCAAGGCAATTGAGGTTCCGAGGTCGGCACACCCATTTGCTCTACGTATCCACTTCCTTCTACAGGGTCATACAAAAAGAAGTTGTTGTGTGGGGCATCTTTATGAGATACAGCCTACAAATCGTAAAAGATGCTCAGCTCAAACACGTCAACGTAATAGCAAAAGCAATCTATCTAAAGAAAATGGATTTGAAATAAGTCGGCCAGCAGGAGCTGCCTTGCTATACGATCGCTGTCAAATAGTGACACGTAATATTCACTACACGAGGTTAGCCCTAATAGTATACCTAACACCCCCAAACCTAATGCGGAATGTCATAGTTTAAAACTCTAGCCCATAGCGATCAGCAGCTGCCAACATTAACAATTATTATTTGGGAACAAGAAATATATACATAAGATTTGTCGAATAAAAAATGTTGACCGCACACAGAATTACCCATTTCCTATTTGTAAACATTAAAGACTCAGCAGTGTTGAAGGGCACTCATGGCCCAAGGTTTGCAACGAAGTGGTATGTGCATCCTCATGCAGAAAGGCTTCGTAAGATTTCTCATGCGATATTGCAACAGTTAACAATATAATTGCAGCTCAGAAATAAAATGAAAACTGTCGATATGCGCACGGCAGGTCAATTTATTTGAAAGAAAGTCGTAGACAGTAGCTGTCGAGCAAACCCATGGATTGATCAATTCAAACAAGTTTACTACTATCTGAGCTAGCTACAGTAAGTAAGCAGCCGTTTGCAGTAGTAAAGTGGGATTGATCAAGTATAGTACTTGTGCTCAGGTGGTTAAGCATCAGCAATATTTATGCAGGCAAGCAACCCTACTCGAACACAAACCCGATGGATAAAGCAACCGGCTGTCTTAAATGGTATTAGTAGTTCACCACTCACCCAATCAACTACTGTGGGTGGCGATTGCATGCAGATTCAACACGAGATATGCTGGCAGAGCCGATTTTGAGCGTTAGCCTCACCAATTTCTGAATCACACTTGGTTTGCCCATAACTAGTAAGTTGGTTTTACCGTCATTTAGTTGGAGAATTTTTTTGCCATCTATGTTCGGATGTCAGCTATACATGCAGCAAAGGAGCTGAGAGTTTATCATGCTGAAGGTCTAGGAGGAATCAAAGCAAAGGTACATCTGAGTGTCATCCAAATAGAAGTGAAAGCCTCGATTGTGCTTGGCAATCACATCGGCAAGAGGGAGAGTATAAACCGCGGAAAGAACTGGGCCAAGCACAGAGCCCTGAGATACCCTACATTTCAGAGGTTCCTCGATGATCTTTGTCCATCCACATCAATACTCAGGAGTCTCCCACTGAGATGGGACCTAAACCATTGCAATGCAGTATAAGTGATGCCCAAACGAGATGAGAAGCGCTCAAGAAAGATTTGGTGATCGATTGCATCAAATGCTTCCGAAAGATGGAGCAAAAAAGCTGACATTCTACTTAAGCCTGCATTCCTAAGTAGGTCGTTGTACACCCGAAGCAATGCCGACTCTGTGGAGTGATAAGCTCTAAAACGAGACTGGAATTTACTAGCAATGTTTGAAGTTTCAATACATGAATTTATCTGGTCTGCCACGACTTGTTCCAGTGTTTTTGATAAGACGGTAGAAGGTTGACTGGGCGGAAGTCGCTCAAGTTCTCTTGGATTAGTGTTGCTTTCTTGGGTAGTGGCCTGACTACAGCCTTTTTGAAAGGTGCTGGAAAATGACACCAGGCGAATGGCATATTTATGATGTTAGTTATGCATGGCAACAGCAAATCAATGCATCATCGAAACAGGACAGTGGGAATAGGGTCGACTAGTTGTCTTCTTTGATTGGGATATGAACTTCAGGACGAGGTCACTAATGACCTTCTTGAATGAAGACATTGAGGTGCTGTATGGAATTGAGGGACATGACTCCAGGGGGGATGCTGTCTTATAGGGAAAGACTCACTGATCTTGTCTATCTTGGTGAAAAGGAAGCTAAAGAAGCGATCAGCTAGATCATCACAGGGATCACTGGGTAAGGAGCTAACCTACGAGTGGTTAAGGAGATGGTTGATCGTCGACATCAGCATTTTGGGATTTTGTATCTATAATTCAACTAGTTTTTTTTTTATAGAAGCTAGACTTGGCCTTTGGTAGGATCGATTGGTACAATCTACAGCAGTTTTCGTATGCCTGTCGATGGATCGTCAGTCTGATCCTTTGTAAAGTTTCTCAAGCTTGCGCTTAATAAACTTAGCTAGTTTAATGTACCAAGGCCGTCTGAGAGAGGGCGCACAGTGCACCTAGTCAGAGGTGCAAATCCATCGAGCGTGTCAGTTAGTGTTGTGTTGTAGCTATCTACCAATGATGACAGATCGGAGGGAGGACTGAGCAGCAGAGGTGAAGCAGATATTCTCGCACAGACAGCATCGATGTCAAGGGTCATGAGGTTTTGCGATTCACAGGTGATTTTAGAGGAGGAGTTCGGCACACACTGTAGATTGTATGAGATCTGCATGTGGTCAGATAAGCAGGATTTGGTAATAATTGGTGATGACAAAGTGCAGTTGTATGAGAAATTCTGGTCGAGTGTGTGACCCTTGATGTGAGTAGGGCCATGCACATGAGCCACAAGAGACAATGAGTCGGTCAGTGCACGAAATTCAGTGCTGAAGTCATCAGATAAGTTATCAACATGAATTTTGAAATCACCCATAATGAGAAAAGATCGATTTCTCGCACACAGAATCGATCGAAATGAGGTCAGAGAAATCTGAGATAAAGGAGGACTTAGTAACTGGTGGGCGATAGCCTACTGCCACCATCGGTAGCTTGTTGCCGGGTGAAATCAAGACAAGAGATTCGAAAGACTGCTTCGAGGGTACTGCAAACAGCCTAAAGTTGAATTTCGAGCGTGTGCCAGTAGCAACTTTTGATTGATCTAGGAGTGTGAAAGAAGAAGTCAGACAGGGTTGCGTTTTTAATTGTCGGGCAGTTTACCGATTTTAGCCAAGTTCCAGTCAAGGCGAGAAGATCGCGGCCTTTTAAAAAATAAGGTCGCTTATTAATAGGGTTTCTTAAACAATAACAATTAGTGAGGATTCCAAAGACAAGTGCTAAGTGGGGCCAACGGAGTTATAACAGGCTTGATGGTCACTATGTTAGAGATATTCACAGTGACTTTTGAGGGAGAACGTGCTCAGCGTTTCGAGAGAATGCTAGGAATACCAAACGAGCAGGTACTCAGCTCGAAGCTCCCACCAAACGAGCTGTGTGTCAGCTCACGGCCCCTCGTCGGCTCCCAGGTGCTTTTCTTTTGTTAATGCAAAATTCACGGATTTTAGCAACAGCAATAACATCTAGTAATACATTTGAACTACGATAACAAAGCGATATAAGGTGCGCACGATCATAATTAATATGCAGGTTACTAGCTGTAGGCGTATCTAATGCTGCCTGCATGGCAGACCTAGCCTAAAACTATAAGTGTTGAGAATCAGAAATTGAAGGGGGTGCCAACCGGTAAGAGGTACCAAATTGGAGAGGGGCTACTAATCCTTTTTCTTTGCGGACAGATCCAAGCTAGTCAGCAGGGTGGCACACCTTTGGTGAACAGCTTCACGAGCTTCAGGCTTCATAGGATCGAGATGTGCCAATTCTGTGAGTGAAGAGAGAGAGGACAACCAACTTACTGTTAGTAGGGGCGAGGGTTACTCAGTAAAACTTGCTGAGCAGCAGGATGCTCAGGCATATCTTCAATGTCCCCACAAATGAAAGCATATTCATTTTTTCCGATTAGGTCTACAGGTTTCTGGGCTAAAAGGTTTCGATAAGCACTCATGGGTATAAAAAAAATGGGATTCACCAACTTTCTAAGGAGCTAATGAGCACTTCCGGGTGGCGCACTGCATTCGGCCTCAGACTCGGGTCTGTTTCTAGATGGAGGAACTAACTTTTCTATCAGCAAGTTTAGCCCTCCTCCCTGACAAAACTCATGTCATAAGATGGCAAGCACTCCATGCACCAACTCACAGCACACACTGTCAATATAAACTAGATTGTTCTCTGCAGACCCCAAAAGACCTCTTGACCACCTGATTGACAGATACCGAACAGTCATAGAGCAGCACACAATAACAATTGGAGAATGGCTCAGTGCCACGGCTACGAGGGGTGTGCGGCTTGATGATACTGACCTTGATGATCTCCTGGCCAACAATACCGCCGACGATGGCACAGACGGGACTCAGCTGACTCGAGCACATGCTAAAGTAGGAATGGAGCACTTCCTTTGTAACATGACGTAGAGTAAGCCAGCGCTATACACACAGCAAGAGTCAAAAGCCTCTGAAGTGCTTTTATACCTCCTGTAGTTTGAGACACGCTAGCATATAACAAGAGCAATGCTCGCGTAATGTCACATCTAGCTAACCAGATCGTGGGTTCGAGTACCGCAGCAGGCTTTATGTTTATTTATTGCTTACTGCAAGCAGAAGTGGTACGCACTAACTCTCTTCCGCTGCTGTGTAAATGAGGCTGAATCAGCTGACAGTACATTTTGCTCCTTTCTTATAAAAGCCACGACTAACGCACCAAGCGAAGGCAAGAATTTAGCCGCCCACTCGGTACTCACACCCTTTGCAGTCAAGTTAGGGTCTTTGCAGTGCACTGTCTCGTCATGCATAAAAATGAAACTAAAGTGACCAGTCTCGTGCAAGAGCAGCCTGAATAGCAGGAGCCCCTCACAGAGTGAAGGTGAATTAACACTAGGATTTCTTTTAGGGCACAGTGCTATCGAGATAGCAGCACGGTGAATAGCAATATATAATATTATAATTAATTTGTATAGCGCCCCAAGAGAACTTAGTCTCTATTCAGGTGCTTCACATATGCCACGGGGCTCGAGCCCACGACCTCAGCCAGACCTTGGTAGGGGCAAGCATCTTAACTGCTGGACCAAAACCAGCTTGGCAAACAAAGAAGGACACGGTTGAGATTTGCCCTTCGGCATGATGCTATCAAATAGCCTTAAGTCAGATAAGCCAATCAAACCTCCATTTCGGAAACACCAAGAATATGGGCAGGTGATGCTACTTACTATGCAGAATAAAGTCATTCATCAGGCTATTGAGATGAGCTGACCATGACTCAAGACAGCTACTGCAAGTGTTCTAAGCTAAATTCCACAAGCGATTGGAGATCCTAAACAATATGGTGACTGAGTCAAAAGGCATGGTATGGCTAAAGCACTTCCTAGACGATCACATCCACTAGTTAAGTACAGACTTCTGTCTCGACGACTCTTGCAACACGAATTGACTGCTCTTCATGTAGCAAGCAAAGCAACCTTGATGACATGCCGGCGACAATCAGAGAGGAGTTTCAAGCAATAAGTCACACGACAAGTCACTCACTTACGCTATAAAGCGTAAATGCTAGGATTGCAAAGATAAATGCAATCCGTTTCGTTGCGACAGCCCGTGCTTCGGCGGCACACATAACGGCTGTGCGATCAGCAGTAGGGTAAGCTTGAAAGTTCACTGGCCAAAGGTCCAAAGGTGGGGTAGGGGAATTTCACAGGCCGACAACGGGTTCGTCTGGCCCCCCAATGCAGATATCACATGCAAATGTCACGACGACTAGCCTAGCCAAGTTACCAAAGTACCTAGCTGGCACCCTTTCCAGAAGTGCCCACGGGTGAAGCACTCACTTGACAAACGTTTCGGGAAACTGTTCATCTGTCAGATCCAACTCTGACATTAACTCGCGGCGCATGAGCTTCAGCTCATGAGCATCTTCAGGAGTTACTAATGGCGACGGCCTTCGGTTGTGCGATTCGATAAACTTCTGTAGAGCTGAAATTCGAATGAAAAAAATGCCAAAAGATGAACATCGTTTATAGAACCCACTCCGATTTTCACGCAAATTCAAACGGGCAAGCACGTGATACGCAAAGAAAGCCGATTTGGAACCTTACTGCGAACAGCAAAATAGCAGTGGCTCGTTCGTTTTCGGCCTCTCTGCTTTGAAGCTCTCCACCAGACACTATCGGTGGCGGCTTGAAGATCGACAAAGGATGCCACCTGGCTCGAATCGAGGACACGGCCATCAGTGAGCAGCCAACAATTATCCAGCCAGCGCTTAGCAATCGGCCACGAAAGCAAGCCCGAGCTGCATGCACTAACCTTTCTTAGCGTGACGGTCTCCGTCTCGTCGCGTACACTGTCCAATTTCCGTTTCCGAGAAGTAGTGGATTCTGCAGAGTTAGACGTGGACGTCGGTGCCGGTCCTTTGAGTCGACGCTCCTCCCTTAAAGAAAAAGCAAAACGTGGCAGGAGCCATTTCAGCAGCCACCGACAAAGGCTTCAGCAGTCATGTGACCTCCTTTCCGAGCATCTGCTCAAATGCTGAGCAGATGCTAGCTACGACCTGGCTGGGCTGCCGACGATGGAAATCAAAGCGCAGCCATTGCACGGCCAATCACCTGGCGCCTTGAACAGTGCCAACAATAGAAAACCACGGCTCAGTGCCAGCACTGAGATAGGATCTGCAGATAACAGTTTTCAACATATGGTCCAGCCAAAATAGAGCAAACGTTTGGCCAGACCCCAGTTTTCTCACTCAGACAATTGACCGACCCTATCGGGCAGCCCCCTCCACAGCTCCAGGTGATTGGAAAATAGCTCCCCCCTCTCTAAACTGTCTGTGCTGCAATACTGCAGAATGCTGCCATTGCATACATGCAGGCTGGCATCTGCACTCGTCGCTTCGAAAGCCTTCAGACTACCATGCACTCTCTTTGCTTTGATATGCTCAATACTGATCCCGTTATGGTGATCGGGTAGCAGCACGACATCGTAGCAGGACTGCATGCTTCCTGCATAGTCGCAGAAAAGATCAGGCAGTTACGACATGCATCTTGCATGACTTAGAAAGCCGTCAATTAATCACATTCCTTGTGCAAAAACAGTGCTGCAACCTTTGCTTTTTTCTCTATAGGTAACAAGCATGGATGTGGTTGTCTGCAATGTGCCACGCCCCCAAGTAGATGCATGTGCTGGCTGTACTAGGTCAAACAGGAAAGAGCAGTCTCTGGTGAGGTAGTCCTAAGGTCACGACCCCAGGAGCCAGCACCACCCTTCCCCACCGTTTCCAGCACTTTTGCAACAATCATAAGCTGAGAGTGATGACTAGTAGGTGTCAGGTGAGCCGTGATGGCATACTAGGTAAGGCAGTTGCTTTTCACAACCTCTGGACCAAGGTCGTGGGTTCGAATCCTGCAGCGGGCGATTCTTTATCGCCGCTGCAAGCCGTGGTGAGAGCCGTAAAGGCTCTTCCGTCGATATACAAAAGAGGCAGTTAAATCAGCTAGAAATGTTTTTATTATTATTCGCCATCGCTCATACAGCTCGGTTTCCCTAAGAAAATCTGTTAACATACTGAGCAGCCTCAAACAGCGAATGATGTCTAGCAGCAAGAGATGCAGCAGTCGCAGTCAGCTGATCCGACAAAAGCCTCAGAAACTAAGAGCTCATACCCCAGGGTTCACCAAAGCATCTACGTAAGCGCGGTAGGATTGCACAATGGAAACACGCCTCAGCGTGAGCTTGTTCGTATGTGAGCATGTGAGTAGCAGCAGCTGCCACGGCACCTACTTCATATGCAGAACTTCATTTATGGAACAGGCTACCACAAATTAAACTTGGATACAAACATCTATACAAAAACGCTATCGCAATTGCTAGTCACACAAAAACACACACACACACGCACGCACACACAGAGTGAATGCAGCATACAGCGAGATACTCACTCGGTGTAACTGTGCCGGCCAAGATCAGCAAACATGTAACCATAGTAGCCGTACACGTCGCAGCAGTAGAATCGGATGCCGTTCTTGTGGCAAACGGCGTTAATGTGCAATAGCTGCGACCACGTGCAGTCACTTGCGCACACGACATTGAATGCTTTGAAGAAGTCATCAGTCTTTTCGTCGACACGATCCTTGTCGACCACGACCTTGACCATCGGATTCAGCTTCTGGGTGCGAGCAGCAGATGCCTCGGCCCTCTGCACGTGTCACGTGGCATACATATGAGGATCGTGCGAGCTTCTTTGCAGTCGAAACATTTCATAAACACTAGTTGGTCCCTTACACTTACGTTTTGACCAATAACATCACGATCGACAAGAAACTGTGACGAAAAGTCATCTTCGGTGACCTGCAAAATAGCCATGCAGACATTTGCAGCTATACATTCACATATGTCGCCGAAAGGAAGCTGGGCACGGTGAATACATGACTAGAAGCCAACACAACTCGGGGCGCTGAAACGAGCCGTGACGATCGCACTTACAGAACAGTGATCAAGTAGCGTTATGGAGTTGATTCCAGCTAAGACGATATTCTTGGTTACTTCTGCAGCGATCCCGTTGAGTCCGACAATGAGAACGTTGGCGGTTCGAAGCCTGAAAGAAACCACTGCATAACAAACTAAGATGGCTGGACGTGTTGCCCCTTCAGAGAAGGGTCAGCACTTAACATTAAGGTATATGTTGGCTTGAGGATCCAGACAGCTAATACGGATGCTTGAACTAAGAGGCAAGTGCAGCAGAAGCAGGGATTTTGGCAATTAAATGCCGGTCTTTTGCAATACACGTACTGCTGGTGATGTAGTAACACTGATAACCATGCATTTGATAGTTGTCAAAAAAAAGACCTGATCCCTTTCTAGGCGTATCGCATAGCCCGGAAAAAAAGCATGCCAACTGAGTTGTGATAACGATATAAGCAATCGAAGCATCCATAAGGACAAAAAAGACGGACGATTCACGTGGACCAAGCAGATGGTGTGAGAAACCGTTAGTTTCAAGCTTTGCTTTAAATGTCAAGTCAGGGCATGTCGTGAGCTCCAGGCTTTAGGTGCTCAGCCAGTAAAAGCTCTTCAAGGTATTCAAAGGATTTTACATTGGTTAGGGAAACAGCTATACGACCCGGGTCAGAAGAGGGTGTAGTTCGAGGGAGGCAGAGAGGAAAGCGGTCCAGATAAGAAAGCAAGAACAAGGAAACTAAGAACCAACAAGTGAGAGACAGGACATCACAGTCCATGCAGCCCTGCTTGATGGGGAGCCAATGCAGGGGGAGAGCTGTTGCAATGTGAGGACTCGCAAGACTCGCGATAGACAAGCCTTGCTACCGAGCTTGGCCAACTTCTGGAAATCGTTCGGGCAGGAGAACATGCAAGCAGGCATTACAAATTATTTCACGTAGGGCTTCCAGCATTGGTTTCACGACAATCTTCGAGGGTATGACTCAGCTGGTAGCTTAGTACCGTTGCATATTTGCATCATACCACTTTGGGCGACCCGATCAACTACAGACATAGATCGAACAGACATTGTTCTCTTACGTGGTTTGAAAATTACAAAAAAGCCTGAAGGTTCAACAACTGATTGTCAGACTGATGAGGCACTATCCGACTTAAGAGGGCTTTCACTGTGCTAGACCCTTAGATTAGAGACATCTCGCATGAGCAGATATTATATGAATTGCTTGCTGGTTAGCTGGTTTAGCTGCCTCATTCACACAAGCATCAGACGTTTCGGGCTTTCTTGGACAGGATACTGCTTGGCCCTATGGCTAAGGTGCCCATCGACCAATGTGTGGCCGAAGTCGTGGGTTCGAACCCCGTGGATATGTGAAGTGCCTGAATAGAGTATTTAATCTGAATTGGTCCATGCATTTGTATTTGTAACACCCCATCTGGACTTCTGTAACTAGCAGCTTGCTGGTCTACGGGCAGGTGCAATTAGGTGCATACAGTTGGTGCAAAACTCTGCTGCTAGGCTCGTTTGTCGTGAGCATCAAAGCAGCCAAATCATTACACATCTAGCTGACATGCACTGGATCCCAGTCAAGCAACGCATCGACTTCAAGGTTCAGCCACTCACTTTTAGGTACCTTCATTCTTTGGCTCCAGCCTCTCTATCAGATCTACTCCACCCCAGGCTCTGCATAGTACCACCCACTTTCTGAATCTAATCATTTACCTTGTACGAACCTCAAATCCATTGGAGACCATGCCTTTAGTTCGTATGCTTCCAAAGCCTAGAACTCACTCCCAACTGATGTCATAGCATACCCTAACTTGACGTTGTTTAAAAAGATGCTAAAAACGCACCTTTATCACACCATTTACAGGGTCATTGTGATTCATCCTCTGTGTGCTTGTGTGTGCTGACAACGTGTGTGACAATGTGCTGCTGGTACCCATATTTGCACGCTGACCATGTGCACATCACCTCTAACCATGCTATGCTTGTAGACATTGTTCATGCTACCATTAACCATATGATCATGCTTCCTTTACAGCATATGTAAAGTGCCTAAGAAGAGAATGAGTTTTCTGAGGGCTCCACACAAAGGTGTTATTATTACTAATACTAGTTCTAAAGGGCATCAAAACACAAGGCTCAACCGGGTGCACCAAAACTCCTTAAATTATAAATATCTTGCGGCCTGCGTCTGAGTTTTAACACTCCTCCATATAATCATAAACAATACATAATCAAGTATAGGCCTGGCTCTTCTCTAGCTTAAAGTGGCTGACCAAGATTGTGGTCTAATAATAAAAAATATAATCACAGGGAGAGACACTAAATATAGCCCGTGTAAGACACTTCTGGACGATAAGTCTACTTTATTTCGATCAGCAGTCTCGACAGCTCAATCATCGTCAAAGCACTAGAACGGTAAACCAGAGGCTATGAGATCCTACCTCGAATCAAGCAAAATGTTTTTTCGATGTTTCCATTGCAGACGGCTTAGGTCGCTTATTATTTTGAAAAAAGTACTAATTCTTACTGATTGTTGGACTTGACTAATGTAGCTCTTCATTATTGCCAAGAAAGATTGCGATACTTCTGATAGTGTTTCTGGAGCACAGCTAACGCTGATTACCATAAACATAACTTTGACATCTGGTTAAAAGAAAATTGAGGTTAGCGATCGATAGCTTTACCCAGAAGGCTGCTGTTCATGACGAACCGATTTATATACTTCATTAGATATTTCATATACATCATGATCATAGTAATTCAGAAGCCAGGTGAAGGGATGACTCTCAAATACCTTGTTGGCGATTTCACTATCAGACTACTATTGCTACTAAAAGGACCCGAGTTGTATACAAAGATTAATCAACAAGGATACAAAGAAAGCTACCGATAGCTAGACTGCGAGTGACTCAGATTTTAGTTTCTCAATGCTGACGTAAAATAACAATAAAGATGAACGAACGCGTTCACTTTTCCAATTTTTTAATTGACCGACAGTAGCTCACCCGCATTATCATCAGAGGGCTCTAGAATGCAATGGAAGTTCACCATTACACCGAAATCATGGGAATATAGATTCTGCCCGTGAATTTAGGCCCTATAGATTTAAGAAGATCTGAGGATAGGTAACTAGGCAAACAGCTAGATTTAAGCTTTTGCTTAGAGTCTCTCTCGCAACAATACAGCTGAGGGGTGGAGCCTTATTTTAAGGCAGGGTTTCGGCCGTTAATAATGCTAAAAAATCAAACCGGCTAGTGCCAATTGTGTTGCACGCACTTCATCAGCGTGCACGACACTATTAAAGAAGTTGCGACGTGATTGAGTAGAACCGTAAGCACGACCCACAGATGCACTATGCCAAGCACCCTAAGCAAATAATAATCGCGACCACATCCACCACACCCACTGGTGAGACAGTACCTTTTTTGCGCTTCGATTCCCCATAGGCGAATCTGCCGGTCATAAAGGGCAGCCTCTTCTTCAGTAATCACTCCCTCCCCCATTTCCACGCTGGGCTACGAATTCCGCGGCCAGGGAATTACGGAAGTGAAGGTTCAAGGCCATAGTAATGAAAGCTCTGGAAGAACGGCCTTCGGTTCAAACCACGCCTCAGTAATGGTCAACATATGTCTGATAATTTAAGTTAAGATCACTATTAATTTAAGTAAAGTACGATGCTCTAATTTTATTGGTAAGGTGTTCTTGTGGAGGCCGTAGTTTAACTCTTCGTTAGGCTAACCTGGCACCCGCCAGCCTGCGTTTCCGGTGTTCTAAGCCGACGAAATGGTGCTCCTAGAAAACGACACTGTGAGTCCGAAGACACGCGAAGGTTCTGCTTGTCAAGTGTCCTGATGCATAGCGCGCTGTTGCTGAGGTTATCTATGGTGTTTTATGAGTTTAAAAATTCTTTGTAGTTTCTAAATAAGCTCACCGAACTTTTTCTGAAAGCGAAGACAGCTGGTAGCGGTTCTGTAGTGCTCACCATGAAAAAGTGTAAGTTGTGCTATCAGCTTGGTTGCTCAAAGCTTGCGTAAAATATATCTAGAAAAATATATCAGTTCAGTGTGAGCCGGAGTAGTTTTGTCCACGCACGCTGCTTGCTGCATATCCACGTGGCCGCGAGCATGGAATTGTACGCCCTTCAGTCATTACTGCGAGTGAGAGAGAGAGAGAGAGAGAGAGAGAGAGAGAGAGAGAGAGAGAGAGAGAGAGAGACGGAGCCGCATGCTGAAATTTTCAGCTTTTTTTAGTGGAGCTTGGGGATTCGCAACTCCGGCTGCATCTTTGTGCTGCTAGACGTTTCATGCACGGGTCTTCGGTTTTGAAAGCAATAGTTAATCCTGTTTCCAGGTGTACGATCATTTTTATACACAAGCTAGATTTCCTGCTTATGCTTGGGCGTAAGTTTTTACCAGTTTCGTACGGTCTGTTGGTCAGTTGGCGACAGAAGCTTTAGCTCTGCAGGTCCTAGACTGTGGAACTCGCTTCCACAATTCTTACGTAACGACATCTACTCTCCAACTGCCGACTATGGCACATCTTTTTCAGCGGTCCTGAACTGCTACTTCTATGCTACTCACTACCTCAACTGCTCTCCTAACTCTGCTATGCTTCCCACTTTCTCTCTGTTGCGTGAGACGAAGTCTTTTGGCTACCGAATGCGTACCGAAAGCCGCTTAGGCTGTGAGTGCGCTATACAAAACTCTCCTGCGTAACACCCACATGGTCTTTATGACTTTGTGGAGTTACTGACGGAGATACATTACATTACGTTACATTACATTACATTACATTATTGCGAGTTAGCTTCGGTCAAAGGCTCTTGCAGGCTGAGTCTCGGCTTCATTCTGTGTATGTCATTTGGCATCGACTTTGCCAGTCACCGTTTGTAGATACGCTTTCCGCGTGTAGAGCAGCCCAGTGCCTAAATTTTGTCGAGGAGGGACGTCTAAAAAGTACTTATCAAAGTGGTCCAACAATCATATGTTTGTTTAGGGTACCTTGCAGAAGATAAACATGTTAGAAATGGGATCGGAAGTTCTGACGACTTCCATATAAAAGAACAAGCGATTATGCAAACCATATCATACCCGGATGTTAGCCGGAAGCAACATAGCTTCAAATTCCAATTTACCGATCTCCGAATCATATCTCACTTGTATCCCAACTTGTCGACCCTTGGTAGATCGAGGTACGGTCGTCCCTTGCCATTTCGCTCTTCGACTTTTTCGCCTTCACTCTATCGTGGTTTTTCAGATTTATTCTTTAAAAAGTTGATTGAGATAGGGACAAAGATCCAGCCTCCACTCGGTTGTCTGAGCCAATTATACACCCCTGTATTACAATTAAAATTAAAATTACTCTATTTATGGAGTGTAGATTCATGAATTAAAGCAACCTGCCAATCCTTCAATGCTAGGTGCAGCCACTCGACTACTCCTTATGTGGGGCAAAAACTTTTTTTCAAAAAATCGGGTGTGCTGTAGCCAAGCCAGTCAGAGCATTCTGTTCACTGATTGGCTATCCCATCCTTTAAATGTACAATTAAATACACAATAACAATAATAAGGCATCGTTGGGTAATATGGGTGTAATGGAGACTAAAAAGGTGTTATTTCATGTCCAGAGGGCTCTAATAATGTTAAAAACCATATTTAGATGGTCGTTAACAGGTTTTCTATGCTCAAATCTACGAAAATGTTGATTTATAAATAAGAATTCCTACTTCCCCGAAATTCGCTTATCTGGTAGAGTCTGGAACTGATTAAACCCGATAAACTGATAAACGAGGGACGACTGTACATGCCCCAAGCTTGTTAAGGTGCATGCTTGGGACCTTTAACAAGCTTTATTTTCAGTGTTGCTTTATACTACATAAAATCCATAAGTCTGCCAATACTTACATATCAATAAAATTTGAAATGCGAGCTCAGCTCGATTGTACATGCTGAAGCTAGAATTGTTTCTGATTTCAATGCGATAGGTTTTGCTACGCATGTCATCAAACATCGTGGAACTTGATTTTCTGCAATCATGATCATCTTAAATCCTTTGGAGACCGCGCATTTAGTTCATACGCTCCCAAAGCCTGGAACTCCCTCACGACCTGCGTCAGAACATCCCCTGACCTGACCACATTTAAAAGGAACCTAAAAACACACCTATTTAGGACAGCATTTAGTGGGTCCCTGTGATTCGTCCTTGATGTGCTTATGCGTGCTGACACTGTGCATGCTGCCACTAACCACATTTGCATGCTGACCCTGTGCATGTCAGCCCTAACCATATTATTGATTTTGTTTGTTTTTCAAGTATGATTTTACTTACCATTCAATTGCATTTCACTTTACAGCAAATGTAAAGCGCCGAGAGAGAGAGAGAGAGAGAGAGAGAGAGAGATTAAGTTCTCTGAGGGCGCTTTATCAAGTGAATTATTATTATTATTATTATTATTATCATGTCAAGCCTGTGGTTGTGCATGCTCAAAATAGCATGTTTTAAACTCGCTATGATTGCTGAAAAAATGCCTAATGCGGTAGTTGAGTACATTTTTGAAAGGATGATACTTGAAGCATATAGTAAATCTTACTTCGAAGCGCTCTGACAGTGCTAGAAAATAATCTCTCGAGTCCTCGAGAATGGTGGCTTATGTCTGAAGCTAGAAAATCCGCCGGATACTGCAAACACGGTTCTTGTGCATTTTTTGGCATCTGGTAAGCAAACAAAGATAGTTGCATGCAGGATTTGTTAACATATATTGCTAGCTCATGCAAATCATATGCCCTGGTGAGAATTTGTTGGTCAGCCGTTCATGTAACTCTGAAATATCTCTGGTTAAATTTTGAACCCCAGGGATGTGTCTTTTCGAGCAGCATTATATATATATATGTATATATGACTCGGCTTGTCTTTCTGCACCCAGTGTTATTGCCAGCAGGTACTGCTCATAGCCACCCCCACCCTGGTCGATCACTAGCCATCCTGTGTGCTAGCCTTCCATAAGAGACGATATGCCAGTTGCTGAACCTCTGCCTATCAAGCAAATTGCAACGTAATTTGGTCGCAGGCTACACAGGGAAATCTCTGCCGACTCCCCTTTCCATGTACAGGTGTTAGTGAGCCGAATACATTTTCTAGCCTGATGTGACTTTTTCTGAAGTCTCATTTTATAATCCACGACCGGGATGGCTGTTGACAAGGCGATCGCATTTGGCATAAATGCCAGTGCCTTGGTGTAGGTTGCTTTCAGAATGCCGTCAGCATTGTTCCCCGTTTGCATTGCCGTCATCATTGCCCCCCCCCCTTGTGGTTCACCCGGCTGTGGCCCCACCTGCAAGAACGCCCTGGCTGACCCAACAAATAATAATAATACACTTGATATAGCACCCTCAGAGAACTCAAACTCTCTCTAGGCACTTTACAAAGCCTCAAACCGACTGCTGTGCCTGCGGCTGTAAATCTTCAATGTCATCTGCAGTGTGGGAACTATGTTGACCTCTTTCCTGCACTGGGGTCTAGGGCGCCCCCTTTCTGTCCCCCCTCCCAGGACATCTGTCGCAGAGGACACCTCTGGTCGACCCTTATTCACCTATCATAATTAACATAAATAATCATAAATAAATGCTGTGAAGAGTAGGCAGAGGGAGTAAACACATTTTAAGAGCGACGGCGTATTCCAGATTAATGCCAGTGTATGTGACACGCGCAAAATAGTAAAACTCAGTTCTCTCGTGTCTGCTCCGTTTTGCTTGTTTGCCATATCTGCATTTGCCTCATTCATAGTTTATGCTGACTGGCTGGTTGTTTAAAAATGTAAATGACTAAATGTGGCCAAACTGTTGGGTCACCCTATATAGCATTATGACACACCAAAGGCATTTCGTGACAGTTGAACCCACTAATCCTAGCCCTCATGGAGACTAAAGTCGTACTAACTTGCCCTCTTCTAGTAGATGCTGTCAGACTCGTGAAAGTTAATCAGCCTTCTGATAAATAAATAAATCCTAACTGACTAAACAGCCTCTTTTTGTATAGTGACAGAAGAGCCTTTACGGCTATCACCACTGCTTGCAGTGGCGATAAAGGACCACCCACCGTAGGAATCGAACCCATGACCTCGGGACCGAGGTCGTGAAAGCAACCGCCTTACCTAGTATGCCATCACGGCTCACATAAGTAACTGTAGGCAATTGTGGCAAATAAATGAGCAGATCCTTACCCTCGATATGAGAAGGAAAGAAGAAGCAGCCGGTATAAGTAGTGAAAAGGGAGTGAGAGACAAACAGTATGATTCATACCTGTGTAGCAGCCGTTTTCGGTGACTAGCGATTCCTTATTGCAGACGACGGCCGAACTAAGCCAAAACCACGGTCCGGAACTGGTGACTCGGCATCTGTCAGTGAGCCACAAGAATATAAGTGTCTTATTCGGGCAACTCTCGCCAAGCGAAAGATCTCCACCGTGGTATGTCTCAGTCGCCTGACGTTGAACAGTTTCAAAACGTTAACCAAATTTTTTTATAGCCTTATTTTCTGTTTTATTCAAGTTGTCTTCATGACATTGTGTTGTGTTGGGCGGCCAATCTTGACTGTACTTTAACGGTCTTTCATAAGGCTTTGTTGGTACAGCTTCTTGAAGTAGCCTCTTTGAGTTGCTCTTTTGTCATGTTCTTTTAAGCCGTTGCACTGCATTGTATCCTTGAGCTAACAATCATAGTGCTATGATCATTGGCATACCAAAGCTGGGACTACGTGGCTGTAGACTGGTCTCCCACTCTTTAAACCTGGCAGCAAGACTGGAAAATGTTTGTATGTGTGTGTGCCTGACTGGCTTAGCCTAGGTTAATCTTTAGCCTTTGCCGCACGAAACCCATTACACTTAACATTTTCTGGTTGCAGATATAGCTATCTCACTGACTGTGTCGAACTGGGTGTAGCGCTGTCGAGTCATAACTGAGCTATTTTGTCAGTGTCGACTTGCTGTCAGCAGTCACACACGACTGCAATATTTGATGTAGAGGGGCTGGAGGCCAAAGATTGATTATTGCTTCCATTTGGCAGTGTGGTGCAACCATGGGACGTTAAGGAGCAATTTTTTTGTTTTGGAGCTGAGGAATGGTGCCTTCTTGGCTTACATGTGGTCATTCTAAGCTTCACCATCACTGATCTTGGCCTGCATGTTACTTAGTTGGTGTTGCATGGTAGGAGGAAAATGTTGGAATATACAACTGATATTCTATTGCGTATCACTTTGCAGCAAATGTAAAGCGCCTAGAAAGAGATTAAGTTCTCTGAGGGCGCTTTATCAAGTGCAATATTATTATTATTATTATTATTATTATTATTATTATTATAGTGTTTATATGGATATAACCAGGTGAGTGGCCTGGAGTCGCAGGCTTTACTTTGATCGGATGCAGTGCGGCCGGCTGCACGGCTGTGCTAGATCTAAGAACTGGTGGGGGACAGTACAAATCAGGATTAATGGACTAATTGCATATGTCTGTCAGCCGTGCTATGGTCATTTTCTCTCTATTCCATTAGTCTCGTGTCTTTTATTATACTTAAAAACAATACACGCCATGTGATCGCACTTTCTGTCACTCATTGTCTCTTTCTTTTATATTTTTTATTACCAATTTTATATTTTGCTTTCTCTTTCTGTCTCACTCACCTTTCTCTCACTATCGCTTGTTTTCTTGTCTCCAAACCTATATTGTTTTTGCTTGCTCTTCACTCTTTCTTTCTCATTCTCTCCCCTTTCTCAGTCTCTCTCCCATTTATGTAAAATTCTTTCTAGCATGTGCAAAATGACTAGCAAGAGATTTAGTTATCGGTGGGTGCAATGCAAATTTTTATTATGAAGTCTTTTTTCTGTCCTGTGCCTTTTATTACGTGATGTTTTCTGTCCCTATTCTCTCTCTCTCTCCCTCTCCCTCTCTCTCTCTCTCTCTCTCTCTCTCTCTCTCTCTCTCTCTCTCTCTCTCTCTCTCTCTCTCTCTCTCTCTCTCTCTCTCTCTCTGCATGTATCTCTCCCTTTTTCTTGTTACCCTACCTCTTCTTTTTCTGTATCTGTTTTCCTGTCTGTGTCGTAGTCATCCTCACTGTCTATTTAGTCTTGGACTCCTCTGAAAAAATGTAAGCACAAAATAGATACAATGCATATATTTTATTTTATTGGAAATTTATTTTATTAAAATCGATTGACTCATAGATTGTATGACATTTATGGAAGAGGTATGAATTCAGTAAACAATCTTTGCAAAACTCGATTCTAATTTCTCTTGCAGAATTATTAGCCATTCCGTACACAATTTGAAATAGAATCACTGTGCAAGTTAAACAAAGCAAAACTTAAGTTCTATTCAACGTTATTTTCAATAAGATATTTGTTGTTGTTAGCTTGAGTCTGATGGAGCTGTGAAGCAGTCCTTGACGGGGTAAAATGCAGGTAATGATTAATATCAACTCCTTTTCGCCTTTCGTTTTGATGCATATCAGTTCTGAAAACCCTGGCTCAAAAGTGTGCAGTACCAAAGAAATGAGAGCAACACGACTATCTTACCAGGGTGGTCTTGTTTCAGTGCATCCCATAATTTTCCATTTCGTTTCGAGTTGGATCCAGTTCGTAAAATTTTCTTTGTTGTTGGGTCCATGAGGTATTTTTTTTTAGCAAGGTCTATATCACTAATGCAGTCTGTGTTGGCTAGGAAAGGATTAGAAATCCATATTTTAATTTTGAGATCACCCGAGAAAAATTATCCTTAAAAAAGTCCTGCTATAGTATCTGAGTATCCAGCTGTCTGCATAAGTTTGCCTTTGGAGAAATTGGCAGGGCTTAGTAATTGCCGATTCTACCCTATGACGAAATTAATCTACCAACAGATAGTTTGCATAACTCTCTCCGATAACCTCCTCGTCCACATCGGTAGTTTGGTAAGAACGGTTTGCAATCTTTTAGTGGCATTCATAATGATAGTGAGTCCAAATCCTTGAATAGAAAGATTCACCCCATTCATATGAACAAAAATAACCGCCGAGTAGGCTAAGCCGTAAATATATTCTTCACTGATTTCTTGTTTGGAGAGTGAGCTTGCATGCAAAAATTATCTGCCAAGTTTGTCTGCTCTACTAGGAATTCTTTTGGTAAGGTGAGGTGTGAAGCCAAAAACTTTTCATATACTATGAAATGAATATCTTTTCGATGGTTCTGAGTTTATTTCATGTACGTTTAGTGCTTTATAGTTGCTATTTACTAAACCTCGGCATTAAAGCAGTTTCTAGGCTGAGCTGTTTCAAAATTTGGCCTAAGCTTACACTACACTATCAAAGACAAAAGGCTGCTTCTGATGTAGGCAGCATTTACGCAATAATTCGTTTGAACTTGTTCTGGTTACACGAGATTTCATTTTTATCAATTTCGATACTTGAAAGGCACAAAAACAAAAGTTTGGTTTATCGTTAATTTCTTATATTGATATACGGTTAGCCGATTCAACAGTCTCTTTTATCAAATGGCATAAGAGCCTTTACGGCTATAACCACAACTTGCAGTGGGCATTAAAGGATTGTCCCTCTGCAGGACTCTAACTTACGACCTTCATGAATAGTGAATATAGCGAGACGAAAACCGTGGAAATAGTTATTACACAAGCTACATAGTTTGCTCCCGACGAAGTCTTTTTTCGCTTCCTGAGTTCTCAAGGACAGATGTCAGCATTCTGACATCTGGAGATAGGAGACACAAACACATATCCATCATTTGTTTACCTGTCATCAAACGGATCCTGTATGTGAACTGTCACCCTAGTGAAGGTTTTGATATTTGTCTTAAGGAGGCGAAATTTAGCAGCAAGTTGCTTGTGATGTGTGGATGCTTCTGTAGCGATGTAGACTAGGGTTACTGCATCAGATTGCTGACATCACGATGCTAGACGTTTATCTAATCAGTATAATTACTTTCTCAAGTTTACAAAACGTTTGAAGAAAATGTCAGATATCTTCACACGCTTAGTTGGTTTTATGCTTGAGCTGCTGAGAGAGGTGATTACTATTCTTGATGGCGTAACTTCATTTATAAAATAGATTAATAATTTTGCACTGAAACTCTTCCTATATGCTTACGTAGGCTTAATGCATGTACAGCTCATTAGTGTAGAACGTTATAGTAACAGTGTTAATACCAGATTTGGAATTGTTAAGGTGTGTCCAATTTAGGCGGCCTGACTGACACTTATGCTCATGAAAGTAAGTACGTATGTATCTATCTATAATTTCATAGAGCCACATAGACCACTGCTGGAGTGTTCTGTAGTGAACTGAAAGCCTTGCTGGCTTTCAGTGTGCATAGCCAATAGACTTCATCTCTTGCAATGAAGAGAAAGTGAAGAGCGAAGCTGAGGCAGGTGGGCCGTCGGGAAGTGAGTAACATAGAAGTAGCAGTGGAGAATGCCTGTGAAGGATGTACCAGAATTGGCATGCAGGGGAGAGGTCGGTCTGTCTAGTCACAACCATATATATGATATTTGGAGTCACCGGCCTGTTTCGGTGAGAGCATTTGGGATAGGTGTGTCCCAGTCATGCACAATGCAGATTCTGAATTTGTACTTGCCGAGGATCTTGGATAAAGAAACTGTTTCTAGCATTGTTTTGTGCTTAGGTTTTGCCCATGGCCATTACCAGATCATTATTAGGCAGGCCAATCATAAAAATCAGAAGGGCATCCCACCCGGCTTAAGCAGGGGGTTGGACCTCATAATACTTATCTCTGGGTTGTTTTTGGTCTAATTTGTATTTATAATGAGCAATTTTTACTTTTGTCATTGCATTTTCCAGCAGTTTGCAAACTGCATTGTGCTAGCAGCAATCCGGTGTAGGTTTTTATATTCTTAGGGTGAAATACTGCCTCTCTGAAATACCTCTCTCTCTCTCTCTCCCCATCTCTTTCTGTTCCCATCTTTCTCACTTCTCTCCCCATCTTTCTCTCTTCCCAACTTTCTCACTTCCCATATTTCTCGGTTAACACCTTAGCATCTTTATATGGCTACCGGCTCTTGCTGGATGTGAGAATTAGTGGCAGAAGTCCCATCCCAGTAATCGTTTTGGTCGTGTACTTTTTATTTAAAGTCTCCCACTTTGTTGAGCAGTCTACTCGTGCAGAAGAGGGCATTGCGATGTGACCTGTGCAATTAAGAAATATCACAGTGCAATGGGTAAATGGTAGCTCTGTGGCCCAAGCCATCAGCAGTAATTTCTGGTATGTGAGGCATGGAATTGCATGCTTTCATTCGTCAAGATTTTATTGTCACTTGGGAGCTAGAACTTCATCGACGGGGGAGGGGGTCGATTAAGGAATATTGATGCTAAAAGTGATAAAGCCTGTACATTTTGAAGAAATTATCTTAAATGCACTTGTGTTTTTACGAGTGTTAAAATGTGGCTGATTAGGCCTTGGGAAGACGAAGCAGATTTATGGGGCTAGAGCTCAGTGGATTTTTACCAGCACTTCGACGTGTTCTGCATGAGGTCTTGGCCATAAAGTTATGCAGGTCCAAGTAAGCAATTAAGCTCCATTCTCACTCACAGGTTTTTGTTGCAGGTGACCCACAAGGACGTTACTAAATTTCAGATGGTATGTATACATTATTCCTGTCTCGTTCAATAGCACTCGTGAGTGAATTTATTAGAGTGCCAGTTAGAGGGGTGCCTTCAATCAATCATAACGTTCTACCTTGTTTAGCAGTTATTCTAAGTTGACCTTGTTCCCCCAGCTGTGCTGGATGCTTGGTCTGCATTAGAGTGCTGTTCTGATTTTGGACATTCTGCTTTTGCTTGCCATCAACTGGTCACCGTGAACTCCAATCAGTTTGGTAAAGTTTACAGACTTGCAGCATCTGTTATACGGATCACTGTAGTGGGATAGAGTGGGAAGATTTACAAACTTGTAATGGCCACTTTGCACATACTTTGCAATGGGCTATGTACAAGCTTGGATTGGTTAAGTGTGCTTGACCATTTACCCCTTCATGTTTCTTTTTAATAATAATAATAATAATAATCCATTTATATATCGCACAGAACAGATTCTCTTTGTAGGCACTTTACAGATACTGTAAAGAAAGAATGTCCAAATGATTAGTGCTAACATGCAAAATGTCATCAGGCATAAGATTGTTAGATATGACATGCTCAGAGTCAACATTTAGATATGGTTAGTAGCAGAAGGCCCAGTGTCATGTAAATCACTCAAAGGACGAATTTCAAGGACCTACTAAATGACCTAATAAACAGGCATGTTTTAAGCTTTTTTTTCAGATGTCATGTCAGGGGGTATCGTGATGCCAGCCAGATTTAAGTTTCAGGCTTGGGGAGCATACAAACTAAAGGCATGGTCTCCAAAGCAAGCATTCAAGAAGTTGTCATGTCTATAGGTATCTCTTGATCAAGCATAAGATGTCTGGCCATAAGAAAGCACGGGCGACAATGGATTACAGCCACAAACTCGTAAGTGACTAGTAGTATAAGCATTTAACCGGAGCATCGGTAGTTGGAAGAGACAGGCCAGTGCTGACAATGGTGGTGGCTGGAGAAGCGGTAGTGACATATACAACAAATGGAACATCTGAAGCATGGCTCGCTGTGCTAGATTTGAAACAGCAAACGGGGCAAGTTATTGTAGCAATGTATGACATTCGGAGGTACAGGATGTCGGTCGCACGAGCACATGTGTTACATACAGTATGCTGTACTTTATTTGGAATTTCCACACATATGCTGCTT
Organism: Cristatella mucedo; assembly: GCA_009760855.2. Lineage (NCBI taxonomy): Eukaryota > Metazoa > Bryozoa > Phylactolaemata > Cristatellidae > Cristatella > Cristatella mucedo. The sequence continues at coordinate 919,897 of WPIO01000077.1, forward strand.
CTTTAGCTGCACAGTGGATAAAGCATTAGGTCTCACTATAACGTTATTGCTGTATGTATCTGTTAACATTTCTTTTGTTTATTTTTTCGATTGTGTGGCTGCGCGATTATAATGAAATTTATTTCTTGTGCATGCTTACCAGTGTCCTACCGTTTATTCAGACTATATTGAGCACTTGGATATCGTCGTCTCTTACCATGTAGCCATTTCTGAATAGTGATGGGTGCTGTTTTGTTAAGCGCTTGTTAATTCTGTTACAGTGGCTTATCTTCTGTCCAATCAAGTGCTATTATGTCATGCTATTTTAGCCTCGTTATGGAAAAAGGACACCGTGCCTGCAGGAAGTTCCTCTCTGCCTTAGTGGTGCTTCGGACGTGATGGAAAGATGCCGAGACCTAACTGTTTTGTTACCTAGCTGTATGAACAGGTTGTAGTCCATCAATGCCACATGATCTCAGTTCAGCAGTTACAGTAGGTTCTACTTCACGTCCCAGGTCGTGGATTCGTGTCCTGAAGAAGGCAGGTCTTTATGGCCCACTGGATAGACGGCGAGTTTCTGTAAATCACAGCGGCTACTGTAGAGATGCTGTTGTTGAATCGACTGAGCTTTTTAGGTTTTTTTTTTACTTGTGAGCTACCCTCATCATATTTTAGATATTAGGAAGTTCAGCGATCTTGATGTTCTGCACGTGCATGTCCCAATTTCTTTATGTGGAAGGAAGCATTCGCTTCCAGCATTGAAAAGATAGTGTATGCGAATCTTGAGTTTCCGGGTGCTGGAGTTGCTATCGTCGTTGACTAATTATTTCAGGCCTGTGTAAGTTTGTTGTGCTGCTCACCGCGTCTCACATTTGGTATAACAATGCAGTGCATCTGGGTCATGCTCAGCCAAGTAATTACGTTTAAGATTGCCTGCCTAGTCGAGTAGTATGAGCTGAGGCTGACGTCAGGATTAGTTCTTGGTGTGTGGACCTTGAGTTCATGGTGCCAGCATATTGTTCCTGTACAAGAGAATTGGGCTGCCCATGACCTTTTTGGAGTCATCGTATGGATTGGCTGTTTGAGATCTGCTGCAATCTGGTTCCCTTCTGCTCTTCTCCTAGGCATACAGCAACTTGCTGAAGGCTAACATGGACAACCTGAAGAAAAAGGGCAAGGCCAAAGGCAACAAGCCAGCAGCAAATGTGCAGGGTCGTACTAATGCATAGAGCATCTGAGCTTCACTCATCAACGGTCAGACGTCACTGGCGAGCAAGCAGTCATTGTGTGGCAGCTACTTGTGTTTCAGCCACTGTGTGGCAGCTATTGGCCCTGTTCCAGCTACTAGTACAAGCCTGGATCATCCCTGTGCCTGTGCAACAAACGTCACAGACCTCTAATTAGAGATGTGGAAGAAACATTGTTTACACTGAGTGCAGCCGTGGTGGCTTACCTATGCGTGACTGGTTGACAGGCATCAGTATATGCTTGCCGTGGTTATTACTGGACACAGCTGAGATGCGTTTTTCAGTCAACTGCGCTCAGCCTTCTGATTCCAGTGTTTGACCATAGGACTGGAGTACTGGTTTGCAACACAGCCTGCTTACTGGTTGCATTATGCTTTTATTCTATGGGATTCCCATATAGTCGGTGCAATGGACTGTGTACCGTGATGTTGTCACACTATTTGTCCACGTTACTGTGAGCGTTGTGGTTGCATTCGCCTGCCACCGTGTAATTGGTGGTATGGCTGAAACAAGTTACGCAAACCATTGTTTCATTCGTGCTGTCTTCCGGCTCAGGGCTGCAAAATGAGTGACAAAGCCGTAATTGGTCGTCAGTGCTTGATCTGGTCCAAGTTTGTGGGAGCACGTTTTTGGATGGGGGGAGTCGTTGTCGGGATCATATGCTGTGTGGGTGGACTGTTGCATGCACGGCTTTTTTTGGCAAGCTCCGTCAGGCTGAGGTTATGCACGATTTTGTCAATGTCTACTGTGCATGACCAAAGTGCCTCACAGTGGCTTATCGCCATGGTCATTCCTTGGGTCTAGGTGGGGAGTCACTCTGTTCCATGGCAAAGTGACGAGTGGCAACATGTCAACTGTAAGGCGTCTGAATAAGGCATTGGTAGTGACTCTTTGCCCAGGAAGTAAGGTGCTCGCTCTTCATGGACCGGGTCATGACTTCAAGTCCTGCAGTGGGCAGTTCTTGTCGGATGCAAGCAGTGGTAATAGCCGTTAAGGCACGTCTGCCGCTATACAAATTTCTCACCTTTTGCTGACATACCCCGTCAGGGTGAAAGCTAAGTATGCTGGAAAGGAATGGAGGTAGAAGTAGCTAGCATGTTAAGCAGGATGATGTCTTTTTCACTGCCTTGGTTAGGCCGGGGGGAGGTTAAGGTGCTCGCCTTTAACGACCAAGGTAAAGGTGAACGCATAAGACGACAAGGTCGTCGTGGGCTCGAGCCTTTCGGCATATGTGAAACGTCTGGATAGAGATTGAGTTCTCTCAGGGCGCTATACAAATGAGTTGTATTCGTAATCGCGTATGCACCTGAGTCAAGGGATAAGGTGTTCGCAATTAATCGCCTAGGTCGTTAGTTCGAATCCTGCAGCAGGTTGTAATGTTGTAATGCCCGATACAGCGAGAGTGACAGTCGATCCCATATGAACGTGGCTTTCGAATCAGCCGCTGCTAAGCATTTTCACCTTTGAGTGACAGCTCTCTTCGCCATCTTCGCCGTTCACTTAAAGAAAGCAAGAGGCTCTACGTCTTTCAGTGGATGCCAAACGTTGAACAGAGAGTTTCGAACTTGGCCGAGTGGAACGGTTGTTGCTCCTTGGGAGCAAGACATTCCGTTCTTGCATAGCTGGGACTTCAATGTAGATGGTTTCGAGTACTGCAGTGTAGAAGCCACGCGCGTACCTTTGCCGATGGGGCCGTCGGTAGTGGTAAGCTCTGCCTGGGAGTAGAACCTGTAGCACCGAAGCCAGTTCCGTGCTATCTCGATTCTGACCGAGGCTGCCCCTGCTAAGGATCTGCTCTTGCACCAGTAGGAATGTCTCATAGAGTCTGTATTTGCTCCGATTTATCAATTGACAATTACAAATCGAGGCTGTTAAAAGTCCGAGTACCGTCTTAAATAGCACATTAGAATTCAGTTGAATCGTGTCGGTGCTCGAGCAGCAGCCTACCTCCCGTGCATTCGGCTTTTAAGCCTGATTGATAAGCGAACTAAGGACTTGACCAAAAGTGCTGCTGCTAGTCCTGTGGCATCAACTCAATATGAAATGACGTGTTTCATCCTGATCAATGGAGCCCAGAAAATGCCGTAAAATAAGTCTTACTCGGCTGTAGTAAAAGCCTCGAGCATAAGGTTGGATTTCGGAAGCACCTAAAGTGAAAGCAATGCTGCCAAGAGGACCGCAAAGAAAATAATAAGCGGAGTCAGAGACTTCGCTCTTGAGCTATATGCATCGAGACTTTTGAAGACCTCTGGAGTATGGGGCCGTGCGTATCTAAAAAAAAGCCCAAAGGCACTTGAGTAAAGCTGCTCGTAAAGTACTTAGCCTCTGTCAGTGCTTTGCAAGTCGTAATAGGGCTAGAAAAAGTAGTACATTGACGACCCCTATCTCCTAGTCTCACATAATAGAAGCCACAGTTTCTTTTTGGAATCGATCGCCGGCTAACAGGGTCAAATGGGAAAACGTGGCTACAGGAATTACATTTTGTTGGGTTTTAATAGTCATGAAAAACGTATGTTAATTCATAATTCGGCGAAGTGCGTGGTGTAGATATTTTGATACAGTTCTTCGGTTTCTTAAGAGCTGAACCGCTAGAATTGAATATAGATGTGTTCTGCAATATAGGAAAACCAAATAGTTAAAACTACATTTGCATAGCACCCTCGGAGAATTTAATCGCTTTCTAGGGACTTAAACATGATTTAAAAAGAAAGCAACGCTATGGTTGGGTTCAATTTGCTCTTAGAAAATAAACGTTGACTGCTTTCAAAGGTGGATCCTTACTTCCAGATTCTCCGGAGGTTTCGGAAAGTTAGAAAAGCCGCGAGCCATAGAGAACACTACGCCTCAGCTAACTACAGACTCAGATGAGCGATCATTAAGGAGTTCAAGCCAAACGATGTCTCTTTAAGCTCTGGAAGCAATGAGTTGCAGCCAATGTGGACTTTTGTCATTTCAGCTCAAATGCCTGTGCTCAAGGAACACAACTCCTTGTGCATTGTTTGGCATTGGCGACAGACTCGCATAATTGGTTTCCAGCCTTTACAATATATGAACCACGAATAATGAATGTTAGTTAATAATCAGACTAATGTAGCTCGCCATCATTTCTATCTTGCTTACCTTCCACAATAAAGGCCTCGTTCCACAAGATTCTAAGCAGGATCAAGTGAAGGGGGAATGTTCGTTTCTTTAAGTATGGAGTTTCTATCTTACTCTTCCCATGTCAAAACAGTCACTTCATATCGAAGATAAAATTTAATGCGGAATCTTGGGAAATGCACTTCCGACGTACAAAAAAATTATTTAAAAAAAGCCAGTTCTAGATAGTTTGCTAGCTATTATGATTGGTTTACCGAACGCCAGCCGATGAACAACGCCAACCACTTCATTCTTTGACACACGGAGCAGAGGAAAGCACAACTCCCTTTGCCTCTCTCCCTCTCGGACCCCCTCGACTGAGGCTATGCACTGGCCGACCCCGATGCTTAATCGGAGGCGGACCACATCAGTGCACTGCACCTGCTGACCCCGATGATGAATCCAGCATCTGCTTGCCGGCGGTTTGACAGAGGAGCAGTACCGGCATGCAGATCAGATCATCAAACTACAGCTATGATGTCCGATAGAGCAGTAGCTTATTTTGAAATCTATCACTCATTACAGGCTTCGCTAGAGATATCAGTTGTTGCGTCACTTAATTCACGATATCAGAGGTATTTGTCCGATGCTATTTACCATAATTTTGGTACCTTTTGCATTGCTGTTGCCTGTTTTGTGAAAAGGTGTTCGCACGAAGGCTATTTACCATAAGAAGAAAGTCTAGGCCGCACCAAATATTCCAATTAAAGGAAAATTGTGGATTTGCGAGGCATCTAACTATTCATTTCGGACAGTTGTGGCGAACGTCACCGACACGAAATTGCCTTTTATTATTTGAATTTCATAATGCTCTGAACAGTTCTGACCGATCATAACTTTTATGTTCTTAGGGCGAAATACCGCTAAGAAATATACATTTAAAAGTAGCTGTTTTCAAGCGGGAAAAGCGCCAAGAATTAGCTCTGCAGAGCGAGTGTCGGTGCGGTAGGGTGGCCGGCCTGATGCACCATGTCTATGCTAGTTGGTGCCCCGGTGCGGGCCCGCTGCTGACGTATAGCAGTGGCCGGCCAAACGGGCGGACTGAATAGCCAGCGTGCGGGTGTTCGGGCCGAGGCAAAAAGCTTCGTCAGCCACCGCACATTGCTGTATGGTAGCTGGCACCAGAACATTCCTCCCGCTTAGCCAGAGGCCGCGCCGAAAGGCGAAAAGATTAGCTCGATGGCGCTCGGCATGGTGCGACCATTTTCGAGTTTGAACATTGGTAGCTGGTGGGTGGTCGGTTAGGCGGCAGCTGAGCGGGACTGACGGTGAGTTAGGTGGCAGCTGAGCGGGACTGACGCACCGTCATGTAACCGAGACTCAGGGGGTAGCCGAGCCTCGAATCTTGGACGCAGCTGATCTACTGGCTGTCTCCAGACCTGACGGGTTGAGTCTACTCGAACGTTAGCATGACGAGGGCCGCATATTTTCGAAACGACTGCCCGCATCCATTTGCACAATCGGTTGCCCCACCTGTAGAAGGATCGAGTGTAGGATAGTTGACCCTTGGCGTAGTTGTAGGTGGTCGTCCGGCGCTTGTTTGCCTCGAAGAAATCGGGCCGAGAACGCCTGGCAGGCCGGCCGCGTCGAGAAGGCGTTCACTGTCCCCTTAGTAGGTACACTCTCGGGCAAGCCTGCGGCAGTATGTGGTCTGGGAATAGGTTGTTGCAAACTGCATGGACCCGGCGGCCCTTTCTGCTTGGGATTGCTCGCTTGGGGCCACGACGCCCGACGTTAAGACACGGGCCGCAGCGGTGGACGGAATTGTGCTTAGCACCAGCAGGGGGTGCTTGGTGGCGGATTCCTAGCGGCCTTGGCCAAGCGAAGGCTTTCCCAGCCGTTTCCAGACGGTGCAGAAAATGAAGCCTTCCGCCAATCCGGTGTCAATAGCGAAAGAGATTTTTTGAGCATTCAGTCGAATTGACAGCCTCAATCATGGCACGTTTTCAGTGTGCCTTACTGAGGTGCACTGCACTTTAAGCATACTGCTTTTAAATGGCCGGATGCCTCACAGAAATGCAAACAGCGTTTCGAAAACGGCAGCTCTGAGAGGCTGCCGTAGGTAAAGCACGGGCCTGCAGGGAAGCCCCTATCGGCGTCGGAGGTGCGGCTGTGAGCCGCCTCGGGCATGGAGCTGTGACTCGCCTGCGCAACTGGCCGAGTTGACCACAGGTCCGTGGTATGCTGAGCCACAGAGCGCGGCGGCTTCAAGCTCTTACCAGGAAGATAGGTCGGCTTTACAGCGTGAATAGGCTGCGGTTGCTGCTGATGCACTGTCTCGAGCGACTCTCTAAGATTCCTCTACTTCGACCGCAATCTGTATGGAGTGAGCGAAGAGTGTGTCATCCTTAATGGAAAACAACGCTTTGAGAACGGATTCATTGCCGACGGATCAAATGCCTGTTGTGCGGAGTGGTCATCCAACGGGTCCTTGATTGACGCGAATTCGCACGTCGAACGCGGGCTACGAAATCTTGAATAGATTCGCCAGCCTTTCGCTGCAGATTCGACCAGTACTTATACCTTTCTCGAATGAAAAAGACTTTAGGGTCGAACTGCGAACTCATGTAGTCTGTAAATTATTTAATGTTCAAATTGTTAACATCAAGCGCTGGCGTCTGCTAAGTAGCATAACTTAACAGAAATTTGAATAGTACTGGGGACTGGCTGACATAAACAACTTTAACAAGTTTTCAGTCGGGCACGGAGTGTGCCCCATCCCGCGAACGAGTTGTACCTTGCCCACTAGTTTGTCCACAACTCGATGGCTGAGAAAGTACGGATCGCCGCTTGACGAGTTGTCGCTGAAGTAGTTCTACCATCTTCCTCTCAGCCATCTTAGTTGTAGCTGGATTTCGTGAGATCCGATACCGTCTTCGTTCGATGACAGAAATATGTCACGTTGGGCGCCAGAAATGTTTTAGGTTCTTCGGGCGAACTAACGCAAAGAAATACACATTTAAAGTAGTCAGTTTTAATCAGAAACAGAGCGCCAAACAGAGCTCCAGAGATCATGTGTCGGTTTCGTAGAGCGGCTGGCCTGACGTACCGTGTTTAAGGTACTGGGTTCGCCGGGGCGGGCCCACTGCTGGGTAATAGCAGTGGCAGGCCAAACGGGCAGACTGGATGGCCACCGAACAAGGTTAGCCCGTTCGGACCAAGGCCAAAGGCTTCATCAGCCCCAAAACGTTGTCGAGTGGTAGCTGGCACCCCAACAAAAACTATTGGCTTGGAATAGCAGACGGCCAAGGCGAAGCCGAAGCGAAGACGACGAAAGCCAATTGCTTCCAAAGTTCGATGCTAAGCAGAGATGCTAAGCACCTGCAGTATCACCTCTGGCGTAATTGCAGCAGCACTAGTTTTAGTATGTACACAATTTTCCTTCCGGGAGGTTGGCACGGACACCAAAAAGCAGCATCAGATCTCGAGGAGCAAAGTTTTCAATTAACTACCTCACAGTGAGGCTGTGTAACGCTAAAAGTAGCTGGTTTGGTCTAGCGGTTAAGGTACTCGCCTCGACCAAGGTCTGACTGAGATCATGGGGTCTAGCCCCGAGGCATATGTAAAGCTCCTGAATAAAGATTAAGTTTTCTTGGGGCGCTATATAAATGAATTATATATATATATATATATAATTGATCTTTTTTTCTTGGCAAGGTTAGTCGACGCGTCAAACAGTCAGATGCGAACCCGTAGGCTGCGTACTAATTAACATTGGTCACAATTCATGCCGAGAATAGGCGGTAGTTGCAAGCACTCCAGACCATCGATTGAGTAGCGTCTGGGTATAGACTTTTCAGCGAAAATAGTCAATGGTCCCGAGTAGAAGCATCCAGCGATCCATCAAGCATCAGGCGATTGCAGCTTGTGCAAAACTCTGCAGCTAGGCTTGTCTGTCGTGAGCGTCGTAGTTGCCACATTACTCCACTTCTCGCCGACCTGCACTGGCTACCAGTCAAGCAACGGATTAACTTCAAGGTTTTGTCGCTTACTTTTAGGTCCCTTCATTCTATGGCTCCAGCCTATCTGTCAGATATACTACCCCATCAGGCCAAGCATCGTACCACCCGCTTCTCGGAATCCAACAGTCTAGAAATACCTCATACAAACCTTAAATCCTTTGGAGACCGTGCATTTAGTTCATATGCTCCCAAAGCCTGGAACTCCCTCCCGAACTGCGTCAAAACATCCCCTGACCTGACCACATTTAAAAGGAACCTAAAAACACACCTATTTAGGACAGCATTTAGTGGGTCCCTGTGATTCGTCTTTGATGTGCTTATGCGTGCTGATACTGTACATGCTGCCACTAACCACATTTGCATGCTGACCCTGTGCATGTCACCCCTAACCATATTATTCATCTCGTTTGTTTTTCAAGCATGATTTTACTTACCATTCAATTGCATTTCACTTTACAGCAAATGTAAAGCGCCTAGAGAGAGAGATTGAGTTCTCTGAGGGCGCTTTATCAAGTGAATTATTATTATTATTATTATTATTATCCAGCGGGAACACATTCTCTTTAGTCCTTTAGCATCAAAGAGGCAAGTGGAAATCTCAAAAAATAACGAGTAACTGATTAGCGAGACTCCAAAGATGTGAAAACGGTATAGTTATAGTAGAGGCATGGCACTGGTATGTTACAAAGTTATCGAGGAAGCAAAGGTCAACTTACTTATGCGTTTTCATCTAACTTGCCGCAGCAGGTATACCTAGTTTGGTAGCGTGGTGGACATCAAATGGTAGTACCTCCGATTCAATGCCGGCGTGGTGAGTTTTCCAATAACTCAGCGGTGGTGCCAAGGGCAAGCTTATTGCTGAACGCATTAGTAAAAGCTCTCGGCCGACTGTGCTAAGGTGACACAGAGAAAAGTGGCTAGCTAAATTGTAACACGCAATTGCTTGATGCCGTCGAAGTTCTGTTTGCGGAGTCTGTCTCTGAACATCTGTCATCTTTCTTTTCTACAGGTTGTATATGTAACTTTTAGTGCCATATGTTGACTGTTTCAACTTTCGCATGTTTGATTAGGCTTCGCTAAGGAAGTTTTGGGATACGAAAATAGTATTTTCCTACGTCTGAAAAATAACCACATACGCTTCCCACACGGGCTCGTGCTCTGGGCAATAGCCGTTGCCTTTTAGTTACCATCAAGCAAAATAATTTGGGGTTCTGGTCAACCGTGTTTGTCTATGTACTGTAATGGAATATATTTCCGTCTGTAAGTCCGCACGTGCACGCACAGACAGAGAGCGGGGAAGGAGCCAGGCCATTACCGGCTTCTGTCTCGGACCACGATCGACTTTCCCCTGCCTGAGAAAACTTCGACAGACGCACTAGCTAGGCTACTTGCGTCAGTCAAGTTCCTGCGTGTCAAACTTGTAAGTACCTTAGAGTCAAGCCGCGAATAGTGGACACTAAAGTAGAGAAATGACAAGCTCCAATGTGAGGAGTCCCATTTAGTAGCCGTTATTATTTCCTAGGGTGAGATTTTAGAAGCAACACTTTCCTCCAACAAAAGAAAAGCACCCCGGAGCCGCCTCGGTGGCCGGGGCCGCCAGCTTAGACGCCACTCGTTTGGTGGGAACTTCGAGCTAGGTACCCGCTCGTTTGGTACTCCTAGCATTGTCTCGAGCCGCTCAGCACGTTCCCCCACAACCGTCACTGTGAATCTCTCTAACATAGTGATCATCAGACCTGTTATAACTCTGGCGGCCCAACTTATCGCTGCGTCTTTGGAATTCTCGCTCAATGTGCAATACAACTCTAGTAATAAGCGACCTCTTTTCTGAAAATGGTCTCGACCTGCTCGCCTTGACTGAAACTTGGCTAGAATCGGTAAAGAGCCCGACTGGTTTCTCATTCTTTCAAACTCCTAGATCAATCAAAACTGGAGGTGGAGTTGTTATTACCATTCGCTCGAAATTCGACTTCAAGCCATTTTCAGTACCCTCGAGGCAGTCTTTCGAATGGATCGTCTTGATTTTATGCGACAACAAACTAACCGATGGTGGCAGTAATCTATCGCCCGCCCCAGGTACCAAATCCTCCTTTATCTCAGAGTTCTCTGATCTCATTTCGATACTGTGTGCAAGAAATCGACCCTTCCTCGTTGTGGGTGATTTCAACATTCACTTTGATAACTTATCTGACGCCTTCAGCACTGAATTTTGTGCTTCGGCTAACTCATTGTCTCCTGTGGCTCATGTGCATAGCCCTACTCACATAAAAGGTCACACACTCGACAACATTTCCTCATACAATTGCACTTTATCCTCACCAACTATTACCAAATACTGCTTATCTGACCACATGCAGGGCTCATTCAGTCTACAATGCGTGCCCTCCTTCTCTAAAATCACATGTGAATCGCGAAACCTCAAGACCCTTGACATCGATGCTGTCCGTGCGAGAATATCTGCCTCGCCTCTGCTGCTCAGCCCCTTCCGACTATCATCATTGGTAGATAGCTACAGCACGACACTAGCTGACACGCTTGACGAGTTTGCACCTCCAACTAAGCGCACCAAAGACATCAAACTAGCTCCGTCCCTTCCCTTGATTACGTGCAGCACTTCAATGTCTACATTCAAGCAGGTCATTAGTGACCTCGTCCTGAGGTTCATGTCCCAATCAACGCAGACAACAAATCCTTTGAACCCTATCCTTAATATGTCATTAGCCTCAGTTCATGTCCCAGCACCTTTCAAAAAAGCCGTAGTCAGGCCACTACTCAAGAAAGCGACACTAGACCAAGAGAATTTGAGCAACTACCGCCCAGTCTCCCTTCTATCATTCCTATCAAAGACACTAGAAAGAGTCGTGGCAGACTAGCTGAACTCAGATATTGAAACTTCAAACCTTGCTAGCAAGTGTCAGTCTGGCTTTGGAGCTAATCACTCCACAGAGTCAGCATTGCATCGGGTGTATAACGGCCTACATAGGAATGCAGACATGGGTAGAGTATCTCTTGTTGTTTTTCTCGATCTTTCGGCAGCTTTTGATACTACCGATCACCAAGTCCTTCTTGAGCACCTCTAATCTCACCTCAGTATCACTGGCACTGCTCTGCAATAGTTCAGATCCTATCTTAGTGGGAGACTCCAGAGTATTTGTATGAATGGGCAAAGATCATCCGAGGTATCACATCTAAAATATGGAGTACCTCAGGGATCCGTGCTAGCTCCGATTCTTTTCACGGTTTATACCCTCAATCTTGCCGATGTGATTGCCAAGCACAATCTAGGATTTCACTTCTATGCGGAGGACACTCATTTGTACCTTTGCTTTGATCCATCCCAGCCCTCCTGCAAGTCGAATTCTCTCAAATTCCTTGCTGCATGTATTGATGGATAGCAGCAAATTTCTTTGAATTGAATGATAGTAAAACTAATGTAATAGTTATCGGCAAACACAGTGTGATTCAGAAACTGAAAAGGCTGACGCTCAAAATTGGCTCTGCCAGCATATCTTCTGTTGAATCTGCACAAAATCTAGGTGTCATGTTCTCAAGTCACCTTCATTAGACTACCACATCCGCTCCACAATCAAGTCTGCCTTTTTTTTTGCTGCATAACATTGCTAAAACTCGGGCTTATTTAGACAGGGATACTCCATCTAAGTTGGTCAATGCATTTGTAACATCCCGTCTTGACTTATGTAACTCACTGCTTGCTGGTCTTCCGGCATGTGCAATCAGGCTGTACAGCTGGTGCAGAACTCTGCAGCTAGGCTTGTCTGTCGTGAGCGTTGCAGTTGCTACATAATGCCACTTCTCGCCGACCTGCACTGGCTTCCAGTCAAGCAAGGCATCGACTTCAAGGTTTTGTCACTCACTTTTAGGTCCCTTCATTCTTTGGCTCCAGTCTACCTATCAGATCTACTGCCCCACCAGGCTAAGCATCGTAACACGCGCTTTTCGGAATTTAACTGTTTACCTATACCTCGTACAAACCTCAAATCCTTTGGAGACCGTTCCTTTAGTTCGTATGCTCCCAAAGCATGGAACTCACTCCCGACTTGCTTCACGACATCTCCTGACTTGACCGCATTTAAAAAGAAATTAAAAGTGCACTTATTTATGACAGCATTTAGTGGGTGACCGTGATTTGTCCTTTATATGTTTATGCGTGCTGACACTGTTGCATGCTGCCACTAAACACACTTGAATGCTGACTCTGTGCATGTCGCCCATAACCAGATTATTCTTGCTTATCAAGCAAGAAACCGCTCACCATCTGATCGTGTTTTCTTTGCAGCAAATGTAAAGCGCCTAGCAAGAGAATGAGTTCTCTGAGGGGGCTTTATCAAGTGTATTATTATTCTTATTAAGATTAAAAAACCTTATTACAAGAGAACTTCTTTCGTGAGGGCCCGGGGCACCTACATTACATCAAATGCAATAAAATGTCGACGGCAATCTGAGAGGACTAATCACATTTCTCGGGAACCTAGAAACGCAGCTGGTCAAACCCGCAGCAGAAACTAAAATGGCACATACCTATAACCGTAATCATATGTAGAACACAGCTGTTTGGACGCCATTGGAATTCCATTATAAGCGTGATCGTAGCAATGCGGGAAGGATGCGCTGTAAGAAGACCGGAAGCCTCTTTGGCGGTGAGTCGCAGAATATACCTGCTTCCCTAAGTCACACATATGTATCTGCTTATGTCAGTACCTAGTTTTTCAGATTCTGAAACAATTCTAATAGGCACTCGGCATTTCCCTCAGCATTGATTCACACTGTAAAGATTGCACCATATTTCGCCTTCTCAGAATCTACAGATTGCGGAATCTGTGATGCGCTCTTATTCAATGCTGTGATGTCACTGCGGAATATCCGTTAGGTTCAGCCGAGTGACACGCTAAGCGAATTCTACCTCCAGCCGTCTTCTAAGCTGAGCCAAATCATCCAAATATTTTTTTGATAGTATGGCATCACTGAGACCGGTGGACAATCGTTACGATAAATAAAAGCATTTATCTCAAGTAGCAAAGGAATGAGCGAGCGTCGTCGCAGGAACCCAAGAAGCAGTAGCAGCAGCAACAAACCGCTGGAAAGTCATCAGCAGCTGGGGCGTACGGGACAAGCGGCCTTGACGTTTGAAAGTGTGCAAGCAAGCTTGTCAGTTTAGAAGATGCAGGGCAAAGGCATTTGTTTATGGCGGGACATTAGACTTCAAGAAAGACAGATGCACGATTTTTATAAGAGAACTGAAGAGTCTAGGCTGACACTACAGCACCAACCGTGTTAGAATTTCAGACTTTGGATACGATAGATTTAGGAGCACTCACCGAGTGGCAAGCCTTGAAGGTCAGAGCACAATTTTTGTATTGTAGCTGCAGTGCAGTTAAAGGAGAAGCTATACGTGGACTCAAGCAAATGAGATTACAAATATAGTGACCGTATTTATGAATAGTCTCTGAGGTGAGGTAAAATTTAGCTAGCAGCCGCACCTCAGACTGGTTTGCAGCAGCCCTTCGGTCTTGTCTAAAGAGAGATCCAGGACCTGAAATCGTCCTCAAGCGAGTGAACGCACCCCTTTTACTGTGCCAGGTAGCTATGAACACGGTTTTTATAACCCAAGAAATGTCCACAAGCATTTCGAGCTGGGGCTGCGCCACGACTTCTTTCGCCGGCAAACCTTTGATCTCGTCGATTGGACCGCTAGAGGCGTAGGCTGCTCAGCTCGTGCGCCGCCGCTTATTCGGCGTTGAAATGGCTCTATATGCACAGTGTACCGCGCCTGATGACTAGTGTAGCACCGGGCTCCTGTTGCCCGCGCCGGTAGCTCCTTAAGTGCCACAAACACTCACCACCTAACTTCTCAACGCAGCAAGCATACTCGAGTCTACCGATGCCAAGCCATTTTTATTTTGGCCGTGGGGCGTATATGACGAGCCCCGGGGTTTTGATTCGTTGGCTGGACCAACGAGGAGCCAAAAAGTCGAGACTGATTCTTCTTCTGATGGATCTGTACACTTGGCTCCGCCCCAAAAATGTGTGACGTATGATAGCGTAGTAGCCCAAATCTGTGGTAAATCTGTCCCCAAATCTGTGGGAAAGTCTGCCCTGTAAACGCAGCTTTACTCGAGTATATTGAGGCGGTCAGAGCAAATCCTTGAATATGGGATGCTTATACGCTGTAACAAATGCTTCAGCCTTTTATGCATAGAATACCCCGTGCGTCTATTTATTAAATCCACCCACGAAGCTATGTAACCGAGTTCCAGGGGTCAAAGGCTAGTTCCCGCCAAACTCGGCTACGCTGCCGCTCGCCATGCCGCTGAGCTAGGGTAAGACGAGCGGCAGTCAGGGTATACCTCTTTATAACAACGCATGCGCCAACAACAACAGGGGAACTAAAAAAGTCTACAAGGAGGGTACGTAAGGTGCCTACATAGAGGCTTGGTTTTCTTGGGGCACTATATGCATTTTTGCTATTATTATTATTATTCTGAAATATAATCCGAGCGTTACGTTGGTTGAGCATCGTCTCTTGGCCACTGTACATGGCTAGTGCAAAATGAAACATTTGTTGGCTGTACTGTCAGTCGGGTGTACGTATATAGCTGTAAGAGCATCGAGAAGAAGAGATATTGTAGAGCTTGATAGGAAGGAAAAATTTACGCGTAGACAAATCATACTAGCGAGACAAATCCAGTCCATTAGAAGCAGGAGAAAGCTCACACACTGGTAATCAAGACCATGAAGTAGCAGCCTGACTCTTAGGGTCCATCGCAGACGAGCCTGTCATTTACGCTGCGTGGCCAGTCCCTCCGCGGCGAGCCTGTCTCCTCAACGGCATACATTAGCATGGTAGCAAGGTGGGTACTGTGACTTTAGCGTGGGCTTAATGCTCGAACTTGAGGGACGCTAGAAAAGGTCAAGGCCTTCCCTTTGAATCCCAAACAGAAAATATATTTAGCCTCTCTAAAACTGTTGCTATTTACCCCTGAGAGAGAGAGAGAGAGAGAGAGAGAGAGAGAGAGAGAGAGTGATAAAGAGAAAGAGAAAGAAAGAGAGAGAGAGAGAGAGAGAAAGCCCAAGGCACCTCAGCGGAGACCTCCCGGAAGCCGCTTTAGACATGTCTGTAAAAGCGCTCAGTAAAGATGTCGTAGTCCATTAGAAAAATGAAATAGCAGCTCCTTCTATGAACTGCTCATGCGCGTACACGGCCGAAAGTGCCTCTCTTACCTGTTGCTATCTCAGTCGAGAAAGACGTGGAAGGCCATCTGGAGAAATACTTTGAAAATAGAGGCACGTCTTCCGGTAAGCCTCGAGAGTCACTCTCTAAGCCTTTTACCCGTCTCATCCGGAAGCTTGTCAGCCAGCCGGAAGGAGCTGCTGGGATTGCGAGGAACGCTAAAGAGCGAATAGATATCGCCGTTCGGGCTTCGCTACACTGCCGGGCATGAGCAAACAGAAACCACGTTGCCACATGTTAACCCCGTAGGCGACTTGATACGGTTGGAGTCACTAGTTCGTTGCTGCTTGTAAATCAACGCGAGAAGGCAATTGGTAAGCATCTTTAGCCAACAATTCTGATTCGCCTCCGGCTCCCGCCTTCAAGGAACTGGCAAGGAGCCACTCGAGCAAACTAGAGCAAACGTGCGGCGCATGAACGCTGCCCCGCACGGTGCTCGACATCCCTGCGACCGAGGAGCCGATCCGGAGACCCGATGCCGGTGCGTGCCGAGTTAGTGCCTCCCAGACGGGTTCGTCAGCGCATCGATAAAAAATGCGATGCTTCATTTCGAAATAGCTCGGCAGAAAAAAACCCAGCTGATTTAACAGCCTCTTTTTTGTATAGCGACAGAAGCACCTTTACGGCTATCACCACCGCTTGCAGTGGCGATAAAGGATCGCCCACCACAGGATTCGAACTCACGACCTCGGGACCGAGGTCGTGAAAAGCAACCGCCTTACCTAGTGAGCCATTACGACTCACCCGAAAGCCTCTAAATATAGATTAAGTTCTCTGAGGGTGCTACGCGAGCGAATATATATATATGTATATATATATACGTATATACATACATATATATATATATATATATATATGTATATGAAGTATTTGCAGGGACGCTTGATGGAGCTCGAAGAAAAAAGAGCCACCAGCCCACAGAGGCTCGTAAGCGCCTCTGAGCAAAACTATTAAGCCGTTTTAGGAAAGAGCTCATAGGAATTACCTAAGATCTCCTAAGAATGGACGTTAGCCCATCAAAACACGCAAATCAATTATCCGTTTAAAATTAATCGAGTCTCCATAGAAACCGACCGCAAAACGTGCACGCGAAATGCGTAGAATCCACTGCCCAACTTCTGCTGCAGTTGGGCTCAAGCAGCTACAGATGGCTCTCCGATGCGAAAACGCCCAGCGCTTCTCCGCTGTGAAAACGTGCAAAAAAACTCGTCTAGCGAAATATCTTTGCATTTTTCATGCACCGGCAATGGTAGATTCGTGTAGATTTTTTTGAGCTCGTCTGCCTTCTGCCCCCTTTGTTTGCTAACCACGACGAAGTCCGCTGTTAGAGCCGGCCCTCTCTACCGTCTGCCGGAAAATAGGTTCGGCGTAGCCTCTGGCGTCAAATCGGGCGGTCGCCGCCGCCTTGGGTCGGAAGTGCGAGGCTGAGCGCAGTCGTTCAGCGTGGACTCCTTGGACCGACATTAGAGGGACCCACACCGGCGAGCAGATACGCCGGCCTCCATTGCTTCGCCCCGCCTGACCGATAGCTCGGACTGGACGGAAGTAGCGAGAGCGAGGCGGGGGAGCCGCAGCGTCACCGGAAGTGGTCTGGCGCAGGCGTGTGGGCCCAGCCGAAGTGGTACGTCATGATCCACTGCTGCCACGGGTTGCTCTCATCGCAATCGGGCAGGAACTGTGGCATCTGCTCGCCGCGGTGCGGGTCGGCGACATTGGTGACGTGCTGAAGGCAGTGCTTGCGGCCCTGGAGGCGGCACGAGATCTGCCCAGCGCTCTCGCCGATCGCCGGGTTCTTCTCCAGCTCGATCTTGGGCTGCTGCCGCTGCTGCTCGCCGACGCAGCTCGCCAGGATCAGCAGGAGCGCGTCGGTGACTTGCACGCACAGACCGCCGCCGCCACTGTACGTCATGTGACCGCTCGTCGTAATGCCGAATTCCGCATCCGGCCTGTGGGCGTTGGCCGGCGCGCAGTCGCCCGTCAGGCCGACGTAGCCGTCGGCGTGGACGAACAGGCACGATTTCGAGCGCACGTTCTGCACTTCACCGAAGAACAGCGTGTCCTTCTCGGGGGAGTGCATCTCGGGCAGGACGTTTGCCAAGAACCACGAGAAATCATTGCACCGCAGCGATTCCTTCAAGCCATCCCGGTAGGCGGCCAGGCTCGCCCTCTCCGTCTCACCTAAGTCGACGCGCTTGTACGAGTAGACGAAGCTCGACGCGTAGTAGTAGTCGCGCTTCGACGGCAGCCACGTCTCCACCACGCGGATGTTGTTCTTGGCGACGATCTTCTCCTTTTCGCCGCCGAAGCTGAAGGAGAAGGGCTTGAACACGTGCCCGACGCGGGAGCACGGGTGCGTCGCCGCACCGCCTCCGCAGAGCCACGAGCGCAGCGACAGCTCGACGTTGTCGCCTCCCCAGATGTTCAAGCCCGTGTCGAAGCCGCCAATGCGGTCGAAGTATTGGCGATCCACGACAGTTGCGCAGCCGACGAGAACGGGATTGGGAAAGGGCGCGGCTGGCGACGGACGCCACCGCAGGTACTGCTTGGGCACCTTCTGCCAGGCGTACCTGCAACGCGGGGAGCGATCTTTCAGCCCGCTTCGCGCCGGCAGCGGCGTCGGCGGCCTCGGATACCATGCGGCTCGCGTGGCGGCTCTCTAATATTCAAATATTCTATCTCTCATATTCGATCTCTCTGTAATGTCAATACTAATATTTAATATATAATAAAATATAATATTTAATATAATACAATAATATAATATAAAATGTAATATTTAATCTCTAATATTCTATCGACTACCGTCGAAGTACAACGTGGGATTTTGGTCTTTTCCATTTATTGCGCCTACTAGTCAGCCAAGTCGCAGTGAAGAAAAGCTGCAGTCCTACTATAGCAGCGCGGCGGGCGACAGCGAATGGTCGGAGTGGAAGCGGCTCGTGCCAACGCTGACAGCACATCGAGCTGATCGGAGACCTATCTCGAGCGTGCTCAAGCCAAATCAATAGACCAACGAGTCAGCAAATGTGGGTCAGCGGGGGGGGGGTCGAATAAATAAAAAGTATGCTTATTATGACTAAATAAAAAAAAAAATATAATATTTGTATAGCGCCCTAAGAGAACTTAATCTGTATTCAGGCGCTTCACGTATGCCACGGGGATCGAGGCCAAAACCTCGGCCAGACCTTTGTGGGGGCGAGCACCTTGACCACTAAGCGAGCGTGGAGATCTGAGGAGCCTCTGTTGCAGGAAATATCAAGTCTGAACACGCCGGTTTCAAAGTCCTTCCCGAGTAAATTAGCACGAGCAGCTCAGCATAGTCACTTATTCATGGAGACGACTACATGCGAAAGCCGAAGGCTCGCTGTTAGCAACCGCGTCGGGAAGAGCGAGCAGCTCACCCTTGGGTTTGGTCAAAATGTAGCCTCATCAAACCGCCAGTGTCCAGACCAGCGGAAACTAAGGGGGGTTTGCCGGTGGTAAGCTACTCCAATCTCAGATGTCGTTCGTGGCTTTGGCCAGTCGAGCTAGACGCAATCTGTCAACGAGGGAGACCTTTCGACGTTTAGGTCATGCGATAGTAGATACAGCCCAGATCGTAAAGCCGCCCGCGATTCGTTGCCCGAGTTAAGCGTCCAATTAAAGAGAGCTAGAAAGAAAGTAGGGACGCGCTCACTCAGTTGACGCGCCGAAAGCCGCTATTAGTGAAGAGCGGTAATTACTCTCTTGCCGCCTCGTTAGTTGTACGTCGGTGGCTCAGCGCAGCACAGCGATGCGAAGCAGCGAGCCACTCGCCATATGCTCCCCGAATACGGCCGAGTACGGCCGCTGAATACGGTACGAGCTCGGCCTGCGCTCTGCACCGGATGTGAAATCGGCAGCAGGCGAACTCGCGCGAGCGCCACCGAACGCACTCGGTCAACAGGGTCTTCGTCGCTCTGCGCTCTCGCTCATCCCCACCGATCAGCCCGTCAATCGGCGCCCGTCGAAGGTGGAGACGCTGCGACTCGCCAGCAGCTGCATTCGGTATTTGCACGCGGCGACGCTGGCCTCCGCCTCCGACGTAGGGCGGAGCGCCGCAGCGGAGGCCGGACGGCCGTGCTCGGAGCTGGGCGAGCTGCTCGCCCAGCTTCGAGCGCGGGCGCCAGGCCAGCGAGCGCCCCTTCGTCTGCACCTTCTGCGTCGGCGCTTCCAAAGCGAGCACCGGCGGCGGCGGCGGCAACTCGTCAGGCAGGCGCGGCGGCCGCCGCCAGCGACATCCGGGTGGCGTTCCTAGCTACCGAAAAGGATCCTCCGGCGATGCGTCGCGAGGCTCGGCCGCCGGCCGACGAGCCGGCCGACGAGCCGGCCGCGCAGAGCACGCAGGCACGAGCTCGGGCAGCCGCAGCCCTCACCGGCGCCGGCTGCCCAGGACCTACCGCCTCTGACTAAACTTGACGAGGACTTGCCTCTTGGCTCGGCGCGCCACCCACCCGGCAAGCTCTAAGCGCTCCGCCTGCCGCCTCCGCTGCCGAAGCCACAACTTTGAC